>JASVER010000143.1:878543-904627 GCA_030449065.1 Oceanodroma leucorhoa | reverse complement strand
AAAGAAAAGAAAAGAAAAGAAAAGAAAAGAAAAGAAAAGAATGTTTATCTTGACTATTCTCTGGGGAAACAAACAAAAAATAGGCTTTAGAGTATCAGATAATAGTTTGCTTCTGAAGTTAGGACAGTTAAAGGTGTCATCCTGCTTTCATCTCAGCTCTTTTAATTTTGACATAAAGCCATTTACATTCTCTTTTGTTTTTTCTCTATTTTTTTTTTTGGGGGGAGGGGGGTATCTTTTGGTATATGTAACTTAATTTTAAAGAACTATCATGTTTCTGATAAAAGCAGCCCCAGCAACAGCAAAAACTAATAAAAAAAACTGTGAGAAATCTGATGAATTTTGTATGCTGTGCAAAACAAGCTACAATTTTGTACCGTTTTTCTATCAGATTCATATATAGACACCACTGAGTGAAAGAGCATTCAGGAAGAACATTTCTGTTCAGCTGCAACGAAAGCTTAAAAATATATCTTTTTTTTTTAAACTAAAAAAGCTGTCAGACTAAATACATTTTTATTCATGTGAGTATATAAAGGTTAGGCTGAGTGATGAATACATTAAATACAGTTATATTTCTTACAGAAAAGAAAACAGAACTCAGAAGTTTAATACTATATTTCAAGTTGAGTCTTTTGCTTTACTTGCTTGTTTATSAGCTTTTTCCCAAATCCCCTCTCCTCTGCACACATCTCCCAGTGCAATTAATTAAAAGAATGCAAGTTCCAGMAAACCAAAAAACTGCCTGTAACCTAAAAAGGGAGTAGAATAAATGAATCTATTCCTCTGAATTTCTTTCTTTTTCTTCTTCTAGTTTTAAAGGTTAGGGATACATGAACAAGTGCTGAATAGTTTGTACATGTGAAATAATCAATAGTGGTGTGTAGAAGTCTACAAATTTCAACAGATCAATGAAAGATAAATTTAAAGTCCTAATCAGACTTTTTTTTTTTTTTTTTTTTTTGAGAGGAGAGCTCTCTCTTCCCTTTCATATAGTGGATAATTAATTACATGGTAATAACTAAGCAGAGCTGCAAAACAAGCAGCTTATAAATCCTAATACTGCATATTCCCTTTCTAAATCTTTCCTCTTTCCATGCCATCGTTAGGAATCGTTAGGAATTTTGACTAATTCAACATGAATAGGGAGTAGGAGTTCGCTGTTTCTTGTGCACATGACTACCCCATTTTGGCAGATAGTAAAGTAAATTAAAAAAAAMCAAACAAAATCAAAACCCTGACATAATGCACCACAGGTTTTCTTAGAGCCACAGTAAGATTGAATAGCAATGGTCTTTTCAACATTACTTGTTTTGATAGGATGCAACAAAATGAAATTACAGTTAATTTTGTTCAGTTATTTTTCTTTGTTTCTTAAAATTCTGTTTTATGAGTGTTGAGGTGCTTTACTGAYAAAGTCTGGAAATCCCGCTATGGACTTTATAAAGCATGATTATCCTATTTAACATGCACAGTATGTGCTCCCAGTAGGGTCATTTATTCTGTAAGCAGGATCCTAATTACTATYTTTATGCTGATGACATCCAAATATAATAGGTGTATCAAACAGTTCATGATGACTTAGATAAATCTGTCTCTAGTCTGGAAGGATACTTATTAAACATTAAGTGTTGAGTGTCTGCTAACATTTGGTGCTTAAAACAGAATTGATTTTATTTGGCCCATTGCCTGCTAAATAGCAGTTCCTCATTTATGGTACCATTTGTTGGGAATATAAAATTGCCTCCTCACTGAATAATTTTGGTGTTATATTTGACCCTGAAACTTGTTCTGAGGGCCATATTGTTAAGCCTTCATATTTACACGTCAGGAATTTAGCAAGGTTAAGGACATTGCTGTTTCAGCAGGATCTACGACTCTTGATTTATGTCCTACCACATCAAGGTTGGAATACTATAATTCATTGTTTGCAGACTTTTCCTAGCTGTTTGTTGTACACACTTCAGCTATGTAGAATTCAACACCTACAGCATTTGCTAGAATCAGTTACAAGAGAGTATCTGAGGAGTATGTTGGTTGTCTGTCAAAATTATTCTGACATACTTGTCCATGTTTAGAAATTATGCCACTCAGAAATTAGCTTGTTTAGAAAGTAGAGGTAGTTGTTGCCATCTAAATACCTAAAGCAGATTCTTTATAGAAGCTTGGATAATTTTTAATGAGTGAATTTGTGTGACTTTCCAATGTTTCTCCCTATGAATTCTCCAGAATTCCCTATTCTTTTCTAGAATATGATTTCAGTTATTTTGAGGAGCTGCTTATTTAATAGTTTATTTAGTTCCTTCAGAAATCTTTCACTTGTGCTGATAGGAATTRCTGAACCACTTGAGCTATTACTTGGAAAACCATTTATTTAATCTGACTTAGATCTAAGTATTTGATCTGAATTTCCTTTAGTTTTTGGGAAACTCCATAATTTTAGGAAATGAGCAATGGAGCTGMAGAATGATCAACTGATATTCAGCCTTGAAATTCAGGAGATATAAAGATGGATAGTGGTCCTCAGTGTCATTATTGATCATGAAATGGTGTTAAATTATACAGTGTTATACTTACCAACAGGCAAACTTTACTGCTCAGAATGCTTTTCAATTTTCTATTTATTTTTTAATAAACTGAATCAATAGACTCCTGTCATTATTCCCATTGGGACTATTTATGTTAAATTTTTCTAAAAACATGTCCTACTGTCAGCACTGACCACTGCTGGGTATGTGATAGAAAACAACTTTGCAGTATTATGTTAAAGGATGGGGCTTGTGTTTCTGATGCTGTGTGAATCAGGCCACTGCCGCTTCTCCCCTACACTCTCTGCAGAATCACTGCACCCACCAAATTACAGGTATGTGCCCAAATGTGGCTGACTTTGTTAATCAAACTGCACATTGTCACAATCCTGTGATGGGCAAAAGGGAACTTACATTAGGAGCTAAGAAATGAGTGTTAGTCCAGCTAATGTTTTGACAGTCTAATTAAATACAAATAGTTGTTGTTTGTCCAGTATAATACTAAAAGTACCCTTAGCCCAACTCAATACAGAGAGGCCTCATTAGTTATACAGTTATAATTGTTATACATTAAAATCTACCAACRTCTACACCTCTATTCTGACGTTATACTCATCCCTCCAGTGTCCTTCTGGGCCCTGAGGCTGAAACTTCAGGCATCCTCCAGAAGAAGAGACGAGCAGGGAAGCATAACACGTTGTCAGCATTCTGGTATCTTTGCCAAGAGGAACACGATGTTCGTGGTGGTGGGAGTGCCTTCTTCCTCAGCCCTGGGTCCACTTGGATTACTTGGATATATTCTTAACTCGGTCTCCTTCTTTCACATTAATGCCAAGCTGAAATTTCAGAACTGAACACTAGCTTCCCTCAGCTTTAGCTGATGTCAAGGGTTGTTGTTCATTAGAGTGACTCCCTGTGTTTGTCAGGCCATTTCCCTAGTTGACGTTCACAATGCTTATGCTTAGGGAGTTACAAAGTCATAGTCATTCAATCACTAGACAATTGTTACAATAAACAAAACCAATTAAGTTCAAAGCAAGCCCAGAAAATCTTGAGATCCTGCATAATCAGGTCAACACAGAGCCCACATCCTTCTACTAATAAAACAGAGATCATATTTACAGGACCACAACAGACAAGAAAGGAAAGGATGGCTGCAGCCTTCTTTCTGAACAATCTCGGCCAGAAAATTGGTTGCGTAATGAAGGAAATTCATTCTTTCAGGGGAGTCAAAACTTTCAAAGCAAGACTGCAGAAACAAAGCATTACAGCAAAGTTGCACTTCTTTCTTGGAATTCCTTTTGATGGYATGCAACCAAAAGCAAGGGCCGTGCTTCCCACCTAAAGACTAGAAATATGATCACTTGAAATAAACTGGAGCTACTCTAGCAATGTTTTATCTGTATCACATTTTGCTATTAATATTGAACAAAACCTTTGAAATAATGAGGAGAAACAATTAATTTGAAACTTTGTTTATCTAAATAAAATTTGATCTAAATTATATCCTTGATATGTTTTYCAACTACTAAAATTATTTCTTAAGGGCTATTGGAAATAATGTGGCTAATTCAAACCTGTTGTTGTGAAATACTGATTTAGGATCCTGCCAGTACACCAAATTGTCGCAAATGAGTGGTTTAGAGGCCACTTAAAGAATCGCTGTCAGAGGTACCAGCAAAAAGTAATTTTAACAGAAATTTATAAAAGTGTGACTTAACAGAGTTCGATAGCAAGATTCACTCTATCACTTACTACATGGATGAAGCATACAAAGGAAAATCGTGTTAGAATTGAGCTGGAATGTTTTATACAGAGGCAGAGGATGAAAAAGGGTAAGGGAGACCCTCTCGTTGAGCCACGAGGTTCAGAGAATACCCCCTTGCTTTCTAAACTCCTGATGGAGTCTAGGTGTGGCTGGATCCAGTTTTAGTCTCAGACTTGGACAACGGTTTATGTCKAATACAAAAGGGTAAGGAGACCCTCYYRTTGAGYCACGAGGTTCAGAGTAGACCCCCCTTGCTTTCTAAAATCCTRATGGAGTCTAGGTGCRGCTGGATCCACTCCTAGTCCCAGACTTGGTCACCGGTTTATGTCTAAGGGATTAYATGTGTTTAGCAGCAGTCTGAGGTTCATTCASAGTTTTAAGGTGGATCACAAGAGTTTAACAACACTTAATCATTGACTAATTTAACATTTACAAAGTGAGTGAATAGAATTTGCTACAATCATGACAGTGACTTAATTACAGATTTGAGATGGTAATATTTATACTATAAGTGCTAGTGGGTACCTCCATCAATTCACACACACACGCACACAGACACAAAGATAGATAAATATACAAAGGTATACCTGTTAAAAATTCAAGTCTCGTGAAATATTCACATCAAATGTCTTGGCATTTCTCAATGGGCGAGGGGTTGAGCCTTGAGGAGTGTTTCAGCCCAGGTCCCATCATCAGTCGGCAGYGRTCCTCCAAATATCACAAACTCRAGAGGTCATGAGCTCTGAGAGGTGTCCCACTCAGAGAGAGATACTGGGTGCAGCYTGCTGCGGTCCAGGAGAGCTSAAAGGGCCTCACTTGGGACCACCGTCTATAGGTTCACAAGATGATAGCCTTTAGTCATCCCAAAATTTCCATCCCGGTCACAATCCGGAACGATCTGGGATAGTAACAATGGTATTGTTCCACTTGAGCTATGATCCAGGTAGGGAATGTTACAAGGCTGTAAGGGATGATGAATTATTCCTGCTCTTGTACCCTACCTTGGTCAGGCARCAGGAGTCCCTGGTATGGTCAGTGCCACTCCCCACCTTAGCCATGCAAGAGTGCCTGGAACGATCAAGGGCCACTTAACCGCCCAACTCATTACACAAAGGCCAAGGCCTAATGGGGATTCCTGAGATCAGAGAGTGGTGCAGGGGAGGGGGGAAATGCACCACCACACTTGTCCCCTTGCTCATTGAGTGTAACCAGCCACAGAAACAAACAACTAACAAACAATGACAACATCAAAATTAATTAATGTTTATCTGATTTTAAAAGTTTCTTTTTTACTGCCATTAAAAAGAATAAGAGATTTCTTCATTTACATGCATGTTACTTCAGTCTTTGATTCAATAAAGTCTGCTTATGTAGAATAGATGTAGCATGTCTATTCATAAGTTAAGCATGTGCTTAACTTTGACATCTTTTGAATTCTTTTGTGTTACATATGAATTATATATCCACTTTGTACATAAATAGATTAAAGAAAGTGTTTTATTTCTTTCCTGAGCTGATATATAAATGTATATGGTTTTCTTAACAGATGCTGCGTGACTGAAATGAAAAACAATCAATCTTTAAATGTTTTAAATGTCATGTGTAATATTGTCTAGAACATTGTTCCAATGAATCAATACACAAGCTATATTTGTTAAGAAAATTATTCCACTTAACAATGTAATTAATGATGACATGAAGTTTAAATGAGGTCTGTACTCTTTTTATTTTCAGAAATACTGGTAGCATACTAAAATAAGTTAAGAATTTTTCTCCCCTCCTTTTTCATTCCACAGGAGATAGACCACTAGTGTGTCTATAAATGAATACAAACTTTTTCTTTAGAAGAATTTAAAGAGAGAATATTAGTACTTTGCTATTCAGCAACGCCAGAAGCAACTCCATGGGTGCACTGTTAAGCAGAAGAGACATGTTGTTCTTAACATTACACAGAAGATTAATTTTATTGGCATTATATTCTATACTGAGTATAACATCCTTGGGAACCCAGAATCAGACACATTCAACAGAGGTATTATTAAAATAAAGGTGAATATGACATATCTATATTTAGCTTAATATTGAGAATACAGTATAACATTATAATGAGGGTAACATATATTACTGAAGGTAATTTATTAGAAATGAGACAAAATTAGTATTTAGGTCTCCCACATCTTTCTATATTGTGGCTTATAGAAGTAATTAAAAAAACATCCTGGAAGACAGACATAGCTATTGCATTAATTAAGTTCCTTCTGCTATAGAATGGGAAATAAAATGCCTGAAATTTGGCTTTCTCAAAACAGAAGAGACTTTAATTGCARTAACTGTATGTCAGTAAATCACTGCATGGAAGTTGTTAACTCACCATCATTCTTTGAAAAGCTGCGGTCAATCTGAAGATGTTTTTCAAACATACAGGAGTTAAATATGGGACATGGATATTGCAAGAAGTCTAATAAATATATGAGAAGGATATTTATGCCCCCTACATAATTTTCTGCCACTGAATGCAACTGCAGTTGAAAATCGGTACTTTAGCAGCTATAGCTATGCTAAACTGACTGACAGAGGTGACATGGTAGATATAGCAGCCACTGTATCTCCTTAAGGCAAAGCAGCCTCAAGACATGCAGAAACTTGGATATCTTTGACTTCCACCATTAAAAGGAAAAAAAGTCTCAATGTCATGCAAAACCAGTCATATGTCATGGTGACTTCTAAATCTTTCAATAAACATGTGCCACATTTTCAATAAAAAGATTGGCAATGAGCTGTATTATTTCTTAATAGTAACCCCACAAAACTGATCTGACATATTTTCATCTCCTGAATCAGCACTGTAAGCAACATAAACTTCACGTAAACTAATCAATATATAAGGACCCTAAGTTGTCCTCACATAACACAATGAATTTAATGAGTGAGGCTTAGTTTTTCTGAAGCTGATTTTGGTTGGTTAACTTATGTAAGAAATAAATAGTTTCTGGAACTAATTAAACATGGAAATTAATAATGGAAATCCAAGGAAACCTTGAATTTAATTCATTAATCGATATTTTGTTTTAATTTTTCTTAATTAGCTATAGCAATGTCACTACCAGTGCAAGAAATGGTCACCAAACACCAGAACACAATGCTGTTACATATTGACCCCAAATAAAATTTTGATATTGCCTTAATTAATCTAGACATCCACCAGGAGAAAAAAAAAAGTGTCTTCTAAACTAAGCTTTGGAATTCTTGCTTATTCTTGCCTCCATCTCCTGTGAACTTTATGGGAGTCCAACAGGTGTGGCTTTCAGATAGGAAATAACAGCACTCATTAGGCTTTATCAAATCATTATTTGGTTGTTCTATAAGAAAACGGAGATGAAAAGATATTCAGTCAGTATGGTTAAGAAGAGAAGAAAATCATTCAATATGCATGTTGCTGTATATCTCCGTTATTCCAGTACAAGAGGATCAGAATACTGTTGGGGGATGAATCATCTTGGAACATAATTTCAATTTAAATATTAACAAGACTTCAATTTGTGCATAACTTTTGGAAAAAAACACATCTTGTAAACACAAAGATGCCATTGAAAATTTACACCTGAATTAATTTCCTCCTTGATATCTTTCATGCATCACCATGCTTTTTTAGTCTGAATGAATAAGGTCAACAGAAAACAAAGACATGTTGAGCAGGTTTTCCTAAATCCTAATTTTCTTTGATTTCTTCAAAATTTAATCTTAAAAACATTACTTCTTAATTCAACATCATATATTAGGTTGAGAAAAGTAATATCTGTTTATTATTATTTGTAAGATGCATCAGAGAYGACCCAGGTAAAATACATCATGCTTTTTTACATTTGGAGAAAAATATGAGACTGACTTATATAGGGCTATGGCAGAAAGTGCTCAAGTATGTAAAAAAAAAGACACTTTCTAAAAGTAATTAAGAATTCCTGTTAGACTCTTCAGATTTACTGATCCCCACCCCTCCTGCTTTGTGCTGACACCTTTTCTGATGAATGCTGTCCACCAGAAGGCCATGTCACAGGTAGACCCTGTGTCACTGTCAGGGTGTGGGACCTCTCCAGGTCATTCTCGTACAAACCTGATCCAAGGTTACACAGCTGAGCATGAGCACAGACAACTAAACATCCAGGAAGGCAGAGAAGAGCTGCAAAGCATTTTGGTGCACACAGCATCCTCACTCTACCGACTCTCAAAACAGTCTGTCACGACCTGGCCTGATCGGACCAGGGGGTYGTAAAGGTTTCGAAATTCCCTCTGGCTAAATTAAGGTGAAACRACACCAAACGATCGATTTAAGTATTTTTATCTAAGGCAGAAGCAAGCTGAACTGGGAAAGCATTACAAGAAAATCCCAAACTTAAAAAGCRTAGTGATRGGCAATGYGGGTTCCATAAAAGCGTTTAGAAGAAGAAAAGGAAAGAAAGGAAAAGAGAGAGAGGGAGAGAGGGAGAGAGAGATAGAGAGATACCACCACCCTTGGATCCCGCGATGACGACGATGACGGGTGCAGCGATCCTCCGGTGGCGGGCGCACGCCGGCTCCTTGGGCTGGGGTCCTTTTATAGTTGTCCCCTGCCCCTCGGTTGCATCAGCCAGGCAGTTTCTAGAATTTTACCGCGCAGGCGCTGTTGTGGTGAGGGGTGGTCGCGAGGGGTCTCTCGGTGGTCTTCAGGYGGTCGTGAGCCCCTTCCTCAGATAAACTCTGTGTGAGCTTTTGCTGTATAATRGTGACATGTCCAGTTTGGGCAGAACAGGGAGCTGCGCACCCTTCGTCACGCCCTGCCTGTCCTGTTAACCCGCTTTGCCCCTCCTGCTATCCGGCTCCTCATTTGCACCTTATCGCTGCTATGCAGGACCCATTTACAGCAAYGTTTGAGGCATCAACTTCCCGTTAACTCTTTCAGTCTCTCACACAGTCCATGCAGGTAATGGAGAGTTTACCTTGCTCTCCTTTGAATACATCAATTAAAAAAAGAGAACTTTGAGACCTTGTGCTCAGAAACCAAATAATGCCTTAATCCCTTACAATCCCTAGGCAAGAAGTCATCTTGATGTTTTCAGAAGTTCTCTTCAGCTGTTGTCTCCTCCAGTGTACAGTTATTTATCAGCTTATATAGAACTCCATAATAGTTACCTACTGCAGATACCTGCCTTTGGTAACAACTTTTCAAGCCGTATTCCTCGAGAATCTTTAGGAGCAATTTCCCKGTACTTCATCTGTCTGAAAAACTTTCTTGGCTAGCACTCAAGCTGGTCTAAAACAAACAAAAAAGCAAACAAACATTTCCTACTTAGCCCAACATTTTTTATTTAACATCATATTGACATATAGAACAAAATCATAACATCATGAAGGAAATAGTGAAAATTATATACTCAAGTCTTGCATCTTGTCTGTAGTTCTCATTCTCTTATCTCAAAAAGGATGCAATACAACTGAGAAAAATTAAGATATGGATGACAGGCATGGGATGACCTCCCTAAGAAGAACAACTGATTAGATCAGGACGCTTCAGCAAGGAAAAAGGTTACTGAAGACATATTGAAGGTCTACAAGCTAACAAGTGTCACAGAAAGGATAAACAGAAAGCAATTCTTCACTGTCTCTCCTAAAACAAAAATTGAGGAGCATGAAATGGTGCTAGAAGATGTATAAATACACAAAAAGAGAAGGTTCTTCAGTTTAACASTAAATGCAGATTAAGCTGCATAATTCCTTGTGCCAGGATTTTTATAGATGCTAAGACTTTATATAGGGAAGTCTAAAGAAGTAAATGAAAAATAAACTTTTTGAAGAGAATTGAAAGACATCTCTTTCAACTGCTCAGGAAATCACTGCAGAGCACTGTAGGTTGGGAGAGTACTTGGTGAAGTTTCACTATATGCTTTCCCTAGGCTTACACAGTTTCTGGAGCTTCTAGTTTTGGCCACTGTTTAGAAACTTTCATTAGACTGTTTTTATGGCTATCCTTATGTTCTTACTGAGATTTCCATCTTGTCTTTTTCCTGCTCCTGAGTGCTGGGCTCTAAATATGTCATGGTTTCCATCTGTAAATCCATCTCAGCAGYTACTTCCCCAAGGCTTTTGAGAACTTTACTGTAAACAATCTCTTCTATTACCTTCTCACAAATGTTTTGGAATTGTACAGTATTATCAAATGAACAATTGTGTCTTCTCTTATTGCCACTGTCCCAAACCTTGGGAGGTTTAGGCAGAGGCTTTCATCAGAGTCCTGCATTATACATGGGCTAATTCTTGCAGTGGAACTTCTGCCTCTTCTTTTCTGGAGTGAGTCAAAACTTTCTAAGGAAAGCCTCTCTTAAGTACTCCCCTCCCTCCCTAAACTGAAATCTGGCAGGACTCCACTGTCCAGCTTGAGGTGTAAAGAAAAATCTTGAAGCCTGCTGCAGCTCTGTGGGTGCTCAGATACTGTGTGAATGCTGGAGGGGGGAAGGTGCCAAATTTAGAGCCTGTCACAATGAGGCAAGTCTAGGTCACTTTGAGTTCACTCATCAGTTCATTGTGACTCTCATTTCTGATACTGCCTTGTAATTTCAGTGCATCTGTTTGTTCTTTCTCATCTGCTATGGCTTTATTTTAATTTTTTTATTTTATTTAGTCTTCTGGTAGACTAGCTGCATTTAGCTGGGCTGTATCTAAGTACCAAAACTATTCTAATTGCCTATTCCAAAAGGGAAATGGACTGCTGGCTAGAGGAAATTAACCACCGAAATTTTTTTTGTAGTAATGCACTTTTAGCAGTACTCTGAATTCTGTTGCCTTTCCCAGTGTCATATGCCTCTCTCAAAGCAAAGCCTTTTATACTCAGGTCTATTAAACTCAGTGTTTGCTCCAGACTGGCTCATCAATGCCTTCTTCAGCTCTTTCCACAAACATTCAGTTGCTTTTCAATTTTTGTAATACTGCAGTGTCCCGGATTGCCTCTAACAGTTTTCCATAGGAAAAACAATGCTTTCCTGAGGACAGTCCTTTCTATTCTGTAGACATTTTGCTCCTGAGAGGAGTGTTTCTGGTATACACGTATACATATGTGTGTGTATCTGTGTGTGTGTATATAAAAACTTCTTGTTCTGAATTTCTCTACCCAAATTAATTTAAAAAACCAACCCTATTGACCTACAGATTTTATTGCTCTTTGGAATAACTTATGGACTGATAAACTGCTACAATCTCTCTCAGTTGTGCCTCTGTAAACTCTTTAAGTACGCTGTCTCCTGTTACATGGTTGGTGCTAGGCATGTGGAAAAGTAACTCAGGAATTACTGAGTTACTGGTTTGCAAACTGGGTCATGCAGTCAATTGGAAGAACATAGCCTTTGGGTACTCTGGAGACTTTGTATTGGGATACTGATTAGTCTGAAAGTGCTTCCAATTTTAAAGATTGCTACCCCCAAAGGAAAAGATGACTTTGATGTTAGTGCGTTATCTCAAAACAGTTGGAGATACAATAATAGCCTATCAGAAAACAGCATTAACACATGGCAACCTACACATCATCAGGTCTCAGGACAACATTTAGCCAAGAACCAGATAATCCCGAGGCTTCTTTTTCCTTAATTAAACTCAATTAGGTTGTCTTTCTGAAGTTTCTTCACAAAGGAATGATTGGAGCCATTGGAATAGTGGGTGGAATTTTCACCGAGTTGTTTTCAGAAGAACTGCACTTACAGCAGATGCGCGAAACTGTTTCCAGACTCATTCATTCCCACAGGGACTGTACTTACTCAGATGTAGGGTGGTTTTGGGATGTCTTGCACTTGCACATATCTTCAGGGACGTACACAAAAGCAAAACATACTGTTTCACTTAAAAATACTCTCATAGAATTTCTTATTATGTTGACATCTCTGTGGCTGACAGAACTACTGATTCTGATGATTAATCCTTTACCATTCAAGTGTTAATTTCTGATACTTGTGCCATATTCAGATTACTTTCATGCATATTCAAGAAAGGAATTTGTTTTTGCACACCTCCTGATTGCCATCTCSGTAAACATCATAATGTTTCCATTATTGGGTCACAATACCTTTCCTTTATGGTAAAATTCTTCTATTTGCTTAAATGAAAATGCAAAGGCAATTATAGTTGTCTAGTTATRAATAGTTGCATAGTTATAAATATATATATTTATATATGATATATATAAACTTATATATMATATATAATATATATAAATAYATAACTRTGCAACTATTYATAACTAGACAACTATAATGCATATATGCAACATGTATATATGTAATATGCATATAACTATGCATAAYACAAATTTTAACAGATAATCATGGAAATAGAATAATTAATTTTGTTTTCTGGCAGTCCATATTCATGGCTTGCTAAAATTACTAGTATTCTATTCATGTACATTTGTATAGTAATATAATAATTCAGTCATTGGGCATTTTAAGMAACTGCTGCTATTATCAGATGATAAATGATTAACAAAACAGACATTAGTACTGACTGAATAGCATTAATCATTAATAAAAAATATTTTTTAAGTAACTTATGGTTTTTCTCTTTATGATTTTACTTATCTAAAGTAAAGCCAACATTAGGAAACTACTTTCTGTAGGTTCTATCAGATTATATGAATAATTTCAATTTGTTACACAGTAAATGTGAATGACATATTTGATTGCTTTAAACTTTTAGTATAGCAATTCTAAAAGCCCAGAAACCAAATAATACAGACAGTGGAAATAATAGGAAAATTGTATACATTTGAAAAACTGCTTTTCTCAGTGTTTCACAAGTAACTTCAGGATTATTAATGATGAAAGCTTTATGTTCAAATGATAAACTGCATGATATAATGATAAGTAATTTGTATTGCCATTTTCTTGGTAATAGGTTTAAGAGAAGAAATAGGTAAAAATACCCCAGATTTTTCTGTTTGAAGTCCAGCATAAAAATTACAGATGTGTTTTCTATTCTGCAAAAAACTGGAGAATAAACCCATTTTGAATGGCTCTAATTTTTTTTTCCCCCTGAAGTTTTGGCACAGATSTGGTCTGAATAAAGAAGAATGAAAGCAAAGGAGTTGATCACATATAACCTCTAGGATTTTGTTGTTAATTTTTTCTTTTTACTCAGTTAAATCTTCCTGACACTTTTTTTCCCTTTCACTTTAATTCTAAAGAGCCTTTGACAATTTATCCCTTCAATGACTAAGTACAAACTCTGTGAAGTTAGCTATCTACTATTATATARAAGGATTATTTGCCCTTTCTTTTTGTGTTTATTTTGAGCATCACACTTTTTCAGAAGTACAAATAAAATTATGTATTTTTTGAAGAAAGTCTGATATGGAAAATGGTCTTAGCAATTAATAGGGTCAATGTAAAGCTGCAGTTTAAAACAAACAAGCAAACAAAATTTCATCTGATCAAGGTACCAACTATTTCTAGAAGATACTTTGGTCCATGCAATGTTACAGTTAAAATAAATAAAGGGAGAATGGTCTATGTTGTTTCACACCATGACATTATTCTGTAGCCAAACTCAGGATTTGGAAATTAGCTTACACTACAAATGAGTAATTATTCTAACCATAGGAAGAGAAAATTACTTTGCCTTCCCATTTCTTTCAGTGGAAGGTGCTCATTGTCAGCCCATTTGAAAGTAAGGTCATAACCTTACTTAATTTGACTATATAGCATGTCATAACCTTCAGCTTCAAGCTTTAAGCTTCAGATTTGCTCTATTTTCAGGGGGATCCTGGGCTCACAGCTTATGAAACTCAATCATTTTCTCTCTACTCTTAAGATAGTTGCCTGTATCCACAGCTACCATCTATGCCCACGTTTAGATTAACATCTTGCATGAAACTGTAATATATGGTCTCTTCAGCAGGGTAAGTCTAATTGCAGCTTCAATACTAAAAAATATATATATCTATAACTATATCTATTACTCATTCCCACAACTCTTCTGTCCTCCCCTGCCTCCTTTAGCATGCAAATCTTCCTTCTGTTTGGAGCTTCATAATTTCAAATTATATATTTGAATGATGAAATACCAGAAGCAATTTCACACACTGTTTCATTGCATTCGTTTTCATTATTGTTTTTACTAGGAAATAGTCATGTAGTTTCCAATTAGAGTTCTTCTTTCAGAAATTTACTGGGCCTGTAACTGCTGTTAAAATAACAGATAAGACTATTTGATTTATGAGTTATTCTTAGCTCATACCACTGGGGTCTATTATACTTCAGCTTATTTTTWAAAAAAGCTAAATATCGTATTGATGGATGATGGCCATAATATAACTTGATACGTTTTGAAAATCAAGGAATGGTTGGATGAGACATGATCCACCTTACTAAGTGGAGTAAAACCATCTTTGCCAACAGACTCGCCAAGCGGTTAAGTAGAGCTTTGTAGTAGATGGGGGAGGGAGACAATGAGCAACTATAAAGTGAGGAAGTGGTGACCACGTAGGCAAGCAAAGAGCGTGGAGTGATGTGAACATGAAGGACCTAGTAACCGGCAAAACCGGACTGAAGTGGAGTTACCCTAAATGTATGCACATAATTAACGAGGTGCCTATCAATCAGGCAGCATTATGGGGAAAGCTCTCATACTCTTCCTGGAAATCAGCATGACTGATCTGTACACTAATATATGCAGCATGGAGAACACACAGGAAGAATTTGAAGTCTGTGTGCAGTTAYAGGGTATGATCTTRCTGGGATCACAGAGATATGGTGGGATAGCTCACATGAGTAGGATGCCGCAAGAGATGGRTACAGGCTTTTTAGGAAAGACAGACTAGGTAGGTGAGGAGGTACAGTTTAGTTGAGGGAGCAGTGRGAATGCCTGGAGATGGCTGATAAGCCAGGTGGGAGTGTATGGGTCAAGATTAGAGGGCAGACCAACATGGACAATATTATCATGACTGTCTGCAACAGACCCCCTGATCAGGAAGATGTAGGTGAGGCTTTCTTTAGACAATTGGAAGAAGCSTCATGTTCACAGGCCCTGGTCCCCCTGGGGGACTCAGCTTGTTCTGAGGGACCACCCTAATGTCTGCTGGAGGGACAGCAGAGCACCAGCAATCTAGGAGATTACTGGAGTGCATTGATAATAACTTCATAACACAGGTGATCGAGAAGCCAATGAGGCGAATTATTCTGCTGGACCTCATAACTTTGAATAAGGATGGTCTGCCGGGGATGTGATGGTCAGGGGCAGCCTTAGCTGCAGTTATCATGAGACAGTGAAGTTCAGGATCCTGAGAGGACAGAACAAGGCAAAAAGCAGAGTCACAACCCTGGGCTTCAGAAAAGCAGACTTAGGCCTGTTCAGGGATCTGRTTGGAAGAATCCCATGGGAGACAGTCCTGGRGAGAAGAGGGGTCCAGGAGAGGTGGTTGGTTTTCAAGGATCTCCTCCTCCAAGCTCAAGAATGGCGCATCTCGACAATCAAGAGATCAAGCAGAGRTGGGAGGAACCCTTCATGGATGAAAAGAAGCTCCTAATAAAACTCAAGTATGAAAAGGAGGCATATAAGAGGTGGAAGCAGGGTCAGGTGACATGGAAGGAATATGGAGACACAGTCCGAGTCAGGGATRGGTTTAGGAAAACCAAAACCTWCMCAGACTTGAATCTGGTGAAGGACATGAAAGGCAACAAGGAAGGCTTCCACAGGTACACCAGCAACAAGAGAAAAACTCAGAAAGCTGTTGGTTCACTCCTGAATGAGGCTAGGGACCTGGTGATAAAGGATGTCAAAAGGGTGGAGGTACTCAATGGCTTCTTCACCTTGGTCTTTTCTGGTRTAACCTTCCTTCAGGAATCCCAGACCCCYGAGACAAGAGTGAATGTCTGGACTAAGGAAGACTTACCCTGGGTGGAGAAAGATCAGGTTAGGGAATATTTAAACAAAGTGGACATGTGCAAGTTCATGAGCTTTGATGGGATACACYCAGGAGYGCTGAGGGAGCTGGCTGCTGTCTTTGCAAGGCCACTCTTAGTTATCTTTGAAAAGCCATGGTGTTCAGGAGAGGTTTCTAAGGGCTGGAAGAAGCCTGCCACAATGAGATGACTTGCTTGGTGGATGAGGGCAGAACAGTAGATGCTGCTTATCACAACCTTAGCAAGGCTTTAGGCACTGTCTCCCATAACACCCTCATTGACAAATTGATGAAGTACAGGCTAGGTAACTGGATAGCGGTATGGACTGTAAACTGCCCAAATTGTCAGTCTCAAAGGGTTCTGATGAGTGACACCAAGTCCAATTGGAGGCCAGTCACTGGTGGAGTACTACAGGGATCAGTCCTGGCACCAATACTTTTCGATGTCTTCATTTGTGACGTAGTTGACAGAAAAGTTCACAGCAAGTTCACAGGTGATACAAAACTGGAAGAAATGGCTGATATACCAGATGGGTGTGCTGCCTTTCTGAGGGATCACATCAGGCRAGAGAAATGGGCCAATAACAATCTTATACAGTTCAAAAGAGGGAAATGCAGAATCCTCCACCTGGGGAGGAATAACCCCAGGCACCAGTACTGGCTGGAGAGTGACCAGCTGGAAGTCAGCTTGGCAGAAGAAGACTTGGAGGTCCTCATTGACATCAAGCTGACTGTGAGCCAGCAATGTGTCCTCACAGAAAAGAAGGCCAACAGCCTCTGGGGCTGCATTAGGCAAAGCTTTTCCAGCAGGTTGAGGGAGGTGATCCTTCCTCTCTGCTCAGCACTGGTGAGGTCACGTCTGGAATAGTAACCAGATCTGTGCTCCCCAGTCTGAGAGAGGCATGGACATACTGTAGAGAGTCTGGCAAAGGTCCACAAAGACGTTTGAAGCATCTGTCATACAAGGAGAGGCTGAGAAAGCTGGGACTGTTCAGCCTGGAGAACAGAATGCTGAGGGGGATTTTATTTATGTGTATAAATACCTGATGGAGGATGGCAGTACAGAAGTAGCCAAACTCTTTTCAGTGGTTCCCAGAGTCAGGACAAGAGGCAATCTGCACAAACTGAAGCACGGGAAATTCCATTTAAACATAAGAAAAAGGTTTGGTTTGGTTTAGGCTTTTTTAATCTGTGAGGGTGTTTGAACATAGAAACAGGTTGCCCAGAGAGGTTGTAGRGTCTCTATGCAGTGGGAGGGTTTGTCTAGATGATATCCAGAGGTGCCTTTCAAACTCAGCTCTTCTAGAATTCTGTGACATAGATGATACTTTTCAGTATTAAATAAACTCACCATTTAAAAGAATTCATGTCCATGAAATTAAACACCACATCAAAAGTATGCTGAGATATTAAAAAAACCCRCAAACTTTCTGAGGTTCTTTTAACTTTCAATTGGATTAACATGTACTTTGCTAGTAAATCCTTTTTGCTGTTCCCTTCTGATTTAAGGCCAATCTAATTACTGCAACTCACCACCACAACATACACCCCTAAAAATGACTTTTGTAGTTAGTGTTCCAATTTGGCAGCTATCTAATGTCATTTAAATATAGGGAATCATAAAGACTGCACCAAGCTGTGGGTGAGTGTAATTTTCCATAGCTACATGGCCCCTCATAGAGTTAAGCTAATCAATACTTTCAGAGAGCTTGTCTTTTTCTTCTTTTTCTGAACCAGTGTTTTTATTCCTGCATTGTCATTCAAGTTCAATCTCCTAATATAACCTAACCTTTCAAAGGTCTCTGAATGAACTAATTCAATTGAAGTTCAAAGCATCTTATTGTCATGTATTGCTGTGTTGAATTGATTTTCATTAGGTAATGTTTACAAGCACCATAGCATCACCTGAATTTCTTACTTACAAAAGAATTATTAAAATTAAGGGTTACTCAGTGGCACGTGAGGAACTTTAAGTTCTAAAATACATATGTTAACATTATTTATTCAAAATGGATACTCTATTAGCTCAAGCCTTTAATTTCAATTTCACATAGATTTTGGCAGGATACCAAAGTTATTTGAATTCAACAGAAGACTTACATTGACTATGACAGATAATGATTCAAAATGCAAAAGATTCATCCTGAATAACACAGAGTACCCATAATCCTTAGTACTTTAATGACATTTAACAATGTTATCCTTTTTTTTTTTTTTTCTGTCTTCCAGAGTGCAAGAGTTCTTTATCAACTCTTTATTATTTAGTACAAATTTTCTGCAAGTCCACAGGTGGACAACATAAGAACTGGTTCAAAGCTTGAAGTATCACTACAAGTAAGATCAGGTTCTCTTCTGTAAATCTGGTTTGTAAGTTAAAATCAATTTCCAACATATCTAGGAAAGAGGTCTTCAAAATAACAAAAACACACAGAGTGGTTCCCTTAATGATTAGTGTAATATAAAAGGGTATGCCAGATATTTGATCTGTTTGAGTTCCAAGCTTCAAAGTATTTGAGTTAGATTAAACTTTATATTTTTTCCCCTGTTTTCCTTTAGTTGATATTTTTTCSTCTTTCCACCTGATTTCTGTATATATTTTGGTTCACAATGGGGATAGCCCAAGAATGTTCATGGGATATCTCAGAAAGACACAGAATTGAGTTTTCTGTACATTTTGTTTTAATCTTATTTCTGAGATCAGACCTTATCAATGCACTTAATGCGTCTGTTCAGTTGTAGGCAAATAGGGGATAAGAAATGATGATAGTGAGGCTGGAATGGAGACCTGGACTCAATTTGTCTTGCAACCAGGGGAATGAAAAGTGTTTTTTGTGACGCCACCTAAGGAGGACTACTTATCTCACTGAATGTTGCTCTGTACTTTGCATCTGCAGATTTTCCTTTCTGGATTCTTACTAGATTGAAAATAAACAGGAACCAAAATGGGTAAGATATAGAAATATACTGATAAACAGCTGTTGTGTTGKTTTTTTTTTTCCTTTTCTTTTAAAATCATCTTGCTGTTAGATTTAATAAACAGCATATGCCTGTTGATATAATAGTAGAATTAGTCCAGATTTCTATCTGGCATCATTATTGATTAACTTGCAGAAAGCTGAAGGCTGTTCAGCTCTAAAGATTTGATTCAACCCTACTTGTAGATATGTATAATAAGAAAGCTGGAAAAAAATAGTATTGTACTACTTTACCAAAAATAAAATAAAAAAAAAAAGTGAACGCTGATCCTTAATATTGTAAATATGKCAAGATCCTGCTTTCCAGGAAACCAAAGGAAAGGTTCTACTTACTTTTAGTAGAGCGTGGTGCAGGTTATCTGCTAGCTAAGATGAATGAAAGATTTTAAAATTGCAGCTAGAATCTGAAATCATTTGAATAAAATATAAGATTCTCAGTCATAAACACATTAATAAAAATAAAAATAAAATAAATAAAATAAAAATTAAACATCACTGTGCACTTGTAATGGCTTGATAAAGGTTTCGGTTCCCCTTACTATCTGTGCTGACAAAGTCACACCAATTTCAAGTTGATTGCCTTTTCCTTTTGAGTTCTGAATTGCATCTCCACAAGGAGAAAAATTGTCTTTGGCTTCCACAAATTGCAGTCTTCAGATACATTTGACATGGAGTTAAAACTCAAAGTACGAGTTGTTTTGTCAGGCACATGGCCTGACACAGGTGTAGTTGCAAAGTCTCTCAGGCAAGGACTAAGGACAAGAGTCCTCGCTGAAACACAGCTCCTGAAAAAAATGGGGTGGAGGGGACGCCCCTGATGGACTTCTCGCAGACTCTCACAGTAGTCTGATTCAAGGCTACCCTTTTGTACCACATCAGAGCAGGCCTTAAGCACCAGCAGCTGAAGATGAAGATTAGGATGAGGATGAAGTTGAAGTGCAGCACTCAAGACCCTGACAGGAGGTAGGTGTCCGTTTCAAAATCTGTGAATGATTTGCATCCAATGGTATTAAAACCTCAGCCAAGGAGAAATGTCTATCACTCATGTTTATTATCACGTTTTCTTAGAAAACTAAGGAAACTGAAGGGGTAGGAAGCTAATATCACACAGTATTTCAAAAGGGTGGAAGAGAAACAATATATCTGTCAATTTTAAGTCAGTTACTTTGATGCTGATCACAGGAAAAAAATAATATGGAATGCACTGTAGAAAAAAAATAATGAGTAGTTTCATCATGAATGTCAAACACATGGTTTTGTATAACACAGCTCTTACTCAGTATACATACACAATCATACTTAATGTGTGTTAGTGCATGTAAACCTAAGCTTTATGCTTTAGATTTTAAGTTGTTGAAATATCAAAATTGGTTTGATGCCCACAGAACAGTGTAAAAAGAAGTTAAGAGATACAGCTCAGAAACTAGTTGAAGATGGTGTATCATCATCTAGGAATTACTAGTGGCAGGGGTAGTTCTTATGGTGGGGACAGTGGGTTCCATTCCCGCTAGCACTTCGTCAAGGGTCACCTTGGTTGAGTCCTTCTATCTTTCTCTTTTGCAAAGCAGAAACTGCAGCAAGTGGATGGACAAGTAGGGGAAATCATTAGGGAAATACCAGTGCCAAGTCCAATGTCACACCATGCATAAGAAGTCCACTTTGTACTAAGCGTCACATCAGGTAAAAAAATCAGAGTTCTTCTCTGAGTAGTGGGATCATATATGTGTCTGAGTTGTGCCAAAGATATTCAGTACATTTTTAGTGGCCAAGAAGGTAAAATCTTAGAATAATTCAGCTTGGAGAGGATCTCTTAATTTCACACAGTCACAGAAAAAAAGAAAAGCTAATGCAAATACTGATTACTATAAGTACAAATGGTATGAGCAGCAACAGGGAAGTGGTATTCCCTTGATAAACCAGTCAGATTGTTACAGGAAAAAGATTTGTAATTTAGATTCCCACTCTTCAGAAAAGATGTTGAAAAAGTTGCTCACATGAGAGTGATTCCAAGGCTGGAGAACCAGACGTGTAAAATTCCTGAAGAGCATGCCATAAGTTTTAAGAAACCAAAGCTATGTCGTTTAGTTTACAGGTGGTTATAAAGTAGCTATTTCATGTTTTATAGATATGAACCATAAAATATAAGTATGCCACCTATTTCTGAAAATAAGATTATTTGAAATTTAGAAGAAAAAAAATACAAAAATTCATTGGGTAGATATTGAAATGAGATCTATCAAGTCTTTCTATAGGAGATGAACTACTAGAAAAAGTAAACAAGAACTAATTCATGGAAGTGAAAGTTTTCAATCTCTCCAGACTAACAGAACACCTTTCGTAATAAAGTATGCTGTTCGTCACTATTCAGTGTTTACTTAGTGTCACTCTTATGCGAGTGTCACAAATCACATTAAATTTGATGACTGTAATGTTAAAAGCTTGACAAAATCTGAAATACCAGTTCCATGGGAAATGTCAGGTACAGATGTGATTTTCATCCAGCATCAAAAAAAACACTTCAAAATAAGAGCTTTGAAGCTTTTATTTTGTGGGGCAATCAAAATGCTACCTTTAGTTACAGGTAATGAAAAAGCAACAATGAAAAAAAATCCTGTCAGTTTCAAGAATAAACTTTTTTTTTTTTTAATTACTGAAACTCTTGGCTACTTTTTCTGTTTTGTAAAACTGAATTGTCAAAGTAGCTGTTTTTTCAWGATGTATGTGATGTTTGACAGTATGGCATTTTCAGCTGTTGTTTAGCCTTTTCTGAATATCACTAATAATGTCTTGGGATTAGATTTGACTATGAGTTTAAATATTATTTAATTATTATTATTAAATTATTTTCAAATAGTAAAGAAACTTCAGTATGATTCTGATTTTTAGACTGAAATTATTTTTATATAAAATTCTATTTTTCCATGTAAAAATGAAAACATGTATGCAGAAATGAAGATACTGTCACTGTAGATAAATGCAATGCTAACCTCCCAGAATTCAAATATCCATTTGCCTATCTATATACTTCATTAGTTTTGGTTTTGTTTGTTTGGGTTTTTTTAGAAAATAACTTTGCATTTGCCTGTGTTATTTCTGTCCATCATATCTTGGGATCAGTTTGAAAAAGATTTATTATTTCCCATGTTATTCTTCTTTGCAAAAATAGAATTTATAATTATTTTTTCTCATGTCCAGAAGGTTTTATATGTCACAACAAACATACTATAATAAAAATATTTTAAGTTTTTTCTTGCCTACATGACATTTTTACTTTAACCAGTCAAGATGTGTTGTGACAGAAGCTTCAACTTTATCGTTGTTAGACTTGTTTTCTGCAAAAAGTTAGTTTTGCTGTAAAATTTTCCCCGAACACATTTCCTGTTCCCATAGAAAACTCAGCATTTAAAGCCTAAAACAAACTACTCCTAGATTGGTTTACACAAGTGCAATGCAGTTTTTGGTGGTGTATGTTATATATATACCAACAGAGGATTGCAATAGTTTAGTTCTAAGAACTAAAACCAGAACTTAAAGAAAGAAGCATTGGATTCTTTTGGCACATTTTATTTCAAAGAAAATATTAATTTTGTAATTATACATGAAATTGAGAGGAAAACAATGTGAAAACATTACAAAACCACAAAAACCTCTCTGCTTTAATATACTTTCAAAATAAATTAATAAATTAATCAGGCTTCCAGTTAAAGAATATAATGACCTATCAGGTTTTGGTATCTTGAACTTCTCTGCTAAACTTACCACTTTCCTGCTGAAATGGCTTGTTACTTCCAAAACATTCTCCCTATTTACAGACATGATGTGCTATTAGTATCATCTAAGTGTTAATTATATATCCATTAAATCTGACAGAGTTCATTATTATCAAATGGTCTATCATTATGATTGTTCAAAAATGCTATCAAAATTACAGTTTCACACTTGGAGACTAATGCACAGAATTAAAGAAAAAAATAAAACCACTTTCTTGTTTTTATGCAAACCACACACTGAATCTGTATTAAACACCCAATATATATACTATWAAAATAAACCACTTGTATTTTTTTCTATTTTTAAAACACAGTTGGATGGATGGAATTCTTCTCAGGGAAAAAAAAGCGAATATGCTGAGGGAGAACAACAAAAAAGAAGCACTATACGAGATGACAGTTCACCTTTACAAAACAGTTTGATAAATAATTTTAATTAAGGAAGGATTATTTGCAGATTAATTAAAGAATTATTATTTGGCTTCTGTTAGTATTTGCAGGCATGCAAATTATTTGCAGATAAACGACATATTAGAAAGAGAAACCTTACCTCTTAAAAATACGTATCCGCCAAAACATTCTCATGATTCACTGATYCACTGTCAAAAACTGGATATCCTAATGTGATGATATATTTGGTTGCAATATCTCTACTAAGGCCAACATTTCATGTAAGGATAGCATTATGTGAAACACAATTTTATACAACTCAGAGTTCACTGGACTGTAGTATAGTCATCAGAGAGGTGTGCATCTTTTTAAATTTCTTTTTGTTTTTTATAATGATTCATGATTTTACAGTTATTTAAAATGAATTATTAGSAGAATTATGTATGAAACTTTTTATAGACCTGATTCAGCAGATAAAATAGTCCTATGTYGAATTATGTGCAAATAAAGATTGCAAAAGCAGAAGTGCCACACAGGGGATGATGTGGCTTAAGGAAATGTGATGCTTGTCATGAAGTGTGAGAAGGAAGAAAAACAGCTTGGCTTTGAGAGTGCAGGATCAATTTGAAAGAAATTTATATATATTGTTATGTGTAAATTGAGCACATTCTGTATTGTATCGCTGTTAAAAATGGAAGCACAGAATGCTATAAGGCCATCTTTAAATCCAGACTTTAGAGTAAAACTGCATTAAAAATATATTCAATTTCAGTGATGTGTGGGTTATCAAACATACTATGGCAGGTTATACCAGCCTCTGAGACAGACTATATATTATGTAACCTGTGGTCACCTATTCAATGAAAGGGAAAGGGCACATTGAAGAAAGAAAGAAAGAAACAAACAAATAAAGTCAAAGGATTTTTAAGAGGGCAAAGCCAAATAATAAAAAAGATTGACACTAGACACGGAAAGAAGAGGGCAAAGGGTTTGCAAAGCCAGCATGTCTATACATGCTAAGATGACTTTCAGTCTTCTCAGTCTGGTACACTTAATTCATTTTCTATTTGTTATTCTATTGGCAACCAAGCTCCTACACCATGCATTTGTCAGCATTGAATTGCATTTTCTTCATGTCAGAAAACCATATATAAAGGCCTTCTGCTATTTTTTTGTTGTCATTGTTTGCCACAGCTCTGAACCTTGGAGTATTGAGTGTGCAGGGAATATGGGAACAAGTATGGGTATATTTTAAAGCTTCGTCAAAGTGAGGAATGTTGCCTTTGAACTCATTAAGGAGTGATTTATGTGGGGGATTTCTGGAAAGTTGGTTTGTTGGATCTTTTTTGCTTTCCTGTACAACTTTGTCCTTTCCAATATTTCTGCAAAAAATAAAGGGCTACTTATAAAGCGGATATTCTTAACTTTCTAAAAGGTCCTTCTGCCTCAGAAGATCCTATCTATACAGAGTATCACTTTCTAATATTACCATGTTATTGAGATTTAGTGGAAAATGCTTTTAGTTCTGGATTTGAAAAACAGCAGGGATTTATATAGTTCCAAAACTGTCAGGTCACCAGATATCGTCTTCTGTGAACATATTTGGTAACAGGTCTAATAATGAGCTAGTCCCTTATAAAGAAGAATCAAAAGACAGTGAGTAAAATCCTTCCCCCACTGCTGACAAGAAGAATTTGGTTACTCTCTTCAGCAGGCTCAAGTTTTTCACCCAATTACATTTTTCATAGGAAAAAAGACTGCATTTTTTTTTATTACTGAATGACAAGAGATTTGTTTATAGTGTGTAGAGCTAGGCTTGTGTTTCAACCCATGCTTAGGAATGGTCAAAACTGTCAGAGAAGACAAAATAATAATAAAAGAAAAGGCTATACCCTCAGCCACTAAATCTACCTAATATTCAGGAACCAAGGTAAATTAACTTACATGAAGTTACTCATTAGACTACTGTCTATATTGGAGCTAATTCAAGTATCTCCATGTGCCACTGCAGACTCAATGTAGAGGTGATGTCAAAAAACTTGACATAGCATTTGATTCCAAGTATCTTGATCATGGATATGCTGCAGTACCCTCTATCTTCAGAAGAAATTTGATGTGCAGAAGCTGCAGAGAATCAAGCAAACTCCTGTTTTCTCTTTGGTTGTAAGAAATACATCAGTGGCTGTCATACAGAGCACCCACTGCAAATTTCAGCTTCCAATTTAGCAAGCTCATAGAGATTACCTCAGAAGTTGATTCTTCCTGTGTAAAATAGGTAAAATCAATCAATGATGTAATTGGGATGCTTGAATTGTTGCAGCCATCAAACAGAAATACCACACTCCTCAAAGGATTACATTACAGTAGAGGAAAAAAATGTTTTAAAATTAAACTGACTCCTTTAATCTTCACTAAACAGCCCCAGTATTTCACATGCTCTGAGAATGTCTAAGCAGACAGTTTAATAWATTCGATCTAACAAATCTTTTTATGATAATGAAAAGATCTTCTATCAGAAGATTTCCAGATAGCTTTTTTCCTCTTTTTTTTCCCTAAACTTTAGTGTTTTCTTTAAGAATGAGGWTTTTTTTGCTACCTGAATGTGTGGAAGAATAGAAATATTGATTTTAATAACTGTAAGATTTGAAAGTATGCCCACATTCAATTTATTAAACTCAGATTTCCTAGCAACTCTGAGCAGAAAATAAAAATATGGTTCTGTTTTTAGGAGTGATAGAA
>JASVER010000143.1:759165-877588 GCA_030449065.1 Oceanodroma leucorhoa | reverse complement strand
CCAACTGGATTTGACTCCATTCACCACAACTCTCTGGGCTCGGCCGTCCAGCCAGTTTTTTACCCATGAAACCCAGATTTAGTATTTTATTGAAATTATTGCAATTATTTATTGCAAATATTTTGTAATGTATTCAGTAGATGAATTTATGTAAGTATATACATACATARAATATGCATATGAATCATAGAATCAAAGGATGGTTTGGGTTGGAAGGGTCCTTTAAAGATCATCYAGTTCAACCCCACTGACATGGGCAGGGAYATCTTCCACTAGATCAGATTRCTCAAAGCCCTGTCCAACCTGACCTTGAACAYTTCAAGGGATGGGGCATCCACAGCTTCTCTGGGTGACCTGTCCCAGTGTCTYACCACCTTCACWGTAAAACATGTCTTCCCTATATCCAATCTAAATCGACCTTCTTTTGGTTTAAAAMCATTGCCCCTTGTCCTGTCACTACAGGYCTTGGTAAAAAGTCTCTCTCCATCTTTCTTATAAGCACCCTTTATACRTTGAAAGGCCGCRATAAGGTCTCCCCAGAGCCTTCTCTTCTCCARGCTGAACAACCCCAACTCTCTCAGCCTTTCTCCATAGGAGAGGTGTTCCAGCCCTCTGACCATTTTCATGGCCCTCCTCTGGACCTGYTCTAACAAGTCCATGTCTGCCTTGTACTGGGTACCCCAGAGCTGGATACAGACATGCACAATATATAAAAATACATGGAAACAAACATACACGAGAGGAAGAATTTRTGGTATATGTCTAGATCTATATATATTATATGTAATAAAAATAAACATCATATGTTTTGTTCGTGATTATAACATTTGAAGAAAACCTTCTGTGCTTGCTTCTGTGACTAAATACGGTAAGTAAAATGTTAAGTTAAACAGACATACAACTAAATATAAGAAATAAACATCTGTCCCCCCTTATATCAAGTACAAAAAGTAAAAACAGTAATAGCCTTTTTAATGTTCATTAGGATGGAAAAGGTTTTAAAGTGTAACTTGGATTTTCACCTGGATTCTCATTAGTTCAAAAAATATCACTAGGTTATTAATTAATAAGATATCACTATTTCTCAGACTGGCTGAGTAGTATTTTCTTCATTCCTCCACATCACATGTCATAGAAARTATAT
Source organism: Oceanodroma leucorhoa (assembly GCA_030449065.1). Taxonomy (NCBI): domain Eukaryota; kingdom Metazoa; phylum Chordata; class Aves; order Procellariiformes; genus Oceanodroma; species Oceanodroma leucorhoa. The sequence goes on along the minus strand of JASVER010000143.1, from coordinate 876,444 downwards.
ATAATACTTTTGTAAGAAATATTTGCATTGATAACAATCTTTACACAGCATGGGGTCCTGAAGCCCACATCCTCAAAGATGATTATGTACCTAACTTCCACGAAAGCACATAACCCTCACTGAAATCAGTCATGATCTCTCACAATAGATACTATAAATGTATGGGATTATAAAGAACTAAGGGATTTATAGAATCATAGAATAGTTTGGGTTAGAAGGGACCTTTAAAGGTCATCTAGTCCAACCCCCCTGCAATGAGCGGGGACATCTTCAACTAGATCAGGTTGCTCAGAGCCCCGTCCAGCCTGACCTTGAACGTTTCCAGGRATGGGGCATCTACCACCTCTCTGGGCAACCTGTGCCAGTGTTTCACCACCATCGTAAAAACTTTCTACCTTATATCTAGTCTGAATCTACCCTCTTTTAGTTTAAAACCATTCCCCCTTGTCCTGTCGCAACAGGCCCTGCTAAGAAGTCTGCTGCCATCTTTCTTATACTCCACCTTTAAGTACTGAAAGGCTGCAATAAGGTCTCCCCAGAGCCTTCTCTTCTCCATGCTGAACAACTCCAACTCTCTCAGCCTTTCTTCATAGGAGAGGCGTTCCACCCCCTGATCATTTTTGTGGCTCTCCTCTGGACCCGCTCCRACACGTCCATGTCTTTCTTGTGCTCTACTTCTCTCATAAATTAATCTCCACATAACAATTATTCAGATATAAACTCTGAATGAGTTTAAATGTATGAAATGTAGGATTTCTTTATTTTCCCCTAAAATAAAGCTAATATATGTAAGAAGTTTGTGATTCACGCTGCAAGTGGCATKTTCTAGAAGCTCCTATCATTAGTACTAAAAATGCTTTACCATCTGTCTCCTTCTCTCTTCACTCATTTGTTTTGCTGTCTGGAGTCATGCTATTTAGTTATTGAACAAAGAGAGAAAGTAAGCATAAGGAATGTAGATATCCTCATTTCAGCAAACACTCTCCACCTTCTGCCTCCTGTCCCCTGAGTAAGCTTCTTTTGCATGAAATCACATACTTTGRTGATGTATACCATCAGTAATAACACAGACTAAATATAACTCAAACACCAGATTGCATCTCCTGTCAAACAATTTACTAACTAGTATGTGAAAAGTCTTCATTTTCCTTTTGTCCAATTCCAGCTTACTATGGGGGGAGAAAAAAAGAGAAAAAACCCAAACAAAAGCCCAAAAACAAAACCCCAAAACAAAAAAACCCCAAATCAGCAACAAAAAACCAGCCATGTTTTTATACTTTTTCTATTTATCAGTCCTGCTGTCATGGACACATCTCTTCACAACTATCTCGGGCTTCTTCCTCTTCATAGGTCTTTTAATAACATCCATATGAAAACTACTGCAACTTCTTGCAGTGGTAAAAAAAATGTTGCACGCACATGAAAGCAATACATAGGTACAGCGGATACTAAACTGTGTAAGTAAGAATTAGTTGAATAATGTAGAAGATATGCCATGTTTGCATAAGCAACTTAGGAAATCAAGTGAATGAAATAAGAAATGTATAGATTTGTAGGTTAAAAAAAGAAAGAARCATTCCATTGTTTAGTAAGATCTCTTGCATTACATGAATGTTAAAACTGGTTGTAGTGCACTCTAAACCATCAAGCCTGTATTGTCTGGCTAAATTAGAACAGATAATTTTAGAAAGTCATGCTAATTCAAGCATTCAAAGTGACTAAGAATACACCTTACATCTTGGCTAGGATTAATCACATTGTTAAAAAAAMCCCAAACCCCGTGTTTTTCTTCTACTGTTGGTTTTTTCACCTAGGTAAAAACACCCTGCTCAGGAAGAGTTCAATGGAAAAATATGATGGATATATTAAGCTTTTTGTTATACATGGTTTATCATGGTTCTTTTAGCTAGTAGCGAAAGGAAGGTGATACAAACCTGTAAGAGTGAGTTCTTCCTTTGTCTTCATTGGGGTTTGTAAGCTCAGGTATGCACAGCAGCAAAAATACTGGTAGTTTAAGACCTGAAATTACTTTTTAATTATTGTCTTCTTACGTGGCAATGCAAAAGAACCATTATGGATGATAAAATACATAAAAATAAAAATGTATGCATGTATACACACACACAGAGAAACACACACACATATATGAGTTGTAAATTGTCAGGAAATAGGGTCATTTTTTGGAGCATAACATAGATTACTTCTGAGATATATATGTATAATTTACCAGTCCTTAACTAGAATATTCACAAATGTCTTTAATTGCTTGTTTAGTATCTTACTAAAATTGTAGTCCATGGAACCTAGTTCAAACTGCACTTCAGCATTCCTAACAGATCTGCCTGCAGCATAACAACTGGCTATCAGACAGTTACCCATCTCCAGTCTTCAGTAATAACGAACTTGATATTTTAAGAACAGTTGCATCCATGTGATGGCAAAGTTCAGCAGCTATCTGGTCCTTGGCAAATGAAGCACTGGGAACAGGCAGATGCTACCAGTGAAGAAATAAATGAAGAAAAAATATAAACAAATCTTTAAAATTATTTATTTAAAATAGGTGGGGTTTTTAAACTTCTGTTTTRGAAAGCTTGATTAGAATGCTTAGCTTTAGAATAAACTGTTGGAAATAAATTGCAATGTGTATTAGTACTTAGCTCGGAAGACTTTATCAAGATRATGTCACAATTTGATATCAATTTCAAACCTGCAAGCAATTTGCCAGAAACACGAGTAAAMCAAMCAAACAAACAAACCTCTAAAACCCTGGTCTGGCAGGAAACCACCTGATAAGCCTTTAAACCCAGAAACATGACCATAGCATAAGTATCATGTTTTGCTCTGATAAGCGATACATGTGAGAATCAGCAGAGCACTTGCAAAAGTGATGAATATGCAGTGATTGATGAGGATGTGTGCTTAGAGTGTGCTAATGAACAGCAATCCATTAGTGTAAACATGTAATTTCTCAGTCATTACCTATACATTAACATTTGATTTCATACCTTGTCAACATCAAGTGGAAGCTAACACATAGCTGAAGAAAATTTCATTTGGATGACTCCTCTGTAGAAAAAATAGCCTAAGCCTTAAAAGAGCATAAAAGGACACATTAATTGTTACCCTCCCAAGAGCTGTTCTGCTGAAGGCTATGGTAGTGGTCTGGTTTATTGGTAGGACAGCTTGAACTGTTTCTGCCTTCCGCATGATCGCTGAACCTTATTTTCTGTTGCTGAGCCTCTTTTAACCTCTGCAAATGCCAATTCCTTTACAGTTTCTGTAAAGTAAAAGTGACAGAGGTAAAAAATACTGTCTAAAGCCAGAAGATATTGAAACTGTGAAGATGGATATTTACCCTAAGACCCTTTATTCCTGGGAAATAATCCTAGCAGCAATGAAAGTGAGTAATAGATGGGATTACAAATACTGAAATTCAGCTACTGACAATAGAAGTTCATAATAAATACTGTAAAGAAGATATGAACAACCAAACATGGGGCTAGATCTTACAGTACATTTCAAGGGATAAAAAGAGCATTGATATCTCCAAGTCTCCAGATTTCTTTCTTTCTGATGCCAACATGTAGTAAAGCAGAATGGTTTTTAATAAACATTTACTCATCACTGTTAAAATCCTCTGTTTCCTAGGTGGCAGGGTTCATGGTCTTTGCTAACTTTATATACAAGTGATTTTTCTTGCAAGTCACTATTACAGATTTGAACAAGGTTAGATATCTTGGGAATGAATGACTGAAATACTTAATGACTCCAAATCATGACACTTTTGTTGTCAGAACACAAATTTTGAGATGTTGAATATATAAGAAAATCAGCAATAATATTATGTATACCACAACCAAAAGAACTTTAAAAGGGAATACATAATTATGTTGTATACAGTCCTGTACAGAGGACTGCATTTGCCTGGTTTTAAACTGGTTTTAAGCTCCCAGGAAGTTAACAGTGATGCAAGAAATGCCAAAATTTGCACTATTATGTAATGATTGGTACACTGCAGAATAATTTCTTCATAAAATAGAACTTTGTGAACAATACCATCACAAGGATATTTTAATTTTCAGAGAAATTTACTGTTCTGGGGTTTTGCTTTATTTCATTTCTGATGTTAACCTCGGTTCTCAGTGAATGCTCTTCAAAATCAACCTTCTTTTTCTGGCCTCTGTTGGTAATAATTAGATCCCTAGAGAAGTGATCTCCAGAATTATTTATATTCCCCCAAAAAATCAAGGAAAAAAACAGCCGCCTTCTGCTTTCTCTTATAATTCTTTTTACACTATTTTACTTTTAGCCTAATATCATTGTGTTGCAAAACCTGCCTTTTAGGCTGGAACTTTCATTATTAGYGAACGTCTGTAGTCTTCTGTATTTACAACTCCAGAATGCAAATTTAAGGACCATAATTAAGCATATTCTTTCCAAATTCACTATCATTAATTGCTGAACAGAGGTTTTACAAATGAAATTAAATGCACTATTTACTTGTCTATACCTGTAGAACGCCATGGAAAACATTTCTTAAGTTTGATTTATTTTAGGGACAGTTATTAAATACATTACCGCAACAATATCAGATGAAGAATCAGTAATAAAGAGATAAAATCAAAGTTAACACTTTGTGAAAACAGTTTTCTAAATAGGTCATTGCAGCCATAGAATTAAGTCCTTTTTTTAAGCAAAAGACATTTTTTGGAAAAAAGAAGGGAAAAAAAACCCACCAGATCTGACAARAACACTATTTTGGGGGCATTGGAATGCCTTTGCAAATATTATTACATTTCACAGAATCACGTGGCTATGAGTTGGAATCAAATATTATTAATCTGTCAGAGATGATTTCTTGAGCAAGGAACTTTAGTTACAATTTGGATCATGGTTGATTTACATTTTTGTAAAGGTTTTACAAATTATTTGAATTAAAGATGCTATATAACTAGAAGGAGGGGAATCCAAAGAAATATGGATAACAATGAGATGTATGCTGTATCAGTTTGTTGAATTCATCTTCAATGGGACATTTCCCAAGATCTATGAAACACCTGGCTTGCTTGAGGAAAAAAAAAAAAAAAAGTTATAGAAGAGGGAAAGGAAAGAAAGGAAAATGCAACTGGAAGTGATTTCTCATGTAAAGTACTAAGAAGAATAGAAAATCCTTGAATTGCTAGCGCAACTGGAGGAATATCTAAATATGAATAAAACCAATCTGTATTTTAAGGCTTTATGTAATGTATTTTTAMTTTTTTAAAGCTTTTTCTGAAGGAAAACTTATTTACCACAAAAGTTAGACTATAATTTAATACAGTACATACTAAAATTTTATTAAAAATTCAAAATAATTTGACCTAGCTATACTGTAAATTGACTCAGAAACTAGCTTATGAACCCTGAGCAAGCAGCAATAGGACTACACACGTAGAACTATTCTGTAGTAGGTAGCATTTGTACCAAAAACCTTCATGTTATATAATGACTTTTCAACCTTTCTGTTGGCAATACCATGAGAAGAAGGAAAAAACCTACTAATTAAACAGGCAGCGTTGACCACAATATAAGGAGTCATGAACCCATAGATGAACTTAAAAATTACAGAAATGGTCAGCAACAGTAGACGTGTAAAAAACATTTAGCAATGTGGTATATGGAAGGTGATACAAACAAAAATAATTTCTGTCAAGACTTTCGAAACAATGGCTATAGCAAAATATGGATTTTAAGTGTAACTAATTGGCATACAAGGTGCTTAGAAGAAAAGAAAAAAAAAAGCTGTCTCAAACTGTAATGCATAGAAATACAAACACCTTCAAAAGATAATTACTATTTTGAAGACATTTTTTGGATTACATTAAAATGTCATTTTAACATTCTGCTTCAAAAAAGAGATTATGAAATTAGAAGGAAGAAGAARTACCCATGTGGAAAAAATTGATACAGCAAGCCTTCTTTCCAACACATTTTGTTCTCACCCACACCCTGACACCAAAGTGAAATACTTCAAGACTGACAAAAACATAATACAAAGTGGAGATCTGGAACTTAAAGAACACTACGTAAAGAAAAGAAAATGTATCATATACATGGGAGGAAAACCACTAGAGGAAATCAAAAAGGAAAACCGAAATCAGAAATCAATATTTCCATGAAATGTTGAAAACAAAGGAAAATAATTGCATGTAGACAAGTTCTGGTTACAAAGAGAAAGCTGGCAACTCTACCTGCATATAGTTCCATATCCAGACTCAAAATGCAGTTAAAGTTTCCTGCAAGGTTTTGGTGACACTGTGTCACAAAGAGTAGCAGCAGTGTAAGATTCCTAATGTCTGTCTGAACTAATAAAGAAAACTTCCCAAATAAAGCAGACAGAAATTATGCTGAATTAAAAGCTAGTTATTTATAGTACTTAGTAATGGATGGTCAAAAAAAGAATTACTGACAAATTTTGGTAAATTCCAGTAATGGCTTGACCTTAAAAACCTGAGAAACTTTTCTTTTTATAGATTAGCTATTTTTCTGTCTTCATTCAAAAGCAATTTTAATTATTCTAAAAAGTTAAAYTAAAGATTAAATAACTCCTGGAATTACTATTTAGGAATTAATAGTTGGAATTGGCCAATATGTTTTATTTAATATATTTCAGTCCTCAGAATAATATCTTTTTGGTTTGAACAAAATCAATCTTTTTCTGATGAGATCTCTGAATAAAAAAATCTATCGGATATTCTTCCATCTCAAACAGAGTTGAAGGATTTTTACTCAGTATAAGGTAGAATTTTTCAGAAACAATTTCCTAATGGTCCTTCGTTGAAAGGAAGTGTTTTTCCAGTATGTGAAATGATGCAGGAGACAGCAGCCGTGACATAACTTCTCTGTAACAAATTTCATTCTATTTGAAGACTAAGAGAGTGCCACTTAACATAAAAAATATTTCAAATGTAATGAATTATTTTAATCTGTCTTGTCTTCCTGTGTGAGTTTTAAGATTATTTTAATATATATTTGTAGTGAGAAATTACAAAGAGCTAAGCTGGACGTCCACAAAGGAATAATTTATTTGGTTTATAATGCTTAATGAATGATTGATGCTCTTTTTGACAAGATACATAGAAGAAAATGGTACTTTCATTTTTAAATGCATGATTTATATAAAACATTTCTTTTGTTCACTTCTTTTCAGTACTGCTAACAAATATTTATTGTATTTGTAGTAGTCATTTTTTTCAAGCACCTAGTACATGCTGTGGCAAATTACACAAGTTATATATCCAGATTTTGTACCTAGTAAACAAACCTTAGGACTTCCTTGTTAAGGGAGAAAGATTAGAGCAAAGACACTTTTTAGATTTATGGTGGTATTTTTCAATGTGACAAGAATTCACAGTAAAAGCATGACAGGTGAAGCCTTAAAATTTCCTGAATTGACACAAACCTTTCCAGTAATATGTTAAATTTTCATACAGAAAAGTTGGTCATAGCAAGCATCGGAAAAAAGGCAATGTAGTTGAGCCACATCTTCTGTGAAAAAATAAGAGGAAGGCTGTGGTTTTATACAGTGAATAAGAAAAATAAATAAGGAAAATACAAAAAGTAAAAGCAAGTTAAGATATTGTTTGTCATTAATAAACTTTTGATGAATAAGAGCATTGGCTTAATGAATATTTTTTCTACTTTGCATGGAGAAAGCATATGCTACTATTGGCAAGTGGAGATTGTAAGGTTTAATCTGCTTTTAGATATTCATGTGAAATACCTTCATGTGAAATATCTCATGAAATAGCATCACTAGAAATACTTGAAGTGAAGGCATGAAAGAAAAAAAAAATCCAGCTCTTAAGTTGCAAAACCTGCTTACAAATTAAAAGAAGTAAAAAGAAAAACAAAAAATAAAAGAATTCTCCATATCGCAATATACATAAACATTAAATTGAAATTTGATCCCAACACATTCAATGACTTCAGTCTAAGATGGCTGACTCAGCATTCTGTCACATAAACCAAGCTATTGCATCTCTTTCTTTTATCTCTTGAACAAGAATGTCACTCCAGAGCCTGTGATTCTCTCCATGAACAATTTCTGTGAGCCCTCAGTACAAACAACTAAAATAAAATAAAACAAAAAAAGGTAAAGATGCAAAAAGAACCCACTTTTAGTACTTTAAGGAATTATCCTTATGCACAAGAATATAAAACTGATACTGAAACACCACTTTAGCCATGTACCCATCCATTTAGTATGACTTTCAGAGTCACCTTTCTTAAAGCATGGCTATCTGGGGCCTGAGAACATCAAACTGTAATGTCAAAGAGTGATGACTAGGAAGTCGGCATTCTTCTTCCCTATTTTAAACCATGTCTCTTCACTGTTGGCCTGCAGCAAATTAATGGGGGGGTACTACCTTGTGACATCTGAGAATTTGTCTTTTTATGTCGTTACAACAATATTCGTGACACTTTTTTTGTGTTTGGATTAATGTTTAAGCTGTTTTATTCTTTGTTTTCTTACTTACTCTTAAAAACCTTAACCTACTCATTGGTGAACATTAGCTGTTTATAGAGTCCTATAGACATTGCCTCTGAAACTGCAGGAAACTGAGTGTATCTATGGCTTACATGGGCTCTAGTAAGAACTCATTGCAAATGTACAAACTATTATCCAAGTGTTCCAAGTATTCTACTGTGCAAATATTAATAAATGAAGCTTTGTGACTTTCAAATGTCATAGACAGTTGGTGGTACAGGAATGTTCAAGCAAATGAGTAATCTCAGATTGTGATCCTGCATAGTTCTAATTATAAAACATCCTTATTATTTTCTGTAACATTTTATGATATAATACTATTTGGAAAATGACTGTATTAAGAGCATGACATTTACTGAAGTGAATAAGCTTTTCATATGTGAAGTAATTTCACTGCAGTTTATTGTGCAAAACAAACTTCAGAAGCAGAGATGAGTTAACTTCTTTGATACACTACCAATCTCAAGTTATTTTATTAATTTATGATCTTTCCACATTGATATCCTTATTCAAATGAGAAATAAAATGTAAAACTTCTTTCTACAGTCTCATGTTTTTTCCTCTTTATGTTATGGTCTCGTGTGGGTTTCAGTTCTTGAGCACCATTTTGCTTTGTCTGTGTTACAAATGGTTTGTCAGGTTGTGTTTATTCTTATGTCACTCAACCCTATTGGTTCATGTGGAATTAGTAGAGGATGCATATTGTATGACTTAAGGAATTAACACACGATGTTCGTGAGAATTTTTGTGCAGTTGTGGTGAGTTGATCGTGGCCATCTGCCAGACACCCACCCAGCCACTCTCTTACGCCCTCCCCCCAACAGGACAGGGTGAGAAAATAAGATGAAAAAGCTCGTAAGTCAAGACAAAGGCATGGAAATCACTTACCAATTACCATCGTGGACAAAACAACGCAACCTGGGGAAAATTAAACCAGTTTATTACCAGTTAAAAATAGAGTTGGATGGTAAGAAACAGACAAAAACTAAATCACCTTCCTCCCAAACCCCCTTTTCTAGGCTCAACGTCACTCCTTCACTCCCAGCTCTTCTACCTCCTCCCCCCGAGGCGTGCAGGGGTGATGGAGAATGGGGGTTTGCAATCAGTCCATAACAGCCTCTCTCTGCTGCTCCTTCCTCCTCACGCTTTTCCCTTGCTCAGGTGTGGGTCCTTTCCATGGGCTGCAGTCCTACTGGATAAACCTGCGCCAGTGTGGGATTTTTGCAGGCTGTAGTTTCTTTCTAACTATATATAGTTTAAATTGTGTCTTCTGAAATACACACAGCATAGAAATTACTTATACAGATTACTACAGTTGCAGTTGGACTAGATGATCATTGTAGGTCCCTTCCAACTGAACTATTTTATTCTATTCTACAGGTATTGCACTGCTGTGCTATTGTTTCTTAATTTTTTTAGAGTCAGTTTCTGGGATGCTTACTCTCAATAAATAACATTTTGGTGTATAGTATATGAAGAAACTAAATAGAGTTGCATGAAATCTTACAGAAGCCAAGAGCATATTAGCTTCCCTTGAAAAACACAGCCAGCTCTCCTAAGTTGTTTCTAATGGTTTCAATAAAGTTCAGTTTTATTCAGATTCTTTTTCTCTTTTGATAATTTTAATTTCTAATTTCCCATGAAAGTCGGAATCTAACCTATCTGAAGGACTAATATAGCTATATAATATTACAAGTACAGACTGCCTTTTCTGTGTTGGTTACAAATGTAATCAGGTCATAATCACTGATTCCTACTTAGCCTCCTACTCTAACAGTCCTCCCTCATTGGTACCTTTTTCTGGTTTTGTGAATTAATCATTGACATTCTTATTATATTCACAGTTTGCATACGGAATATTTCAATAGTCCTAGCTACATATTTGAGAGTTTATTTCTAAATCGCTCATCAAAGACAGATAAAAAGTTAAGCCTAGTAAAAATGTATAACCATATATTATTGTCATTAAACATTTCAGAACTATTTGAATATCAAAACCAAATTAAAAGAAAAATCAAAAGATTATTGTTGCTTTGTGCATATTCGTGGAAAAATGTTCTTATTGCAAAATCATATTGAAATCAGTAGTATTTTAATTTCTTTCAGTGCAAGTTGGATAGCAAAAGTTTCTACCGCACTATACTCTATATCTTTATAAGCAATAATCCTGTAAATTCAATACCTAAAAGTCTCACAATCTTAAATATATTTTTTTTGTATTATTTATTTTGAGGTAAAATATGCATTGCTACCTTCCCTTTATAGAATGAATCAGACAGATTAAAACACAAGAAACCAATGATCATGTCAAAGACTGAAGCCAGGATTTCCCTGTTCTGGGACAAGCACCCTAACCAGTTGACATTCCTTCAGTCAGCAGTTAGTACTTGGAGCAGTTAGGCAAGTTGATTTTGTATAAGTGTTTTTAACTAAAGTGTTTATTTAAAACTTTTTGAATGATTTGAAGAGTTTCCCTCTGTAGAGACTCCCTTTTCCTAACTTCAGATTTTACTCTCTTAACCCAATTGTCTTCCGTTTTCTTTGTCCTTTCTATGTGTCCTTTTAGTCTTGGCTCCAACTGCTGGCAATTGGTAGATAGACCCATCTTAGCCTATTTGTGTCATGGAAAGATCCTTCCCATACTCTTTCACTTTAAAAAACCCAAAAAACAAATAAAGAAAATCCAAAACACCAAACCAAAAAAGAAAAAACACAAAAAAAAATCCTGACAGAAAATTGGAGTTCTAACAAAACATTCATAACAGGTACTAGATTTCTACTACTAGGTTAATTAAAACATAACAAGAGGGAAAATATCACTGCCCTGTTTGGTCAAGTAATATTAACAGCAGGACACACTGAAAGAATAAATAGGCAAAGTAACTGAACTACTGTATCATATAGAAAGATAAAAATCCATGCTAGTCCTGTTCTGTTCTTACAGAGTGATTCAATCAAGACTTGGCTCACATCAAACAAATTCAATTAATGAAATTTAACGAGTAATAAATCTGACAGAATTATGCAATATGTTTCATTTGAATCAGTTGATCAGGAAAGAATAAATTATCACAACTGGAATATTTGTACTTTCAAATAACATCAAATCAATCATTCCTCATACAATTCTAGCAAATTTTGCAAAGCATAGATATGCTTGAAATGAGGAATACCATTGTTGCTCTGTATGTTAGAACAGTTTTAAGGGGAACTGATTTCTTATTTTTCATCTATCTATATGTCAAACATACCTTTTTTTTTTCTTTTTTTTTTTTCCCCCAAGTGCCAGGTCTGCTCAGAATTTCTAAACACATGTCATTCTTTTGAGTTTGTGGACTTTGAAATTTTGTTTTCTATGGAGCTGTTAAGAAACCTGTTATCAGATGAACTATTTAGTTACTATTGCTTAGGCTCATTTTAAATTGGAGTTCATGAAAGAAAAGGTCAATGAGTTATGCAGTAAACTACACTACAAATTAATTATTGAATTGTTTCACAAAATTATGATGTCAGTTTTTCACATGGAACTGTATAGCAAAATGGATTGGATTGTGCTCATTGGAGATATGATTGTCTTTTTGATATACTATATACAGTGTGGTGTTCTTATCTCTATAGAGTATTTGCAAACTGTGTCATAGTTGAAACAGTAAAATTTTAAAATACTACTAATGGAGTATATTGTGGATATACTTTAAAAGTTTTAAATATTTCATATCTAAAACGTTGTAGAAAATATTGTAGAAAATCATAGGTGAGATATGGCAAAAGCTGGAGTAAGAACATTCTGGAATAACGAAAGGAGGGAGTAGTCAATTTTCCTGTCAAGCAATGATTAACCAATTTACTGGAATCATTAAAATTGATCCAAGATTTATGATTGCAGAAAGGTGAGTTTAGATGTCAGCTAAAAGCACTGTTAGCTCCACTACTTGAAAAATAGCATAGATGCTCAGCACTGCCACCGTAGGAATGCCACAGGAGCCATGATCCGGCTAAAACTGGCAATCAGAAGTTGTTTTTGCAAAAGGAGATATCCCAAGATGAGTACCTATTCCCCTTGTATCGCTTAGGGCAATCTCTGTTTTTGGCCCAGGTTAACAACACTCTGAGGCATGCAAACCTGCCTGAGGTTGCAGGATATTAACAACTGTGATTATTTCTAACACTAACACAAATATGCAAATATTGATGCAAATTTTCCTTTAGTATTACTCAGCAACGTGTCGCATGACTGAAAATTGAAAACGGTGTCAAAAGCTTTCTTTTCAGTCCAGTTCAGTCTGTTTTGATGATGGCTTATCACAAAGGCTCTAAACATAGTTGTCTCAGGATTGGCTGCTGGCTATAACACAAATTTCCTACCACAAAGACCATTCCCAGCAGTGTCCCCTAGGTAACTTGCATGCAGATGTTACTGCTAGCAATCAAATGCTAATGCAGAATCGGAGAGCAGTAGGAATTGAATACAAAGCAACTTTTCCATGTCCACCAGGGTAACCTGCTTATCTCAAGGCATAATGCATTTTATGTTGTGTCTATTTCTTTTGTGAAAAACAAAATGTAAGAGGAAAAGAGTTACTGATGGTATTGCTTAACGTACAAGCACTGCGACGGTGCAGGGTTGCCCAGCAACAGTAAGTAGCACAATTTAGAGTGAGGGAGGTCCAGCTAAATGGAAAGATGAATCAGAGGCATATTGAAATGAGCAAGAGAAGGCTACATTCTCAGTGAACTTTGATTAAAAACAAAGCAGAGCAGCCCAAACAATTGCCTCCTGCCCTTAACTCATAAGACATAATCAGATATGTGCTTCTCGCGAGGAGATTGAGTAAAGGGCAAATACACAGTGGCTTCAAGTTACACTGCCAGGTTGGAGCTCATGTTCGCATGCAATCAATCTTCAGCAAAATGTTAGTGCTCACAGATATATCTCAATTATGACAACACTTCTCCTAATAGCAACTGCAGCACAAGCAGCCTTTCCATACTGCTTCTACAATGTGTTTCAAATTTGCCCTGTTGGGAGAACAGAAAAGAATAAAGAAGCACTCATTTTCCACATGCATTGGAACTATCATGCAATAGCCAAGTAGCCACCAGTTATGGTGGCTCTATGAAATGGAAATCTATCTTCAGCCACTGAACTGCAATTTTCTTTTCCTGATCTTCATTCTGTCATGGATGGAAACTCATCCAAAAGTAGCAAAGTGAGTGTAGCTCCCAATAAAGGGAAGTAATTGAGTTTCCATAGAAAATTACCAGTGAGTACAGGGTAACTAATGAATATGAAAAAGGCAATCCTTCTGTTCAGAACTTCCTACTGAAAGCTTATGTGTTATACACAAGATGAATGGAATAGGAAAGAGCAAATAGGCACAAGGAAGTAAGATTACCTACAGAAATTATTTTTTGTCTCCTGTAACTGAAGTTTAGTAGAGATATTGAGAAGGAATGCAACATAAAGTGAAAAAAGATAGTAAGGAATGGACAGGTTAAGAAACAGAACCTGCTGCCAGTATAACAATTTCATCTTATATCTCTAGAAAAAACATTTATTTTGAAGTGTCAGGAAGCAACATTTTAGAACAGCAAGCAAATAACACAAGGCACGAAAAAGAGCAGATGCTCCAGTACTAGCTGCAAGCAAAGCAGAGTTGAAATCAACTGTGCAAAGGAAGAATGAATAAGGAAAAAACAGTAGTGGTGGTAAGAGCCCAGTTGTTATTACAACTGATCAGTGTCTCCTCCTTATCTCCCTCCCAAGTAATCTTTCTATCCAGTAAATATTCTGTCTATGCATAGTCATAAACTGTCTAGTCATAAACCTTCAACAAAGACATGTTTTCCTGTTATATTCATGCAAGTGCTACTGAAATTACCCTTCAAGGACATTTATGAATTTCATCTGAAATAGAATTTAAATTGTTTTTTGGTAATCTGAGTTAGCCTCCTGGCAATGTATATGGTGYAATTTCTGATGAGAAGTCTCTATTTTGGAGGCGACAAAACTGGTCAATCCAGAGCTAGATATCATGAATTTACGCCAGGCCAGAACCAAGCCCCAAGATGCTATGATAGTTTAGGCAACTGAAATTATTTACAGGTTCCTGTAAATATAAGCTAAGCACTTGCTTAGTTTATCTTAGAAGAAGCAAGYTGAGTAGTACTACTCCTGTGCTTAATATTTTGCTAAATAGGGAGTATTATGGTAAATTCACCTCAGTTTGAATGGCCTATGGACAAAATAATAACATTTCTTTCKAGCTACACAATATGTCAGATTTCAGAATGTAGTAAGATGTTCTCAGAAATTAAGTCTTACGTCAGTACTCAGGTAGAAGATGCTTTTTTAAGAGTTTTATTTCACATAGAAAGTGTGTTTGTGAGTCTGTGTGACTGTGTGTGTATGTAGAGGTGACTGTGTTTGTATGTATATATAAATATACACACACAAATAATATACAAGCACATGGAATGTATAAAAAATTACCTCATGTTCTATTTTTTCCTTATTTCAGCTTCAGATACTTCAAGCTGGTAAGGGCAAGGAAAGTGGGCCAATGCTTTTAGGGAGGAGGTAATTGCAAGCAGCAACATTTGACATTGCACCTTCACTGTACCTGCATTGCATTAAGCTCTGTGTATAATGATTTCCCATCTACAACAATTGCAACATGAAGAACTATTCCTCCAGGCATAAATGGCCTTATGAGAGCAAAAATATAATATTTGATTGTGTTTGATATCCTGTTATCCTCTTGAGTTCATTAAAGGCACTTGCTGACAATTCAGCTTCCAGCCACTTGGTTAATATAAAAAAATATTTTCCCTTTCCATTGTTTAAAAATGTTTTTCAGTGTTAAATCCAGTGAAAGCAATTTCCACAGACATATCTCAATGCCCCAAATGGATATTTCTTTTCGCTCCACACCTCTTTTTCTTTTATTATTAGTAGTATTAGTATTAGTATTACTATTAGTATTAGTATGTATTAGCATTAACATTAGCATTAGCATTAGCATTATACTGAAGCAAATTATCAARCATTGGGGTAGGGTGGGGCATGCCATGACAAATTTTCATCCAGATCCCAAAGGATCTTTTTACTGAGGTTAGACTATAGTTTGGCATACGGTTACTTTTCCTGCCACCAAACATTCCATCCTTTTTCAGCAAGGTAATATTGTAGTGCAGGTGGACTACAGAAATTCCATTTATTGAGATAGGTTTTGTTCCTTTGAAAGTAGCTAATGTGATAGTGGTTGTATTGAATTTTATTGTCTGTATAAAACTTGCTCAAACCTACAGATAAAATGCACAAAATATAATAAATTTGCTTCAATGTTCCAACTTGTTCTAGTGTTCAGTGTGTTCTTTTTTAACCTTTGTTAGAGATATGGGAAAAGAAAATAACAAAATCTGTATGCTAGGCACAGCTGACAGTTCCCTTCAAATGTATTAAACTCCGAATAAAGACTAACGAAGATAGCAAGCCTTTTTAATGAACAAATATCTTTTTTATATATTATTGTTTAGAATTACAAGGAATTCAGGGAGCCTAATGAGATAGTGACAAAAGTGAGATGAAGTGGTGCAAATGGTTGTAAATAATCAACTATAGCTGTGTTTTCAGTTTAAGCAGCACTTTAAAAGGATGAAGAAAACCTGGTCATCTAAGTTCTGGGCTTGGTTAAGAAATGCCAACAGAAAATAACATGTTATAAAATACACCTTTGCAGGTTTCCCCTTCTCTAACCTCTTTGCTGGAGAGTTTTTGCTGAATAATGAGACATAGCTAATAAATAAAATGTAAAAATAACAAAATTCACCTCTTTAAAGAGGCAGAGCACAAGTGTTCAAGTTATACCAACCAAGAAAGAAATTGAAAATAGTTTCTGGAGTTATTTCTATTTTTGAGGTATAGTCATCAATACTAAATGTGATATATTTAGTAGATTTCAGAAATCTTGAAGGTAGAAAGCTCCCCCAGCCTTCATGGCCCTTAAATACTAGGTATTCAAGAGATCCCACCCAGTAGCTTTCAATATGCCAAAATTACTTAAGTTGAAGAAAAGATCTTAATGGGTGTGAGTGAGACCAATTGTTTCTTAGCAATTTTATGACATTGACCATAGTGTTACTAGTTGTATTACTCACGATTTGGGCTTCCTGTCCAAGAGGAAATATTCGTATTACTGATGGCTTTAGAGATTCATAGAGATATAAACTATTTCAATATTATAAGGCAAGGAAAAAAAGATCATCTAATATTTCCAATAATAAATACATACATTCTCATAACAAAGGAATCATCTTAAATGTTTCGCATTACTGGTTTCAGAGTATGACATTTCAAAAGGTTGACAAGGCAGGTGTGCTCAGAAAGGCAGAGAATATAATTGTAAGTGTGATCACACCTTTTAGCAGAGACATTTAAATATAAAATGCAGAGTGCAAATTCTGTGCAGTGCAGACATTTTACAGAATACTCTGACAAGTGCAAAACCTTTCCAAAAAGATAAAAAGTCTCTAGCGGCTTCAGCCAGCTGCTCAGTTATGGAACCAAAGAAATAAATGTACAATTTAGGTTGCATGGTAAGTAATACTTTTGTTATTAATATGGCTCTTACTCACTCTTTCAATTTAAAAAGAAAACACATTGCAACATGACATATTATTTATCCAGAAGACAATTATCTAGGAGAGTAACAGCTTAATTAGACATTACTTATTTAAAAATTTGAAAAGTGAAAAGTTCTTTGGAATTGGGAGAAATCATTTAATAGAAACTATATATGGAAAGCTTAGTCTGGAAACTACAAATTGGTTTAAGTTTTAAGCCTGTTCAAAAGTTGCGGTATAGGACAGTGTTTACCATGGAGTGCATCCATTTCCATCCTGGGATGGAAAAGATCTGTTTAGATGGCTAGCAGAGAGCATATGCAATTAAATCTTCAGTACATTTAATATTTCCTGGCTCAGATTACATACCCTGATGAGAAATAGCTAAATCTTCACCTCCTTCGAATATCCACTCTGGGTTTCAGAAACCTCTTACCAAGTGTTTATAAAGAAACACAATTTACTCTTTTCAAATGATATATCAAAGTAAATCTTCACCCATGAGAAGCTGATAAACTGATCACTTAGAACCTGTTTACAATATACTACACTTTAAATGCAATTAGTCAGCATCGGTCATATATTTTTGTTGTTGTTTTGACTGAATGACTTAAATTTCCTAGAAAAAAATAATGTACGGCAAACWGCAAACAATGAATTCCATTGTTCAAGGAGACACTACCTTGTGTGAATATGAACTATAATGTCCCATAAAGAAAAATTCATTAGTAAAAGACCCAAACAACTTAGATAATATGTGTGGCTCAAGCATTCTGAGAATAGCATACCTTAAATATTTGTGCAGGTAAGGATTTGAGTGATTRGTAGCAGTTAATGATTAAGGAGGCCACATATCAAAAATAACCATTTATCTAACATTTTCATATTTTTTTCCAGTTTTCTTCCAGCTTTACCGATAATGAGGAGTTTGGAAAAAAAGGTGTTAATTTGGAAATGTGAGTGGAAATTGTCTAAACCTTTATTCAGCACGAATAGAGTCTGTCCATTTCTACTCATTATTTGCTGCTGTATGACTATGTGCTCTACATCTTTTACATACTGAGCTGTTAGTTAAGCAGAAGCTTAACTAGAAGGTTTGAAAATACATTTGTGAATATTTAGAAGATAATCATATGACATGATCATTTTAGCATTTCATCCCTATTTCTACTGCCAAAAAAGATTCTGGTACGTAGACAGGAAATACATTCAAAGCTCTTGGCAAAACAAAACGTGTTATGAAGCTTAAGATGAGATGCCATGTCCTATGAACTCTTCATAAATAACAGATTCTAGGGAATTTTATATATATCTATGTATGTAGCTATATATATATATATATATGCACATGTATACACACACACACACATAAATATACAGACCTACATGGAAATATGCAATTAAAAAGAACATAAAAAGTGAAGTTCATAAAAAGTTTTTAATTTATTCTATCCATACTTTCAGAAAAGTGAGATGCAAATGCTCATGAACCAGAAAGCAGGAGCAATGAATAATAGTGAATGGCAAGTCTAGTAGACTATGCACATTTACATTTCAGTCAAACCAATGTTCTTGACGAAAGAACAAACATGAACTTTGCTAATAAATTCATCTTCTGTTGATACCTCTATGTTTCCCCTAAATATTCATTCAGTCCTAATAGTTAGAAAAAATAGAAGATACGGACTACAGAGTAAACAATTTTACAGTTTTATTTATTATAAAATAAATAATTGACAGTTTTTCCTGTATCATCCTGCCATTCACTGTATCTTTAACTAGCTATTAGGTTTAACAGAAGGAGAAGAGAAGTAAGCTTCCACGTAGTTTTTAAGCCTAGTTTTCTCTATTGGCAAACGCCAGTACATCTGGCAATAAACTGCATTTACAATGAAGGCATCTTTCTTGATGAAATGGATGAAGATGGGCAATAAGTTTAATCTGGGTCACCAAGGAATAATGATCTGTGAACAATATAAACTTTATTCAAATTAAAGTAATAAAGCTTCCACCTCTCCTTNAAAAAAAAAAAAAAAAAAAAAAAAAAGAAAAGTAGAAGTACATAATTCTCAATGGTAAAGAATCTTGAATTAATGAAACTCACTGCTTTATTATGCTCTTCTGTGCTACAGAGTGCAAGTTATGGCTGCTATATATGGTTGTATTAACAGCTTGATCAATGTTCAGTACACTGGACTGGAGTTTCCATAAGCGACTTTAAAGACATTTATGTTAAACCTTTRGAGCACATAAGCATATTTGTGTACAATCACTGACAAAAATTGGTGGAAGATTTTGAAACTAAAAATATTTCTCAGGAGTTACTTAGGTGTGAGGAGATAAGTAACAAACTAATACTGATCTCACAATTGTGATTCCTTTGTCACAAAGTTTTTAATTTGTATTGTCACCATGTTCAATATTCAATAGATCTTCCTTGTCGAGATGGCAGCCCCAAGAGCTTCCACACAGAAGTCCAGACAATCTTCTGCAGTCAGAACTTCAGGTTACAGGTTTCAGGTTACAGGAAATGGTCCTAGAAAATGGCATTACCAGTCAGGAAGAAGAAATAGTCAAGCCCAACTCAGCAATTACTTGGTAGCAGTATGAAAAGAGATTAGAGAGTCTGCTAGAGAGCCAATAAATTTGTCTTATCTCTCCCATTCAGACAGGGACTCAAAATATTTTTAATTCTTGGACCTACATCTCCAGAGCCAAACCTAATGTTCTTTCTTATGTGCAAAAAGAACTGAATAATTTTGAATGACCTAAACTAGCAAGGCCTGCTTTCTCTCAGTCTCCCTGCCAACCTGTCTATTAAAGTTAAAAATGAACCAACTCACAGACCTTTACTTTAAAAACTATCCTGGTTGCTGTGCACCCTTTTCCTGCTTGTCCTGATTTGTTGTATGTACYTTATTACCCATCTCTCTAAAATGCTATGGCATTACATCAAGCAGAAGACTTTATCTTTTGGACTAAGAGGGCAATTTTTTTTCCTRGTATAAGTCTATTTTCTGTGAGTCAATAAAATATATTAGCAAACTCTGAACAAGATTTGCAGTTATTTGGTACACTGTTGCAGTTCAAGTCACAGGGCAATATCAGTTTATGTTCCCTGSTAATATCACACCATGTATACTCAGTAAAATTCTGAAACTTTATTAAAAAAATACCAAATAAAAAGACAATACAACAAAKAATTGGGAAATGAAGAAAATCTTTGGTTTGTTATTGCAAAAGTTTAAGAAAGATGTGCATATTGAACAAAGCAACATTATTCCCAGAGAGGCAATGACTATACTAACTCAGAATGTTTTGTTTTTCCTGTGAAGTTCAACAATCCAGAGAATGATATGCTTTATAAATCAGAAATGCAGGAATCTAAAGACATTTTACTTTCTATATAATATAATTTCTAAATATGAAATTTTCATTCTCTTTTTCCTATCCCATAAAAACTCCAGATAAAGGTTTTGCGTCAATTAGAGAAAGATTTAGGAGTTAGAATTGACAGAGAGATAAAGACAACGACTACCCCAGGGAGGATATTAATTTCAGTTTTATTAATTTTGCCCCAAAGAGTCAAATTTAATTTGTTCTTGTATTCTTCATCACTTCTTTTTGAAGCTACAATGAAGGTTCAAGACTTAATTTCATTAAATCTTCAGGTTTTTTTTAGAATAGTTATCCCAAATATTGGACTATATTAGTCAGCCATTGGAAATTCTACCCTGAAACGTTCAATGTCGGAAGTTAAAACTGCAGCCATAGAAATAAGCTTGTATAACCCATGTTCCTGTAAAGGCAGACTTGTTTTCTATAGCCCATTTGTTCAGTTCTGCATCTTGGTCTACTTGWAAACATGCTGAATGATAGGACTTTGTTGTGGTTTACTCCCAGCTGACAACTAAGCACCACCCAGCCGCTCGCTCACTCCCCCCTGCAGCAGGATGGGGGAAGAGAATTGGAAGGGTAAAAGTGAGAAAACTCGTGGGTTGAGATAAGAACAGTTTGATAATTGAAATATAATAYGAATAAGAATAAGAATAGGAATAAGAATAAGAATAAAAGAACAACAACAAATTGTAATGAAAAGGAAAAAAACAAAGAGAGAAATAAAACCCAAGAAAGACAAGTGATGCAAATGAAAACCATTGCTCACCACCAACCAACCAATGTCCAACCTGTCCCTGAGCAGCAGCCCCCCTGGCCAACCTTACCCCTAATTTATTGCTGAGCATGATGTCATATGGTATGGAATATCCCTTTGGTCAGTTGGAGTCAGCTGTCCCAACTGTGTCCCATCCCAATTTCTTGTGCACCTCCAGCCTACTCACTGGTGGGGTGGTGTGAGAAGCAGAAAAGGCCTTGATGCTGTATAAGTCCTGCTCAGCAGTAACTAAAACACCCCTGTATTATCAACACCATTTTCCWTCACAAATCCAAAACATAGCCCCATACTAGCTACTATGAAGAAAATTAACTCTACCCCAGCAAAACCAGCACAGACTTCCTCTTCCCTGGGAGTMTCTGCGGCAGAAGTGATATTGTTTGGAGACTACCAAAGCTTCTGACTTGTTCTAATTTATTTTGGCTTTAATTCAATAAAGTACCAAAGAGACGGGATTAACTTTATGTACTGTTTAACATAACTTTAAATTGTGTTTCATTCAACTATCTTCAGCAAGATTTAAGCGCATACTTAAGTATTTTTTTTGTATTGAGAAAGGAATTTCATATATGTTTAAGTGCTTTGTTAAAATGGAAACTCCAGTTTTAGTCTGATCAATTAAATTAATAAGGTCAATTTTTTATCAGAATGTGCTGGTAGTATTATGAGAAGAATGACGTTATAAAAAATATCAGTATCTACCAGGCGACTRTATATGAAGTCATATTATTTGTAACATTTCATATAATTAGGGTMTAAAGAGAATGATAAACTGTGTGTTATTAAAATATTTCCTATTGTAATTAATATCTTTCTGATAGTTCTYGTCTTACTATCTTGAGCTTGGCCAGGTTCTGATCTTACTTATGCTACTATAAAACTCAGAAATTCTTTAGCTATGGTTATTTTGACATTGGAGGTACTAAAACCAGGTCAAAGACTTAAAGTGCGTTACCAGTTTGCCAGTGGCAGCATTTTATTTTGAAGATATTTGTTGATTCTTTTAGGTCTTAAATATGATCTTCCACTTAAAACGCAAAGTAAGTTTCTAGCCCTTATTTTTTGTTGTAAATGGAAATGAAAATGTTGTTTTCTATTTCTGTCATGAGCCAGCACAAAACAAACAGGACAAGACATAATGAGGTAGAAGAAAAGTGGGGAAAAGTTCAAACTGCTGGGTTAGTGAGGCATTGCAATAGGCTGCCTGGGAACATTATGGGGCTCTGCAGTGACATGAGTATGACCAGGAATGAGGACCTGCTGTTTCCTAAAGGATGCTGAGACTGCCTTAYGTGCATAAGGCTTTATTAGCAGCATCCATAGATAATGGCATACCTCAACTCTAATGGTGAAATTTTCTTCTTTGGGAGAGGGAAAAAAAGGACTTTGTTGGATAAGGAAAGGAGGAGAAAATAAGGGGTGATTCTCAGGCATTTGATTCTTTTCATGGGAACACACCATAACAACAGTATCAGGATTTGCAGATGCTAGGTCATAAGAACAAGAGCASAAAAACAACAGCATGAGAACAAAAAGGGAAAAATATTTCCACAGAGACTTTGAAATAACACTGCCAAAAAAACATAGACAAAGGTTACCAGAGCTGCAAGCCAAAGGCAGACTACAGAATGGCAAATGGCAGGCCCTCGGCATTAGAAAGGCTAAGGTTACCTGGCGCACGATGTAGCCTTGTGAGGGATCAGATGAAGTCTCAGGGTCTTTTCCAGACTTATATTCCAGGATGGAAAAACTCGCATGGTTTAAATTTTCTCAATTAAAASACAGTTGTGAGTTTTAAAGGGTGTTTAACAAATTAAATTCAAATAAATTTAAAGAACTGTTACAATCCAGACTGGGCTCAGCATTTCTCATGACATTTTTAGCAGCTCAGTGCTCTCCAATGGGGACAAAAAAATCAGACACCAGAGAAAGAAATACAAGATACCCAGACTTATTCTCCTCAGTGGGACAATGGGGGGAAAGTAGGAAGAACAGGGATGTGAAAGCTCGTGGGTTGAGATCAAGACAGGAAGATCACTTACCAATTACCATCACAGGCAAAACAGACTCAACTTGGGCAAATTAACTTATTATCAATTGAAATAGATTTGGGTAGTAATGAAGACAAAATTAAAACACCACCTTCCCCACTCCCCTTTACCCATGCTCAACTTCACTCCTTCACTCCTGACTCTTCCCCACCCTAAGCAGTGCAGGGCAGAATGGGGGGTTATGGTCAGCCCACAACAGCTCCCCYCTGCCCTTCCTTCCTCCTCACAATTTTCTCCTGTTTCAGCATGGTTCCTTCCTACGGCCTGCAGTCGTTCAGGATGAACTTGCTCCTGTGTGGTCTCTCCCACTGGCTGCAGGGCAATCCCTGCTCCGGCACACCTGCAGCACCTCCTCCCTTCCTTCTCTCACCCTGGTGCTCGCAGAGCTGTTCCCCATACTCCCCCCCCGCCCCACTTCTCCTCTGCCTGGATGGTATTTTTGCCACATGGGAAAATATGTCTTTTATAGAACTCCCTTGATTGGGCAATGATGTGAGAAGTATACCTGTTAGCCAAATAAGAAACAGGCAGTAGGTGTAGGTTGACAGTGGAGAAAGTGCAAGAGCAAGTTGTGAGACAATATGTCCCATTTTCTGTTTAGCTTTTAAATATTCAAGTCAGATATATGGCTAATTTATAGGTGATGGCTGTATACAACTGATACATACAAGACGATATATGCAATTGCCCATTTATTACTAAGAAACTTTTATGGAAGAATTAATGAATAAATTAAACACAATCTTTGCTGATGATGTCATTTGAATTTCCTGCTCACATGTACACTGTGTTTGTGAAAAATGGGCAGATACAATGGTGACCTTCAAAATGAAGTATTAACATTTTGTTTGATTTGCTATCTTTCACTGCATGGTAGTAAAATGTCCTTCAGTGCCAGCTTGTCATTTTTCCTCATTAATTTAAGCATCCACAGACTGAAGTGGCATTCTTCACCTAAATCGCTACATTTAGTAAACAGAAAAGTTGGGATTAAAGAGACACATGGAGTTTCTAGAATAGCGTGATTCTCATCGGAATAGGGCTGCTTACATCTCCAAGACTTCTTTCAAAAAACTAACAAAGTGTTTTGAAGGTATCTGAGAATTGCATATTCTCCTGGATTAGAGTTTACTCTTTGTTTACAAAAGATGCAAATGATGWTTGCTAAGTCTTTCTGTGAGGATAATCAGAAGAAGTACTGTAAATGTGGCAGCAAACATTTTAAACCAGTTTTACTGAGGATGGACAATTATAATGGTGATCTGCCCAATTTCCAAAATATTACATTTCACAAAGACATAATTCTGCTCTCAGATGAAGAAACAATTAATGCACTCATTCTGTTTCAGGTACTGAGCTTGAATTTTATATTTCAGAAAATCTCTATAGAGATAAGGAGGAGTCATTCATCCATGCAGGCAGGATAAGGGACAAAGAGAGGACTAAATCTCTATCATTGATACGTTTGCCTTCTATCAGTTTTAAACTGAAAGAGGATAGATTTAAAATGGACAGAAGGAAGAAACTGATGAGTGTGTGAGACACTGGGACAGGTTGCCRAGGGAGGCTGTGGATGCCCCATCATTGGAAGTGTTCAGGGGCAGGCTGGATGGGCTTTGAGCAACTCGATCTAGTGAAAGATGCTCCTGTCCAGGGCAGTTGGACTAGATGATTGTTGAAGGTCCCTTCCAACCCAAGCCATTCTATGAGTCTATGAAAATATCTACCTCAAGAAATACAATTAACCAGGACGTTGGACTAGATGACCTCCTGAAGTCCCTTTCTACCTGAACTTTTGTCTTATGCCTATGAAATGGAAGTTGTCATATAGCATTGATAACCCAAATGAAAAAAAAAGAACCCAAAACCCAAAAAACCCCCCATAAACCAAAAACAAACAAACAAACCCAATGCTCTCTGTCTAGCATCTAGCTAAGAGAGTGTATATTCAAGACATGGGCAATAATTTTTGGACAATATAGAGGCGAACATCCCTGAACATTTAATTCTACTTTTGTTGTAATTTCTACTCACAGCAAAAGAGATAACAGCTTCAACTGATTCCAAAGTCACTTTTCAGTTGGCAAAAATAACTCTTCAGTGATTCAAAGTTTTTTCAAGTTTCTGCACAGAGCTCCAAGCACACGGTCCCAAAAAGAGCTGGTCACTTTCCTTTACCACTGTTCACACTTGGAACACTGACTTTTAAAAGCTGAGCATCTGGGATAGCTGATGTGTTCTGTTTGGTTTCTGTTAAAACTGCATGTCTGGATAAGTCTACACATCCGTGTAGGCCTTTCTCCTTACAGTCAGATCCTCAGATGCTACATGTTGGCATAGCTCAGACAAAATTACTATGCTGATAGGCAACAGCTGAAGTTCTAGCCCACAGCCTGTATTTTATAATATCTTGGGATGGGGAATCAGATATAAACTAAACAAGTGGTGAAGAAAATTTCACAGTATTATTAGTAGGAGAAGAAGAATTGATGTTTTTAAATAAGTTGTTCCATTAAACTATATCTGTGATGAGTTTTTTTCTAGGTATTTTACAACAAGACCATTGACTAAGGATGTTGTCATTGCCAGCATGAGTCCTTTGAAACAGAGGATGATTGCGCTGTGGGAGTGTGAGTGAATCAAACTCTGTATTAAACTAATATTTGAATCTGTCAACAAGCAGCTCGAGCAGCTTTTCTGCAAGAGAAGGAGAGCCAGCATTGGTTCTCATATGACGGCCATCAGGGCAGTGGCCCCTGGACCAGGGTACGGTACCACCAAGCCCAAATAAGCAGAGCAGGTCCAGTGACAATAAACATAGTCACCCAAGAGTCCAGAACAGCAGACAAGTCTGTAGTGATAATGCATGTCCAGGACTAAGCTAGCAAGTCAAAGTAAGCAAGTGAAGCTCATCCTACAGAGTAACTCAGGCAAGGACCAAGGTCAATGATCTGAGGTTGAACGTGGCTCCTGAGTCAAGGGCAGAAGCCCGAGATGAGGCTTCTTCCAGCAAATTCTCAGGCAGCTATTCTCACTGAAGCCTGATGCAAGGTTATATTTAGCCAAAGCAGACACCTGTGACACCTACAAATTTATAACTTAGAAATGAGTTAGCATATAATTAATATTAATTTGTCTTAAACCTTAACACATCTACTAAATTAGTGTACCTAGCAACAGTGCAACAGTGTTCAGTTTACCATTTGATAACACTGTGATGGCATAGTGATTTGCAATGTCTAAGAAATTTATGTAAGTATGTGAGCAATGTGATGACCAAAGGGGCAGACAGAGATGCCTGTGGTTGCACATAGGTGTCCATTCCCAGTGACAGAAGAATGAATAGTARCATAAACACAGTACTCTAAACGGGCAGGACATTCTGCCAAACACACAAGACGACTGACTGATGAAACCAAAACCAGAATAACCCATATCAGCAGATGGGATTCCCTTCTGGGGAGGACAGCAGGGTGGGCCCCAAACACTAAGGATGACTGAGGAAAGATGTATGAGAAAGATCAGCCTGCGTGATCTCCAGCCTGTTTCATCAGAAGCTCACAAGCCTGATCATCTTTAKCTCTATGACTAAGAGCATCAAGGAGCACCACCACCAGTGCAAACTATATGACAGCAGCTCTACAGTATTGTATACTCACTGTAACAGTTTCTTACATGTAGTGATAAGGTGTAAGAACAAATTATTAACATAAATTGTGTGGTTAATGAATTAGTTCAGTAAAGTTTAATTCTACAGTTTAAACCTGGCTTAATATACATCATTCTCCTAAATGCTCCCATGACAGCAATCTRTGTGCATGCATTCAGTTGCAATAGTTACACAGCTGCACCGTACCAGAGCTGACCTTGAACACTGCAGYGAAACCCTTAGGAGAGAGTGAGGGGAAGCGTTGCAGAATTTGTTGGTGCACTCACAGCACTCACACAAAGGATTGTGTAGGATCATGTTCAGTAAGTATTTTTTCCTACTCAGTTCTTACAGCCTCTGTTTCCTTCTGGCACCTCTTTTGTCATTTCCATCTTATCACTGCCTACCAGGCTACTGAGGTTATTTCAGGTTAAAAAGGCTCGTTCTTGATTTCTGGCTAAGACCTCCCAAGAATCCGGCAGGCAAATTACAATCAGGAATCTCATTTTGGTCACTATGCTTCGTTTTTGTTACTCTGATTCATTCTGCTTAGTCAATTCAAATGTCATCCAGCTGAACAATATGTTTGGTGTATCAACTAAGTCTTTGTTATTACTGCTGTAATGGAAATGTTGCCTGAATTCTGCAAGCACAGCTTTTGAGTATAATGTATTTATTATGGAAAAAAATGGTTTTTTTGCAGCATAATTGGGATGGTGGTAACACATTAAAGTGCAGTCTGAACCTGAAATTATCTTCTTTTGTAATTTCAAAGGTATCATATAGAATGGCATCATATGAAGTCTTAAGGGAAATCTTGATGTTATGATCACAAATGTTCTTTTTGGAATAACTGAGTCTAGAGACATGATATTAATATAAGAAAACTCATACTGACTTTTAGAAGAACATTTTTTTTAATACATGAATCTGTAATTTTAAAGAAGTAATCATTAAATTACTATGAATATGTGTCCTTGGGTGGTAATAGTTACCTAAAGAAAACATGTCATAACATTTATTTTTGTTCATTACAGTCTATGAAAGACAGCAATTCATACAGACAGGAGGAAGGAAGGGAGAGACGAGCTATTAAAGTTGTTGCAAGTAACTTCACAACACTAAAAACAAACATTAGCTGTTAATTAAATTGGTGACTTTGTGTCTCCTGGAGAAAGATATATGTTTAAAATAACCCTACTTGTTACTCTTTCTGCCATATTATCATGTGCTGTAAAAGGCAGTGTGACTGAATAGAAATTATAAAGTAATGCTATCTAGAGATGATCACAGCTTTAGATATCACTTTACGTTAATGAGGGATGCATTCAGAAGGAGAAAGTTCATGTTTATAAGTAGCTACTCTTCACAGTAGTCACCAACCCCAGAAATTATGCCCAAACACTTCCTTTTTTGTTCTTAATCCTGAAACCACTACTGAAGCACATGTTGACACTATGGGCATTTAGAGTCACCACTTCTCAAAAAAAAGCCCTTTCAAATACAGAATTTCTATGAGCTCTAAAATGTCTGTGAGGACAGGTGAGCAGTGACACAGGCTGCCCAGGTTGATGAAGATCTTTTGGCTGCATCAAAAGCAGCGTGGCCAGCAGGTCAAGGGAGGTGATCCTGCCCCTCTACTCTGCTCTGGTGAGACCCCACCTGCAGTGCTGCGTCCAGCTCTGGAGCCCTCAGCACAAGAAACACATGGACCTGTTGGAGCGGGTCCAGAGGAGGGCCACAATAATGATCAGAGGGCTGGAGCACCTCTGCTATGAAGAAAGGCTGAGAGAGTTGGAGTTGTTCAACCTGGAGAAGAGAAGGTTTTGGGGAGACCTTACTGCTGCTTCCAAAACTTAAAGGGGGTTTATAAAAAAGATGGGGACAGACTTTTATCAGGGCCTGTTGCGACAGGACAAGGGGGAATGGTTTTAAACTAATAGAGGGTAGGTTCAGACTAGATATAAGGAAGAAATTTTTTACAATGAGGGTGGTGAAACACTGGCACAGGTTGCCCAGAGAGGTGGTAGATGCCCCAGCTCTGGAAACATTCAAGGTCAGGCTGGACAGAGCTCTGAGCAACCTGATCTAGTTGAAGATGACCCTGCTTATTACAGGGGGGTCGAACTAGATGACCTTTAAAGGTCCCTTCCAACCCAAACTATTCTATGATTCTACCATTCTATAAAAATTGACTGGTAGGTGAGGGAAGGGCAGTGGATATTTTCTGCCTAGACTTTTGATGATCTCTCCCATTAAGATCCTTATAGAGAAGCTGATGAAGTATGGGTGAGATAAGCAGACACTGAGGTGGACTGAAAACTGGCTAAACAGCTGAGCTCAGATGATGTGATCAGTGGCACAAAGTCTAGCTGGAGGCCCGTCACTATTGTGTACCCCAGGGGTCAATACTGGGTCCGGTCCTGTTTAACATCTTCATTAATGATCTGGATGATGGGGCAGCGTACCCTCAGCAAGTTTGCAGATGACACCAAACTGGGAGGACTGGTTCATATGCCAGAGGGTCATGCTGCCATCCAGAGGGACCTCAACAGGCTGGAGAAATGGGCTAACAGGAACCTCATGAAGTTCAACAAAGAGAAGTACCAAGTCTTGCACCTGGGAAGGAACAACCCCAGGCAATAATATATACTATTACATCCAGTTGGAAAGCAGCTTAGCAGAAAAGGACCTGGGCATCCTGGTGGACACCAAGTTGACTGTGAGCCAGCAGTGTGCCCTTGCAGCAAAGAAGGCTGATGGTATCCTGGGCTGCACTAGGAGTGGTATTGCCAGCAGGTTGAGGAAGGGGATCCTTCAGCTTTATTCCGCACTGGTGAGGTCACACCTGAAGGACAGTGTCCAGTTCTGGGTTCCCCAGTACAAGTACATGGACATATTGCAGAGAGTCCAACAAAGGGCCACAAAGATGGTGAAGGGTTTGGAGTATCTCTCCTACGGGGAAAGGCTGAGAGACCTGGGATTGTTCAGCATGGAGAAGAGAAGGCTCAGAGCAATCATATCAATGTATAGAAATTCCTGAAGGGAGGATGCAAAGAGGACAGAGCCAGGCTCTTTTCAGCAGTGTCCAGTGACAGGACAAGAGGCAATGGGCACAAACTGCAACACAGGAGGTTCCCTCTGAACATCAAGAAACACTTTTTTACTCTGAGGGTAATGAGCACTGACACAGGTTGCCCAGGGAGGTTGTGGAGCCTCCACCCTTGGGGATATTCAAAAGACATCTGCACAAAATCCTGGGCAACTGGATCTGGGTGGCCCTGCCTAGGCAGTGGGGTTAGATCAGATGACCTTCAGAGGTCCCTTCCAACCTCAACCTTCTGTGATTCTGTTGCACCCTTTCCACTGTGGAGATTTTTGAGATCTGACTGGATCAAGCTCTGATTAGCGTGGTCTGACCTCAGAGCTGCCCCTGTTTTGAGCAGGAGATTGGACTAGTTACCTTCTGAGGTCCCTTATCTAATTCATGAAGACATGAAAAAGTATTTGATTTTAATAAAAAAAACTAAAATTTATTGAACAAATATATATATGCTAATTTGTCAAAACATGTCGGATGATAAGACCCATCTACTATAGGGTGCATACAACTTCTTTCTTCATTTTACAAATAATCAGTCAACACTGAATAACTCATCTGCTCTTTGTTTCCCTTTAACTGCTTTCAAATACTCAATGCAATTCCAGCATTGCACAAGATTTTTTAAATGTAATAAAAAAAATTTACGTTGCTCAAAATTCAAAACATCACTTTCTTTGTTCCTAAATGCTAATAAGAATTTTAGCATATGCAAAACTGAGTATTGCATTTGTGACTGA
The DNA here is from genome assembly GCA_030449065.1 of Oceanodroma leucorhoa. Taxonomy (NCBI): domain Eukaryota; kingdom Metazoa; phylum Chordata; class Aves; order Procellariiformes; genus Oceanodroma; species Oceanodroma leucorhoa. The sequence goes on along the minus strand of JASVER010000143.1, from coordinate 845,575 downwards.
ATTACAGTGTGAAATTTAATTTCTCCTGCTAATTTACAACTCAAATAATTCACTCATTGCTTCCCTTTTTTTTTAATATTGAAGCTGTCTCTTTGTAACAAGGTCTTAAAGGAATGAATTAATGCAGATAATTTTATTTACAAAAAGAGAAAAGAAGAAATTAAATCACAGAAAGTAAAAGATTTTTAAAGGAAAAGGTTTAGCTCAAAACTATGAAATAACTAAGTAACTGTTCTTTATTTTGCAGAACTATCAGACTTCTGACTTCAATGATGTTTTTCGCAGTGTTAAATTCTGCTACCCATCGGCACTGAAAGTAGAATACTTTTAATTTTAAGGAACCTTCTTTCACATTTTTGGAATTTCAGCAGTAGAATTTGAAAGCTCCTGCTACTAAAAATGTTTTCAAGACGCCCTCTAAACAACATGGCAGTACCTTTGTATAAGAAAAGAATATATCTTCAATTTTTGGCTTACTGCACTATTGTATCAGTGCACTAGGGTACAAAAAGAATGGTGAGCTGCTGTACAACTCTGGTAGGCTACACCAAATCATCTGGTTTATTCTTCCACTCACCACCTATAATCTAAGTTGAAAAGCATATTGTATCACAGGTCTTCCATAAGCCTTCAGATATATGTCCTCACAGCATAAAATATATTCAGAGTCAGTCTTTAATAAATGGTGTATTTAATTCCATTCACAAACTGCGCACACCAAACAGATTAGTTGGTTTAGCTATTGGTCTACAAGGTGATATGGAACTAATTCAGTGCCTAAGGTTTGCAAGAAAATATACAGTCGTTGACTTTTAGTATAGCTTTAAAGGAGGAGTGTAAGGTTAGAAAGTCTCTGTAGCTGTGAAATTGAAGTTAAAAGGATATTATGGTATTAAGCAATTGGAACTAGAGCTCAAATGTATTCATTACTAATTTGTGTTCTATCCCCAAAAGCTGTGCACTGAAGATGGTGGGAAGACAGCCTGGAACAGGGAAAAAGAGACCAACAAAATTTGGTTTATTTGCAATTTTATCACCTATTGTCTAGTGACCTTGGTCAAAATATCAAGTCCTGCTGTACTGTTGTCTCTACATCTACAAATAATGCTTGTCTTATCTCTAAAAGTGACTAGAAATGTTTGAGGTGGGAAGCAATACACGGGGCAATATGCAAAGGCACAGCAAATAGAGAACGTGGTTGGAAGGAGGATTACAGCAGTTTTCCACAGCTGATGACATGCTACAACAGGCCAGGAAATGATGAGGTAGGCTCTTGTGACTACCTGGATATAGAGAGTTTCAGTAATGAAATTATAATTATTCCTAATTTATATATATATTTTTATATATATATATATTTGCATGTTAGTTCCTTAGTACAGAAAGATATGTAATGGCTGGAAATGACTGTGCCTCTGTTTCTACATCTCAAGCTTGGGAGGGGAGAATAAGGGGTGGGGGAAAATCCGTAATTTACTTTATATTTCATCAGTAAGGGTTGTGTTGAAATCTGCTGAGAACATATTAAAATATTTAGTAAAACAAAATTCTCAGGATAATAAATAGAAGTTTAGCTTGTTCTGCCATTTATTGATTTCTGTTGCAAAGAAAGCAGGAATTTAGTCAGCAGAAAAATATCATTTTTACTGTGAGAAAATATATACATAAGAAAAATATATTTATTGGCAAAATACTACATTTTTTTCAAAGTTTTAGTGATGAAAATTGAGACAATCTCTGTTGAACAAAATAAAAATATGCAAGAGGATTTAAGGTGAAACTCTATGATTCCAGTGACATGAATGAAACAAAGCTGCATAACATCAGCTGAGGATTGGCTATTCTGCGTACGTTAATGGCAGTTACAGTTCCCAGAAATTTGTGTCAGCTGCATCACCTTCCTAGAAGCAGAAGCCTGGCAGCACGTGGACATACCCAGAACATCAGAAAAGCTGAAACGGATGGATGTGGCATAGGAAAGGAAGAAAGATTGCCAAAATACATTTGAAACTCTCAAGTCTTGCTCAGGTAACTGTATATCACTTGACAACCAGTTTTATGCACATACTAGTGCATAAGCTAGTATGTTCTCATACATTAATGAGTATGAAGATGTACAGTGCTAATTTTGGAACTAAGTGTATGAACAGAGCAGTAAAAGATTATAGCATTACAGAAACAGGACATTTTCCAGGTGTACTGAGATCACAGACCCACAGCTCTAATGACGTGGAGACAATCAGTCACCTGAAACTCATCTCACTGTTGATATGGTTGGAGAAGTAAACTTAAATAACAGTTTAGTACCAATTCCTATTTTGCTTGATTTTGCCAAATAATGCCTTTTACAAGACTCATTGTTCAAATAGTATAGTAAAAGAAGCCCCAAATCAACAAAACTATTTTTTCTTTTGTTAAGACTTTTGCTTTTTTTAAAGATTACACAGTGATGGTCTAGGGGCTATGAAAACATTAGCTTTTTGATAACAAATGGTATATCAAAGAAGATCTAGTTAAGTCAGTGTGAAGTAAGATACAATTCAGAGTGACGAGGATATTATAATCTGATATTTAAGCACAGACTGATCTGCAAATAGCATAGACTCTCTTAAAAATAAATAATCTATTAAAAAAAGGTAATGAATACTGTTATTTAATTATGAACATCACAATAAAGAATAACTATGAAAAATAGAGAATGCTAGGAGAAGCTATATGATATTCTTGCAACTCTGTAATCTGTTTTGAGAAACAGAACTTGTTTCCCTAAAGCAGTACACTGATAAGAGAAAAGAATAACTTAGGCCAAAAAGTTCATAAGAATCTTGAATCAATTGCAGATTTAAAAAATATAGTTCTAGTGTGGTATCAATTGCTAATATTTTTGATGCTAGAAATCAGTCTACTAGTTTAGGTAGTTTAAAAATAAATCTTATTTTTCAACATAGAGTTTAAATCCACACTTCAGATTCCGCAACATACACACAAGTACATTCTTGCCTCATATATGTTCTCTGTGCTCTCATTTGTCTTTAATTTGGCTGAGATTTCTGAAATCGGTAGCAATCTTTTGTTATAAGAAACTCATAGGATTTGGCTATATGGGAACAACTATGCAGTTCCCATTTTTTACTACTTTGTGAAATGGCTGCATTTCAGCTGTTTAGACCAAAGAGGCAAGTATGATTAAACTTTCAAAGAGCTTTGACTGTGACAAGTGAAAGAGCTTCTTATAATAGCCACATGTCTGAAATAGTGAAGGTGAGGATTGTTCAAAAAAAGCCTTCAGAGCATACTTCAATCCATAACAAATATGACTTTATTGTTATGGCAAATTATCAGAATGGAAAAACTGTTTGAGGAGAAACAGGGAAAAAATCCCAATATATTTGTCCTAACAGCTGTAGAATTATCCACCTGATCTGTGGGCACATGCAAAGATCGACACAGACACAACAGAAAGGACAGGAGTTGGGAATCAATAGCTCTGAGAAGTGTGATTTTCCTCTTCTATGACCTCCTACTATCTGACTACGGTTGACATTTACCACTGGGAAGCAATTAGCATCACTCTGGTATTAGTAGTATTTCCATGTTAATTATTTTCATAAAAGAAATGTCAAGATTTCTGCAATACTCAACACATTGCTTTTTTGTACTGAATTACATCTAACAGTTTGTTAAAATGGCACTTCAGAGTTTTGGGGAGAGATTTTCAAAGGCACAAATGAGAGACGGCTGTTACTCTAAACGTCTCTTTTTTTTTTTCCTTTTTTTTTTTAATGCTTTTGAAAAATAACATTGTCTCTGCATTGAATCACTTCATTTTCATTCTGCTGTGAGTTCTGCTAAATTCATCTGAACATCCAGATAAGCATTACTAGACAAGTTGCTCAAAATTTTTTATTAAGCAAGTAACAGAAGTATGAATGATAACAAAAATTGAGATGCTTTCAATTGTAAGAAAATTCATTCTTCATTAAGGTTCTACTGATTTTTAACACCTTACAAATAGCAATTTTATACTTTGTCAAGAAAAAGTAAGCTGACCTTAATACTTATGTAACTGCAATCTCTTAAAGACATTGGTATTTCATTTCTCTCCCTTCTCAGCCTCAGATACTAGAAGATCAGGTGGGTGATCTTTAAAATTGAGAGCAACCCTTAGGCAATAAAGCAATCTAACCAGCCTAGTATGGTTCCAAAAGAAACATGTGCTGGTGTTCAGGACAATGACCTGACCTTCACAACTAGGACCTTGAAAGTCATTATAAGGGAATAGGCTAATAATGGAGTAATAACACAGCAGTAAGAAAATAAATAGACTGAGCTTATGTTCAAAACCCATGCATTTTCCCAAAGTATCTAGTTACTAGTTGTATGAAAGAAGTAAGACTGTGCTTACTTTTTTCTCTTACATTTTATTTTCTGTGTTTTCCTTCAGTCCAGCATTAATGGGTTAGTCCCTTGCTTTTTGTCTTGTTAGGGCTTTTCTTTGTTCCAGCTAAAGAAGCCATGGTAAAATAAAATGAACGAAGCTTTTTCTCAGGCCACAGACATCCTGACTTCTGTTCTGATAGAAAATCTAGGGTTGTGTCTAGCATTACACCACAACCAGTACTCTGCCTGGTCCCTCATGCCCCTGTTAGTTCACAGATGTGTGAGATACCTAGTTTTCCTTCAGGATTCAGTGGGAATCCTTGAGCAGGGACAGAAGTTAGCATGTGGCTTCATTGGAAACAGTTTTAATATAGCAAGCAGGGTACAGAATACAGGCATAACAACTAGTCTTACTGGAAAACCTAGTATATGAACTTGAGGTAGCCTCCATTCACGTGTTTTTTTCTACATGGTATCTTAGAGCAAATGTGAGGTAATTCAGTCCTTACTGATAGTGAACCTGAAACAGCTATAACAAAAAGAGTAAACATACCTCTTAAGCTACTGGCACAGCAGTGTATCAAATTATCACCTTCTAGCTGACCTACATCTCCTGAGAAGCTGAGAGCTTTTTGTAGTATTGGTAATGGGATTTGAAAGTGAGAGTTACTTATTTACAACCTTGTTCATCAAAACCTTTATGTTTAATTAGTTGAACACCTTTGAATTGTCCACAAGAAGGTTGTATTTCTGACACAGTCCTGCTCAAACATTTCTGAGGTCTATTCTAGGAGAGTGGTCTAGAATTACTCTTGAGATTTTAAGAGTACTAAAGCTTAGGCTAATAAAAATCCTCTTACCCYTACCTCTGCAATCCAGAAAGACCCAAAACAGTATAAATAACTGCTAATATTTGCTTGAAACTCCTCTGGAACTGCAGTTTGTCAGCCTCAGCATTTTTATCTTCTAGCTCATATACAGAAACTGTTTCTAGAAGATGGGAAAGTAAAGCATTGGGTTGGGGAAGGTGCAACATGATACACTAGTTCAAAATAGCTCAGMCTGTATACTTGGAAAAGATCCATAATTGCATGTTTTAACTGTAATGTGATACTAAAAAACATACTTTTGAAAAGTATACTCTAAATCTAATGATACTGGTATGATGAATGTTCACTCAGTACATTTCTGTGGTGAGAGAATAATCCTCTGTCGTACTGATAGAACTACCTTATTTTACTGTAACCGAGTAAGACAAACAAACCCATAAGCTATGATGTCAACAAGCCTTTTTGTAATATAAAAAGTTTCAGAGTACTCAGAATCAAAAAAGTAGGACATTTAATTTAATTGCTAAGAGAGAAGTTTGATCAAAGACGAAGAATGTGAACTGCATCCTTGAATATAAGAAGCTTCATTTAGAAAATGGACTTAATAACAAGCACATTTATTCATTGTTGGAGACTTGTGATTATTAATATTTGATCTAAAGAATGCCTTATATTTAAGACTCTTCCATTATTTATACTTATCCAGTTTTCTCTTGCCATGGCTTTCTGGCTTCACTATTGCTAAGAAATATGTAACCAAGATAATCATATTATCTTCCATCAGTGCTGTAATCTGCTTAACTGAAAAAGCCACGCACAATATTGCAGTGCTGCTACTGACAGAGGATTTAACTAGAGCTGATTCTCCTCAGAGCAACTCACTCTTCTGACTTCCAAAGAAAGAGTGCTAAAAACTGGGAAGTTACCTCCACTCCAGGGGACTGAAACTTCTACTMACAGCCCCAAAGAACCAGATGCTCAAGGTAGCACAAGGGAACTAGAGTCCATTTCTGCCTGATACAAGAGTCCATTTCTTGTGGTGATACAGCCAGYTAACAGGTCATATACAGGTGATGCCCACTGACGATGAATAGTCCATTTTACTATGCATCTCACTCAACTCATGGTTGKTTTTTTTTTTTTTTAGTTATTTTTATTGTGCAAAGAAGCATCACAATTTAATGACCACCATCCTACGCCTTTCAGCATTTTTAAAGCAGTAAATATAATTTAAAATGTTTTATATTCTGCTTYGATGTTTCAGTCTCATTCAAAACATAGCAAACATAATTGGAGAAATTATTAGGATTTATATGAGAGAGGCCTTTCACAGCAACWTAATTGCCTTATGACTTTTTGCTGAAAGGGATTTCTTTTTCTTTCTTTTTTAAAGGTACTCCTTTGTGGTTTGGATACAACTGCCCAGAAAAYCAGAATAACCTGATGTTACAGCCAGAGAAATTCAGTCTAATATCATTCAACTCTTCTTTCTCTTAAAATTTGCATGCTGTGTAGGATACTATAGTTAGGGGTGAACAAATTTCCTGACCTTAAAGAGAAGACTGSCTGTGCCTGAGGGCAGCCATAGCGACAAGAGGTGATATTTGATTTGATGGGCTCCAGCAATTCCCCTGCTGATTTCTGCTGCTCTTCAGTTTTAACTGTGTGCTCACAGGAGCTGTAGAGCCCTAGAGYCATTTCTTTCTTAGGCCCTGCAATGCTTTATCCTAGTTACAGCTTCCAAAGCAGACCAAGTGGGCAAGGTGGGTTCAAAAGAAATTTGGCAAAGACAAGTCCATRGGGAGTTAGTGCTCTAAGGTCTATTGTAGATTTTGGAACTTTCTTGGCTTTTGTGGTAATAACCTTCTTAAAGTGTTATGCAGGAGGAAGAGGAGTCCAGAAAAGCTCTGTCATCTCATGACAGAACGAAATAATCCATTACAACTTCAGAAAATATTTTTTGACTGAGAAAGGTTAGTTATGTAGTTTGTATCCATTCAACTAATTCCATCTCCAGCATCYTTTATTGGTATTAATGAGTATTTTTAATAATTGTAGATAAACAAGCAGCTATAAGCTTGGTTTTAGCCTATGACTAAAAGTTTCAGTCAATTTCATGCCCTGAAGRTGGTTCATTTGTATCTCTACTCATGGTTACTGGGGAAATGAATTTCACGAGGCAGCAAAAGAAACAGCATCTTCTGAGAAGCAAGCATCTGTCCAGGACACACTACAACTGGAATTATCAATAATCATCTTTCAGCCTCAGAGTGTATCAAACAGGTAGTGGTATAAAGATGAAATAGGACAAACCTTATTCTCCCAGTCATATCTTGCTGCTTATACTCAGAAAGAAATTCCTCAAGAACCATCCATTTGATCTAATARAATTGGGAAGTGACTCCTTAAACCTCACTGCCTCCCTGCTTCTGACAATGAAAACAGGAATGAAACATCCTAATCTCAGTGCTGAGAGTTATACGTGATGCTATCCAATAGCACTAATATAGATAGAAAGAAGCGGTTGCAGAGAAGTAATACAGGGTGTGGTACRCTGGAATCACTGACAGAGAAATGGGAGAGAGAAGGCTGCAAGGAGAACTAAGTATGGAACATGGTCTTTGATCARGGGGCTGAGTTTAGCAGCCTTAACWGTAGCTYGTATTATATTGGGAGGAGATGGGGTTTCCTATGGTAAGTTCTTAAACCAAGTAGTGCACCTTCTTTGCTCATTTTGGAAAATTTTTATTTATTTTTTAAAAARTAAAGGATGCTTTTTTGAATACACTCCAAATAAGCAATTACTTCAGTTCTACCGACCAAGAGAAAGAAAAGGATACACATTGTTCACAGCATGTGTATAATAATCAAGCCTGAATTGTTCTATAACTTCAGTGAATTATTCACTTTCTAAAAACTGTGGTTACCATAGCTAAGATTYCCAAAATAAAGTATTTTTAAATTTAGTACTTATAGAGAGAGTAAAGTGTGGCATATCAGATCAAACTGTCRGGTACATTGAGTTATAAAGCATGTTGAGATGGAAAATGACAACTTGATGCAGGCTGACTTATTTGGAAACTGTTCTAAGGAAAWCATGTTTATTATAAATGTTAAGGAATGATCTGGGGCTAGATACAAGAATTGAGAACTAAGCTACRTCGAACACTTGCTTCAGAAATTAAAATCCTGGTTAGCTCCACTCTCCCCTGAGAGCTTTYTCTCGTGTACCACTTATATACCTGACTTCCACTAAATTAGAGTTCTCTTGGCTGGAATTTGTCATCATTAATGTTTTACACAAAATTSTTATAATATACATAATAATTTTACTACATTAGTATATATTTCTTTTGTTTTGTTTTGCATTTAAATACAAACCAGAAGAATTTCAACCTAATCCGAACTAATTTCCTCATAAAACCAAAGACAGTCTCAAATACGGATGCGTGGTAGGGGAAATTAAATGTGTTGGACTTTAGGACTCGTGATTCCTCCTCTTTGTTTGCTGCTGTTCCCATTTCTAGGTCAAGCTAATAGCAAGGCTGGGCATGTATTCCCAGTGTTCCCAGATAAACAGCCTGCACTTAAGTGCTTTTCMCCCATTGACCCCATACACTGGGTGTATTTGGCAATTAATTGTATTTTGGTAGATGGATGCTGAAGGGGGTGCCTCTGTGAGAAGAGGCCAGGGGCTGCCCTGAGCTAGCATCCAGCTGGGTTCTGCAAAGGTCCTGCCACAGCTGAGCCCATCTACGTCACTGGTGGTGCCTCTGGGAAAAGGCATTTAAGAAAGGGCAAAAATCCTGGACAGGACTGAGGAAAAGAAATGTGAGAAACARCCCTACAACACCTAGGTGAGAGAAGAAGGAAGGGAGGAGGCGCTGCAGGTGCCAGAGCAGAGATTCCCCTGCAGCCTGTGGAGAGACCGTGGTGGAGCAGATATCCACACTGCAGCCAATGGAGGACACCACACAGGAGCAGGTRGRTATTTCCTGAAGGAACTGTGGCCTGTGGATGACCCATGCTGGAGCAGYCCATGAAGAGCCCACACTAGAGCAGGGGAAAAGTGTGAGGAGGAAGGACACTTACTGTGTACCTGAAAAGATAGAATGATTAACAAAAAGGCTTCATAACCAGAAAAACTAAAAAACTTAAAGTTTTTCTGTYATTGTCTTTATTCTCTGAATTAGCAAGTTCTGAAGATGTTCTGAAGCTTATCCTGTTGTTGGAATGCTTATGGAGAGAACAGGATTCCCCTCTCTAATAACCATCCCATTTTCACTAGGCATTTGGTGAGCTGTAAAAGCTCCATCACTATGAAACAGTTGAAACTACTTGAAAGGTTTTTTGGGTGAAATGCATAGTCATATACACAATATGATGATATTCATTTTGGTTTCATCAGATGTTCAGGGGAAAAAAAAGAAAACTGGCTTCAAACTCTCATTTTCCTGCAACTATCTTGGTCATTTTTCTTTTCCCACATAGTACTATTACTTAATGGCCGTAAAAAAAAAAAGGACTAATCAGAAGTGCACATAAAAAGTTTGTCTCTACTGTTGTCAGGTAGTGATCACACTGTGATTGTAAAATCTTACACTAAAAMCAGTTTAATACCTTGTGAAAATCGTAGGTGTAAGGATTGTGCCTTGTTTCTGACTCATGGAAGCATTTCCTCTTATTATAGGAAATTATTGCTGTGCAATAATCATACATTATCTTTCTGTTGTACAGTTACAGTTCTTATATCACCTTAGGCTTCTTAAACTTTGTTCTCCATTTCCTTGTCTACTCGAAATGTATCCTCTAATCCTAACATTGTTTTCATTGACAGTTTGAATAAATAATTTATTTGTGTTTGATAAAACTGCAAAAGATAAGAATGAGACGTGGAAATGTCAGGAGAAAAAAAGCCCCAGAATCTTTTCCATGATCACCAGTTTAAGGTCTGTATTGGGTTTACATGACAAGGTTTTGGTAGGAAGGGTGGCTGCTTTGAGAAGAGACCAGTTCCAGCCATCTCCAAGTCAGGTCCACTGCTGGCCAGCTGAGCTGGTGGTGCCTCTGTGATAATGTATTTAAGAAAGGGTAAAAAACACTGRGTAGTAGCTGTGAGAGAGGAGTGAGAAAATGTGAGTGAAACAGTCCTGCAGACACSAAGAAGGAGGGGGAGGAGGTGCTCCAGGCCCTGGAGCAGAGATTCACCTGAAGCCTGCGGCGAAGATCATGGTGGTGCAAGTGAAGACTATAGAGTGCATACTCCCTYTGCGGCCCATTGAGGACCACAATGGAGCAGATATCCACACTGCAGCTTAAGGAGGACCCCACGCCACAGCAGGTGGATATGGCCTGAAGGAAGCTGCAACCCATGGAGTGGAGGCCACGTAGGAGCAGGTTTTCTGGCAGGACCTGTGGCCCATGGGGACCCACACTGGAGCAGTCCATTCCTGTACCCCATGGAGGGGACCCCCACACTGGAGCAGCTCTTGAAGAACTTCAGCTCATGGAAAGGACCCATGTTGGAGAAGTTCATGAACAACTGTATCCCATGGGAGGGACTCTATGCTGGAGCAGAGGAACAGCGTGAGGAGGAAGGAGTGGCAGAGAAGGAATTGTTATGGATTGACCACAATCCCCATTTCCCAATCCCTGTGCCGCTCAGGGATTGGAGGAGAGGAGGTAGAAGACTCAGGAGTGAAGTCGAGCCRGGGAAGAAGGGGGGAGTAAGGGAGAAGGTGGTTTATCGATATCCTACTCTGTTATTAATTGGCAATAATTTAAATTAATCTTCCCCAATTTGAAACTCTTTTGCCCATGATGGTAACTGATCTCCCTATCCTTGTCTAGACCCACAAGCTTTTTCATTGTATTTTCTCCCCCCGTCTTGCTGAGGAGGGGGAGTGAGACAAGGGCTTGGTGGGCACCTGGCAGACAGCCAATGTTAATCCATCTCAAGTTATATTAACAAATCAGTTTTTATTGCTTTAAAATAAACCAAACCCAACAACCTTCAGGCAGCTGAAATAAGAGACCGTCTATYTGAAAAGGTGCATGTCTATTTGTGTTTAGTATCCCACCATGTAGAATATAACTTCTAAGTTTCAAAATCAAACACTGACATATTTAAAAAAAAACATTTTTTGACAGTCTGAGATTTGAAGCAAACATTTGATTYGTGAAATTGTGTTACACAGAAGATAAGTCAACAATTTTTAATGATTCATAAGCTCTGTTCCTTTATGGCAATTGGAAGTATCTTAAATTATGTCTAATTATTTTAATATGAAAAGTAATAGGGACTACTAAACCTGAGCAAATAAACAAATTAAAATACCAAAATTATAGTACCTGTGAAGGAACTGATATCTCCAGCCACAAAGATAGCACAGGCTTTATACACCTATGACTTTAATTGCTGATGAAATAATTTCTGGTAGTAAATAAAAATTAAAATCCATTTCTAAACAATGTATTTATTCCTAGAAATTATATAAAATGCTAGGGGTTTAAGGTGAAGAGAAGGATTAACTTCAAGAGAAATGTCCAGTGGAAATTGAGTCTTTTYCCCGTGCAAAATAATTCCCTTAGATTGGTGGTTGTAAATTTAGTAAGATGTTATGAGYGACATGACTAGAAGTGAAAGTTATTTAGGTTCTGTAATTCTGTGTAATTCTTCTCTGTAACTCTTCGCAACAGCTTTCTCCCCGTTTTCTGGTAAATCTGAATTACAAGTCTGGGGCACCACAGACAATCTCAAGTGGAGCTATCTAGGAGTCACTCGGTGTCTCACAACATACACAGCTTTGCTTTGCTACTCGGAACTGATTCCTGGGCTGAATTCTCTCATTTTTGGTTGTTTTGGGGTTTTTTTAACTAGACATGCCCATTGGCTTTATTGCCTACCCATCCTCTCAGAGGATCTGTGAAATAGTCAGCTTTTCAAAGCAATGAAAGTTTTATTGGCCAGAAGGAAAACAACACTTGAAAAGAYTTGTGAAAATGCCACCCTATTTCTYGATATTCTTTTGAAGCAGGCCCAGCTTWTTTTCAAGTTAGAAGTTCTAATTTTCTGCCATTTCTGTACGCCATCTTTGCCCTGCSMGTGTCGTCTTGGTTTTGCTCCTGGCAACAATTCACATCTGGCTGTGCCCACACTGACTGAGGAGTGCTGGGGTGTACCCCAACCTTTCTCRCCTGTCAAACACTCTGCTTGGGATCTTCCTTGAGAGAAACATAGCAATTTGGATGCACAGGCCAGAAAGGGCTATGGTAACAAGTGAGAGATCTGGAATAGGGATGCAAGCAGGGTGCACAGTCAAACCTGGGAAAGGGGAATCGCCTTCAGACCGTGCAGCATAGGCATAACTTCATTCTTCTCTCCTGGTCAGAAACTAGGGATGGAGATTCCTCTTTCGTCGTTGGTTGGGATTCCTCTTTGAAGAACTGGAATCTTAAGGTTTTCAGCCTTAGGAAGATTACAGCAAGCCAGGCACGAAGGAGCCTAGATAAGATTTTGCCTCTTAATGTCTTCCTATACCTTGTTTCTTTAAGGTGCCTTACCTTTGTCTTTCTTATTTGCTGTCCTCTTAACAGTCTCCTTAGGACTAATTTCTTATTAGCATGCAGGTCAATTTTGTTTAAAAAGACTGAAGGGCATGGGAGTCACATTTATACCTCTGATCTGTCTGGTCCTAGCATAAGTATTTCCTGTCCCATTTGACCAAGACTGGAAGGGGTCAGCTCAGCCCTTTATTTTCTGGTGAGACCCAGTTACATCACTTATTGAGCATATCCTGGGAGATCCTGAAGGTCAATATCGCCACCAAACCCCGTTAATTCTAGCTGATATCCAACACCCCACCAAAGATAATCTGCTACCTCCTGAACTAGATAGATAATTTATTGTCATTGGAATTATTTTTCTTTAAGGGCTCTAGCTTCATTGAACACTACTAGCTGTCAATAAGTACATGAATAATAATTCATAACATAACTACTTTTCACACATAGCTCTGCCATCTTGTCAAACCCTGATTGCTGCTGTGTAAATTACAGGAAAATAGAGTCCAATACCTACTTTTAGTAGTTCTAATACAGATTCTTTTATATACATTTTAAAGAAAACCAGTATCTTGACATTATCCTTTCAACCTTATACTGTGGTTTAACCCGGCAGGCAGCGAAACACCACACAGCCACTTGCTCACTCYCCACYCCCACCCCATTGGGATGAGGGAGAGAATAAAAAAAAGTAAAATTCTTGGATTGAGATAAAGACAGTTTAATAGAACAGAAAAGGAATGGATAATAATAATAATAATAATAATAATAATAATAAAAACAACAACAGCAATAATGATAAAATATACAAAATGAGTGATGCATAATGCAATTGCTCACCACCCGCCGCCCAATGCCCAAACAGTGATCGCTACTTCCTGGACCACGCCTCCTATTTATATACTGAGCATGGCATCATACGGTATGGAATACCCTGTTGGCCAGTTGGGTTAGCTGTCCTGGCTATGCTCCCTCCCAGCTTCCTGTGCACCTCGCGAAGCATGGGAAGCTGAAAAGTCCTTAACTAGTAGACTACCTAGCAACAACTAAAAACATCAGTGTGTTATCAACATTCTTCTCATACTAAATCCAAAACACAGMACTAGGAARAAATTCAACTCTATCCCAGTCGAAACCAGGACACCTCACTTATTCAATTCCTCACCATGTCTTGGAAAAAGATTTATCTGGTTTGATTACAATATATGACTCAAAACAGATAACAAGTAGTCCAATTTATATGGAATTTCTTACAGACTTTTCTCTGTTTTTTTTTTTTTTTATTTGTTTTCTGTAGAAACCATATATACCTTTAAAAGCAAAAAAACCCCACTGTAGGGACATTCTCTGACAAGAAATAAAATAACATCAGTGAAAACAGTTCTTTAAGTTTCAATCTAAGAAGTGAAACAGTATGCTACATAAGAAGACTAGAATAGATAAACATAAATTCTAAATCTGATTGCACCAGCCTTGAAGATCTGTAATTAAAGTAAAGAAAGTCCAGGGGATGATCTCTAAGGAAATAAAAATAATGAATGAAAGAAGAAACCATTTCTCTGCAGTACATTATTCCACAATAATTAACATTTTTTATCACTGCATATATTTCTCCAATTAGCTATCTGAAAACTGGGGTCTAAGTTAATTGATTCTGTTATACTTGTGTAAATCTCAGCTAATTCCATGTACTTCAGAAAAGCCGCTCTGGTGTAGCTGATGGCAGGATCTGGTTATCCATATGCACTGCTTTGATCATCCTAAGCTGCTCATTTATAGATGTACAGTAACTAATACAAAGTAATACAAGTATTTATCTGCAWAATAAGGAAAATCAAACATTTCCTATCTTAGTGTGTGCAAAACTATCATCTAAACATTATAATATATAGGTACATATAATGAAGTGAAAGAATACATTTTGTTTTGGAAGTTTGTCCTTAAACCAGTTCACTTCTCTATCAGAACTGACTTTTTATTAAGGCTGAACATACATAGGCAATTGGAGTAGCTTGCCAGCTAACTTAATAGCAGGTKACTGAAAAGGTTAAAGGTACTACAGTAAAGCACATGTCAGTAGTTCAAAGGACTGATAAGGTTTTGCCATTCCAGTGTTTCTTTTATACAGCAAAGACAGACAAATATAGAAGATGGCATAACATAGGAACGATATATATACTGGTAATGGTATTACTAGCAAAACTTATCAGAAAATATTATTGAAAAGGATAAGTTTTCTTAACCTCTGTCAACATAATAAAATTGGCCTTGTCTTCAGCTGATACAAATGATTGATTTCATTTATTGAAATTCAGTAATTTGATGTATTTCTACTGAGAATATATATTTTTTATGATTTGGATGGAAATGCCAATTCGATGTGATTTTTCTGCTCTTTCAGATTCTTTAGATATATTTTTTGAATAAAGCATGCAACTGTAAGTTGAAAAAATCTGCTGGTATTTGTGTTTTTCTTCTCAGACTATGGACTACTTTAAGAGAGCTCAACAACATGTAGTTTTAAAAGCAGCTAAGCTATGTTATTCTGTGATAAAATACCTTTTAAAGAAGGCTTTTCCCCTTGAAGTATTCTTCTTTTATCTTATTAGCTGGAAAAAGAAAACAAACATGAAAACATWAAAAAAAAAAAAAAGTCCATAAAACCTCTGAGTTCAGTGCATACAAACTGCTGCCTTTCTTTTTGACAGAAATATATCTCACATTTCTACAATGAAGGATAGCACTTAAAGCTGTCGGACTCAATGGGGATTAAACCCACCTCTAACAGTTGTAGAGATAGCTTAAGGTGTCTTAGCAGTRCAGATAAAATTAAATGTTACAGTGTCAACCAACTGGACTGAAAGCATGATGGTGAGATATTCAGCTTCCAGTTMGTATGGATTTGGAAGGCAACGTGACGAGTGGGGCTGAGATGGGTGGYAAGGAATAGTAAAGGTGCAGACACTGGGGCTTTACGGAATAGAAGTTGGGGTCTTGTTTTCTTTCCCACTCCTCTTTCTTACRTCTCTTCTGCTCTTCTCCAGAGCTTTCCTGCAAAGATGCCTCCTTTTTGGACACCCTAACCAGCAGCAGAATTAATTTAGAACACTGGGCTTTACCATAGATGTGATTTTGGGGCCAGATTTAGTAAAAATCACGTGTAATTATAAAGCTGTTCTTCAACATCTTGTTATACAAGGACCTTTTCATGACATACGTTCTTGCTATGTAAGACTGATCCAGTTACACAAAACCACTTTCTAAATTAGTATTATTTCCATTTTAAAGGGAAAACCACAGTTGCTCATGTTTATTTCACACAAATATATTAAAGACATAAAAAAATGCATAGCTATCAAACTAAAAATCTGAATGAGAATTTTCTTTTAAATGATAGCTTGCATATTATATTAAAACGGACAAAAAAAAAATCTCCTGAAGATTGTTTAGAAACTAAACAGAACAAAAAATAAACACAAATAATGCTTCCTTCATAGGAATATCTGTCAGGTTGCAAAGTTTTACAGCTGGCAGGAAGCCATACATTTATGGACTGTTAATATAATTTGGTTCTGGCCATAAATAACAGGGGTTGGTTTATTACTTTAAAACTGCTAAAGCAACAGAAAGCTTCACAATTCAGAAATAACCTCAGCTGAGTTCCTGACATTCTTACTGAAGTAAGCATTATAGGCCATTTTATGATCTGACTTCACTAGAGCCAATTGTGCCTTATATATTGATTTTCTTAAGGAGCTGTGGTGTTTCAGAAGATACGTTGTATGGAGGTCCTAAATTTGGAGACACAGAAAATTAGGACCAATTACTTTGGTTGTTCTGTGGGAAACTTTAGCTTATCATTGACAAAATGTATATGTTTGCGGCTGTGTTTTTTTAACTTTTTTTTTTTTTTAATGGAAGACAGCCTCAAGAAAAAAATGGTTCCTTTACCTGAGATCCGTTCTAGCAAGGCCTATAAAAATCTCTTAAAAACCCAGATTAAATTCTCAGAGCTCACTAGTGTCAGTGAACTCTCACCTATGGTTAGGGTGGGCTCATCAGAGACCAAGYTTTTCCACTACTACTTGCAGCTGGAAGTAGCTGGTCTGTTAAAGAGCATCACTTCTCATAAAGGTCGAAGGAGAGGTCCAGCTATAAGGAAGGAGTTCAACATTTTTTTTCTCCTATTTTTTAATGGTCCAGAAACAGTTTAATTTAACAGTTTTAACTTTGTGACATCCCAGACTCAGGCGCCCAGATTGCAAGCTCRGGTATGCAGCATGCCAGCCAGATCCCTTGGAACAAGACTCTCATATGGCTAATGTACAATGCCTAATACATTCATGTAACACCATAAYGGAATATTTTTCCTTTCTGTATAGGAAGAAGGAAAAAACAAATRTTATCTGGATTCCTAAAGCACACTCTGAAGGAGCTAGCAGATTTTTGCTGCTCTCCTCAGTGAGGAAATGGTCCCTTGACTGACACAGTGCATTAAAAATTAACAGTCCTGGTGCTTAAGATAGAACTGGGATTCAAAACACGGCCCTCAGTACGTGTTTGCTGAATATCATGCTGACATCTGTTCCCTTTGTCAAAGTCTGTTGTACTTGGTCTTTCAACGAGAAAACTTCATCAATTATCTATACTTTTAAGTTTAGCCTGTAGGAAAAAAAAAACCCCACATACAAAAAACCTAAAACTGCACCTCTCTTCATTCCACAGGAATTCAAATATTGACCTGTCAAAGGACAGAATTTATTTGCTGAATGTTAAATACATTCACAAAATGCATATATGCACATTTTCTAGGCCAAATGCCGTATCTTTAATTCCTTTTTTTTATATGTACTAAATCAGCATTTTTCCAGCAACAATCAAAACTGAACTGAGCGGCCTACCTAAGCCAGGTGATATTTGTGATGTTTAGGGAAGCTTATATCATCCCTTGGGAAGAAGAAATGCTTTGTGGRCAGAAGATCCTTCTTAATCCAAGCTTACATGTGGGATCTCAGTCCTTGGAGGTCTTCATAGCTCTAGAGGACAAGGGCCTGAGGGACCTGTGACAGCTCTGGAGCTGGCTCTGTTTGGAACAGGATCTTGGACTAGAGAGATCCTCCTGAGGTCCCTGGCAACCCCATTTATTTTAGAGGTCTGTAATTATTTTTTAGTAGTTTTAAAAATTAGAACAGTATTCCTGCACACTAYTTGTGAGGAGTCTTAGGGTTTTTTCTGAGTCCTCTTTTTACAAGTCTGCTGGCATTAACAGTCTGAATATTCATTTGATAAAAGTCAACTTTACTGATGCTGGTGATAGAAAGCATAAGCTGATTTACACCAGGTGATGATTTGACCTTTGTTTTTTGATACAAAGATCTCCTTTGCATTTGGGACATGATCCTTGAGATAAAGAGCAGGCTGTTTTATCTATACACTGTAAGTGACAGTACAGTCACTATGTCAGTCGGATGGATTGCATGCCACATGCCAACCTCCCTATATAGGTCCAATGCATAAAGAATGCCCCAATTTTTTACAGAGTTCTTAGCAATTTGCTGCTTATGATAGAAATATCAGGTCATCATTATTTACTTCTGTCATCCAGATTTTCACCAAAGGAGCTGTATTATATCATATTCAGCTATAAACCCTAAATGTATCTTTCTTCCTCCAGCTTCCACTGTCTCCAGGCGTTTAATTGGGRCACAGTACTCTTGCTGTAAAAGCAAGAACAAGAGGCAATTTCACCCCAGATTACTACTTAATTTTTTTTTTTATTTCCTTCATTGAATTATGTGAAAGGAAGAACAAATATTACTGGAAGTGTGAACTATATAGAAAAAATTATGCCTAACCTACCTGACTGAAATAACAACTTGATCTTTTTAATAATTATACTTTTCATGTTTGTTAGAAACCAGGATGCAGGGAATAGTTATGGTAACACATTCCAGAGCTAACCAGAGTTGTAGGTATGAAGAGGCTCGTTTTACATATATTTTGCACTTCACCAAACTTTGGATGAAACAGGTTTCTATCATGTATGTGTACAAAGATCCTCCCTGGAAGCCTTCTCTTAGCCCCTCCCAAAGACTGATTCATTTTTCCATGCTGTATTTTTTCATCTGTCTAATCTGCTTGGTTAGCATCCAACCTCATGTTCACCCGCAGCTGTGTCCCCAGTTCCACATCCCCGCAAACCCTACATCTCTACTCAATGGTAATGCAGCATCCTGTTTCMACCGCACAGGGCCGTTAATACAGGAATTATTTGTCAATGCTTGCAGAAATGATATGGCAACATGACCTCCTGAACACGCACCTTGCTAAATTCATGCTCATGAATGCAACGTCAAATTGCCTTTTTCTCTTGCGGTTTTCAAAGACATTGCTTGTTGCTTAAAGCATCCATGGCCGTTCTAAAATGAATAYCTGAAACTATTCCCAGCCATTTGTAGCAGCAGTTCATGAACCTAGAAAACATCAGAAAGTCTTCAATTGTATTTAATTATTTTTTGCATAACTCTTTTCCCACATTATGTATTCTGAGGCAAGGAAATTAAAATAATATAAAGGAGGAAAACTAGACTTCCTTTTTCTTCTTTATTTTTCTGGTTTGAAGGAGGAGAATTTATGAGAGAGTGAAAGTAGAAAGTGGCAGGAAGCATTTTTCACCTTCTATTACTTAAAGTCTTTTATTTTTATTTTTTTCCTACTATGAGAGGTGAAGAGGGGAAGGGGCCTAAACTGACGTAGGAATCAAAAAGAAATTTCCTACTGCTCTGTGAAAGGTAGTTATAAAAAAAACAGTGTGCARTTTGGTTAATGACAGCCCACCCTCAAAGCTGACATTTCTTTCTGCAAAAATAAATTGTTCAGAAACACATAATTTATTTAAACTTCTGTGTCAAAAATTTCAGCTACTCCACCTCCACATTCAATCCAGAAAGATATAATTTTGCAGATGTAATTATTTAATGGTCAGTTAGTCTGACTGGAAGCTTAAAGGAAGACTTTCCAATCTAGAACACTTCTTCATGCCTTCCTCATTTACTGCATCAATGTAGAATCATACAGTTTTCTAAAAGACATTTCATTTCCATTTCATTACTTGTGCAATGGTTTCTTAAAATGGCTTCTTGCAGGAGCTGTTGTCACTATCTTCCTGTGTGTGAAGTGTTGTGCTGAGTGACCTTATTTTAGACACAGAGGTAGGAAAGCCAATAATAAGCAAGTTGAATATTCTTTAGGAGAAAGTGATAAAAGCACAGTCTTATGTCAGTTGCAAATTAATACGGGTATGTCATACACAAAGTTGTCTGTATGTGTACAAAATAAAGAGAGAATGGGAGGCAATATGCCTTTTACTGTACATAGGAATCATTGACTTTGTTTTCCTGTTCTTTCCTATTGAAGAGAACACCTCTTTCGGTTTGCATTTAACGGTTATGTTTCCGAGAATAGCCTATATCTGTGTGACTTCCCAATGCAAATGGATGCATTCAACACTCCTAAGCAATTTTTAAGTAAGTACACAAMTGACAATGATATTAATCTTAACTTCACGGAACTTACTGTTTCACTCAAGCTTCTGTAGTATCTACAGAAAATTAAATGAGATTGAAAGCCGAAGCACAAGGCATTAATACTGAGGAAGTGTCCTATATTTCTTTTATTCTRTAATATAACCTTTCTGCTAAAACTCAGCTTATGTGATAATTATCTTTCTAATACAACTCATACAAAATAAGAAAAAAGCTTGAAAGCAAACTGGGAATTTTTACTGTTCTTAAAACTGGGTTCCATTTTAAGCCTATAGTCTTGATAAAATTGATGGCACAATATACYTTCATTTTGAAACATCCTTAATTATAGTCAGAAGAAATGGAGATTGAATGTATTCTGCATAAGCAAGGCAAATAGAGTACAAATTTTGGAGTATATTWATGCTACAATTAAATTTATGGTATTCTAAATAAATCATGCCAATTTATCTTTAATTGTTTTGAAGTGAAATATGAGAGTATGTAGAATTTTCATGCTCTCAGTTTGGATAGTTTACTTTTTACCATATCAGCTATTAATTTATCCTGAAGCTGCTGAGTGGAATCAGGAGGTATGTCAAAATCAAAATACAAAATTCAATTTAAACAATACTTCACCACAAAAAAAAGTAAGATGAAAAAGAATGAAAAATGTATAGTTACTTCTAGACTGTGGCTTGAGTTAACTTTCTTGATATGGATTTGAAAAGCAAATCAAATCTATACTGTACTGGAATTGCAGTAATCTCTGAAAAAAATGGGAATTCTGGAAGAAAAAAGGACTCTGAGTAAATCCATATATGCTGCGGCTATGGCCTTGCTCCTGCCCACTGCCCTTMTCTATGATGGCATGGCAACAAACAGAGCTTCAGTCCATCTTCCACGTCCTGGATGTGTAACGATAGTGGAATCTGGTTCTCCATTTGATGCTGTATTGCAAGGCAATACTAAAAAGAATCTAGTTACAGTTGCACATGTTTAGAGCTAAGAAACTGTTTCTCTTACTCCAGATAAATTAGTACTATTACTAAAACCAAGGTAACATTCAAAGGCAATGTAACAAAACACAATGACTTTCTGAGTGTCAGGGGTTTTAGTCATAGTGGTACACACGTGAAGATTTGATCAGATCTTTTTTGGAGAGACGYATTATGAAGTCTTCAGATCATCTTTAGCTATGCCAGGTAAACTCATRGACCACAACTAGACATTATGTTATCTGCATATGCTACATATGCTGTAGCATGACTACTTAGGAAATGGTTTAGTGATGAGAATGTCTGAAAATCAAACTTATAGATGAAGAGCTCTTATAACTCACTATTTTCCAGGGTAAAAGGTGAAAATTTTATACCTCACTGATAAGTTAACGATTTACCATTTTGGGGCTCTAAGGCTCCATATGGTCTTACAGATGACTTGCAAAAACATCAGACCTTAATCTTGTTATCATGACAAAACTGAATATTCTCTGTCCTGTACCTCACACCACTATCACATATGGGCTGGTTCAGAGGGGAAACAATGAATTATTTATCTGGCATATCTTTTAAACTGCCATGTGTGTTTGAAGCTGTTGAAAAGTCTGAAATGGCATAAATAGCTCTGCAGGAGATGGATTGGTAGGCAGAACGTAAGTGAAGCTGCCCAAATTACATGATGAATTTATCACTAGCTACTGATTTATTGCCTGATTTTCACCAGAACTGGCAGAAAATTAGGAGGGAAACTGGTTAGTGTGAATCATTATCTAGTCAAGAAAAAGCAAATTCAAAGCCTCTCCTTCAATCCCGGGCTCCTGATCAAAGTGTGGAGTACAGAACTGGAATTCTACCTGAGTATCTGGGTTTCCTTCCTATGGGGAAAAAAACCCCTACAAACCCACAAAAAAACTAAGAAATGGAGGAATGGATTTAGAGAAAAATTATACCTTGTCCTCAGGAGGAGTAACACAGTAAGAAGTAGCATAARTAAGACTCACACCTGAATCCTGAACTTTAGGAAGTGTTTCCTAGCTCCCAGTTTAGGTATAGGCTAAGGAAATCTTGCAGGGCCAAATTTCAGTAGCTCAAGCCAATGAGGTAATAAACAGTCAAGGCTAGATATTAATATTTCTTTGTCGATGAAGACAATAAAGGACATTGTGATACCACACTTTGAGGACAAGGGATTCATTACTATGTGTTTTTTTATTTTATTTTTCTTTGAATGAYATCTTGTTAAGATAGTTGAAACAGTATATGGTAAAATTCCACTTGTTCTTCCAGTTTTGGTTTCTGAGGAAGAACAGATCATATTAATATCAGCTACATTTATTACTTAAAAAAAAAAGAAAAGAAAAATTGCCATGGAAGTTGAGTCTTAATATTCTGGGAAACTTCTTTCGCAGCTATGTTACATTTTAGGAAAAAATACTGCAGTAGTCGATCACTGAGGAAACAGATGTCATAAAAGCTAYGAGCAGAGCAAATCAAATGTGTGAAATATTGTATGCAAGTGTATGTGTTGGCATTTTGCGGACCGCAGATGGAAATTTTTATCAGATTCGCCCAATATGTTTAAACAATATAGGAGGTTGCTATGATACTTATTGAACCAAAAGGGTACTTACATAAAGTCTAATTACAAAGGCTAAAAAACCCCTGCATTATAAATGCAGCTTTCATATGAAAGTTTGCAGAACACATAGAGAGGTGAGAGAAAGTTTCTCTRTAGATTGTTACTGAAGACGGTACTTAGTATTCCCTTTTTTTTCTTCAGAATGTGCTAAGTTTACTGCAGGAAATTTTTTGTTTTACCCAGCTAGGGGAATGTCAATAGACACCTTGCAACACTTTTTACTGGAAACGCTACATGAACTTTATTAATTTTACAAATTATGAGAGCAAATTGCTTTCATCCATTTGCAAGACACAAAAAGCATTTTGCACCCACTCTTGAAAGGGCCTTTTACCCTTTAGGTTTCAAGCTTTCATATGACCTTTCCTCGAACRTGAACAGCTCCTGCTCTTTCTGACTTACTAAACTTGCAAAATAGGGCATCTACTGRTAAAGTTTCATGACCAGAAAAATGMCAATTTGGGTTTGAGACCCGATTTAAAAAATTTTTAAAAAAGAAAAAAAAGTCCCCTTTTGGCGAGTTGGTAGAATTTAGAACTTGGAAAAACAATTTTCATTATTTTTAGTATTTATTACTGCTGGCAGATGCTTCCAGACCCTCAGAACCAACCCACACATTCTCTTTACCATAGTGTTGGTAATACAGTGTATGCATTGAGTGATWTAAAATTCATTAGCAAATATGTTAATTTTCTATTTTCATAGAATCATAGAATCATAGAACTGTTTGGGTTGGAAGGGACCTTAAAGATCATCTAGTTCCAYCCCCGCTGCCATGGACAGGGCCACCTTCCGCTAGACCAGGCTRCTCAAAGCCCCGTCCAAGCTGGCCTTGAACACTTCCAGGGAGGGGGCATTCACAACTTCTTTGGGAAACCTCTTCCACTGCCTCACCACCCTCAGAGTGAAGAAGTTCTTSCTTATATCTAATCTAAATCTCCCCTCTTTCAGTTTAAAGCCATTAGCCCTTGTCCTATCACTACATGCCCTGTTAAAAAGTCCCTCTCCAGCTTTCTTGTGGGCCCCYGTCAGATACTGGAAGGCTGCTATAAGGTCRYCCCAGAGCCTTCTCTTCTCCAGGCTGAACAACCCCAACTCTCTCAGCCTCTCTTCATRGGAGAGGTGCTCCAGTCCTCTGATCATCTTCATGGCCCTSCTCTGGACWCGCTCYAACAGGTCCATGTCCTTCTTATGTTGGGGGCCCCAGAGCTGGACACAGTACTCCAGGTGGGGTCTTACAAGAGTGGAGTAGAGGGGGAGAATCACCTCCCTTGACCTGCTGGTCACACTTCTTTTGATGCAGCCYAGGATAYGGTTGGCTTTTTGGGCTGCAAACTTGCTGAGGGTGCACTCAATCCCACTGTCTATGTCACCAACAAAGACGTTAAACAGCGCCGGTCCCAATACTGACCCCTGAGGAACGCCACTCGTCACTGGTCTCCACTTGGACATCGAGCCGTTGACCGCAACTCTTTTGAGTGTGACCATCCAGCCAATTCCTTATCACCGAGTGGTCCATCCATCAAATCCATGTCTCTCCAATTTAGAGACAAGTATGTCATGCGGGACAGCATCAAAAGCTTTGCACAAGTCCAGGTAGATGATGCCAGTTGCTCTTCCCTTATCCACCAACGCTGTAATGCCGTCGTAGAAGGCTACCTAACTTGTCAGGCATGATTTGTGCTTAGTGAAGCCATGTTGACTGTCATCAATCACCTCCTTATTCTCCATGTGCCTTAGCATAGATTCCAGGAGGATCTGCTCCATGATCTTGCTGGGCACAGAGGTGAGGCTGACTGGCCTATAGTTCCCCGGTCTTCCTTTTTTCCCTTTTTAAAAATGGGGGTTACGTTTCCCCTTTTCCAGTCAGCGGGAACTTCACCTCACTGCCACGACTTCTCAAATATGATGGATAGTGGCTTAGCAACTTCATCTGCCAGTTCCCTCAGGACCCGCAGATGGATCTCATCAGGTCCCATGGACTTGTGCACCTTCAGGTTCCTTAGATGGTCTCGAACCTGATCTTCTCCTACAGTGGGAGGTTCTTCATTCTCCCAGTCCCTACCTTTGCCTTCTGCGGCTTGGGTGGTGAGGCTTGAGCACTTGCCGGTGAAGACTGAGGCAAAAAAGTCAATGAGTACCTCCACCTTCCCATATCCTGGGTAACCAGGTCTCCCGTTTCGTTCCGGAGAGGGCCCACTTTTTCCCTAGTCTTCCTTTTATTACCAACATACCTATAGAAGCTTTTCTTGCTGCCCTTGATGTCCTTGTCCAGATTTAATTCTATCAGGGCTTTAGCTTTCATAACCTGATGCCTGGCTGCTCRGACAATTTCTCTGTATTCCTCCCAGACTACCTGTCCTTGCTTCCACCCTCTGTAGGCTTCCTTTTTGTGCTGGAGTTTGTCCAGGAGCTCCTTGTTCATCCATGCAGGCCTCCTAGTGGTTTTGYCTGACTTCCTCTTKRTTGGGATGCATCGCTCCTGAGCTTGGAGGAGGTGATCCTTGAATATTAACCARCTTTCTTGGGCCCCTCTTCYCTCCAGGRYTTTGTCCSATGGCACTCTACCAAGAAGATCCCTGAAGAGGCCAAAGTCTGCTCTCCTGAAGTCCAGGGTRGTGAGCTTGCTGYRCGCCTTCCTCWGTGCCCTAAGGATCTTGAACTCCACCATTTCATGGTCACTGYGGCCAAGGCTGCCCTTGAGCTTCACATTCCCCACCAGCCYCTCCTTGTTAGTGAGAACAAGGTCCAGCATAGCACCTCTCCTCGTTGGCTYCTCTAYCACTTGSWGAAGGAAGTTATCATCRACGCATTCCAAAGGATTKCTTATGCCCTGCTGTGTTGTMCCTCCAACAGATATCAGGGTGGTTGAAGTCCCCCATGAGGACCAGGGCTTGTGAAMGTGAKGCTGCTCCTATCTGTCTAYAGAGGSCCTCATCCRCTCAGTCTTCCTGGTCGGGTGGCCTGTAGCAGACCCCCACTGTGATGTCACCTGACCCTGCCCTCCCTTTAATCATGACCCATAAGCTCTTGGTTGGCTCCTCATCCATCCCCAGGYCCTCCYGCGCGAACTGCCGCGCCACGCCCTCTTCTCCCGCCCTGTTGGCAGCGCTCCCGGTCGTCGGCACTCCCTGTGGATGCCTTTTGTGGRAGTGGGGCGTGGCCGCCGTTACTCCTGGCCCCGCCCACRCCTCGTCMRCCGCCCTCGTGAGAGCTGCYGGTTCCCGGGAGGTCTGTGCGCTCCCCCGGGGTTCCCCGGCTCGGGAAAYCCCCCTGCAGCCACGATCCCCCGCCCCGCTGCGGGACGCGCCTGCACCGGGGCTGATMGCCTCTGCGAGTGACTTAATTTTTAATTTTCTTTAATTGTTCCAAAGGATTTCAGGGAAAAATTATTGTGGATACATGATTACAATCAATGACAACACATAACTATGCAAAATTATTTCTTAAGCAATAACCACAACATAGATGTGTTTACTCCTAGTACATCCACGTCAACAGCATATTAGACTTTAAGCTCAGACCAATGATTAGACCTGCTGTTTTTTTCCCAAAGTTTCTCAACTGCATAAAGTAATAAAAAGAAATGATGATAAAAGGGTGTGCCCTAGACTTGGTGATCAGACTGTGGTGAAAACTTATTATCTAAGGGGCTAGCTTGGAAAAATACACCTTAAAGTAGAAAGGGTAATACCTCCAAGTAAATTATGCTACTTTGGTGAAAMGAAGTTGTGATTTCTTTGTGAATCTTTCATCTATACCGGGGAAAACAGAGTCTTCATGATAAGAGATTCTGACTTGTTGCTCTGGACTCCAATTTTTTTTGATAAGTGAGAGAAGAAGATACAGAAGTTAATCAGGCCTAAGGAGTTGAATACTTTGGGTGATTTTATGGTATAATATTAGGGTGGATCTATATAGAATGAAAAAGTTGAGGTTTCCCACCTAAGAACTTGTCTGTCTTTCATCTCTTCACAGCCAGAAAAGAGAAGAAAACTGCAAATTTCATACTATAGTGGGCATTGTATTTTAAAATGTTGCAACAGCTATACAAACAGAAAGCAACAGTTTAAGTGTTTCTTGAAAGTCTGTAATGTCAGAGGGCTCTTTTCTCATAGATTATAAACACTTCACAAATATTATCGAGCTAATTTAGTTAATGTAGGTGACTAAGGTCTTCTAAAGAAAATAAGCCAGATAGGGTGCTGATTTGTAATCTGTATTGCTCTAAAGTGCCTAAGAGTCTAAGTTTCCTATAATAGGCTTTACTTTCAGACAAAGAACCATATCCAAGAACAACTACTTGAATATAGTATTAAGAATAAGAAGGAAGGGGAATGAATGACACTCCTGTTTGTTTGAAAAATACAGATATAGTTCACTGCTTTTCTGCTGATACCTAATTATTTTCTACTGGTGAAGCAGGAGCAGATCAAATTCCATCTTATTTGTGTACTGAAAATATTGTGAACTTTCTGCAAAACTCTGAAAAATTAATTTTCTGATTTTATATGAAAGTTCAAAGTTCCTTTAACTACTTGTAGTACTGTAACATCTCTGTAAACAATATTTTCACAAGTATATAAAAATGAGGATTCCCATGGTGTATTGGTGAATTAGTAGACAGAAATATTTTGCTACAAGTCAGGTATTAAGAAATTGTCTGGAGAATGAGTGTCCTGTTTTCGGCTGGGATAATTTTTTTCCTAGTAGCTGGTATAGTGCTGTGTTTTGGATTTAGTATGAGAATAATGTTGATAACACACCGATGTTTTAGTATTGCTAAGTAGTGTTTACACTAGTCAAGGACTTTTCAGCTTCCCATGCTCTGCCAGATGCACAAGAAGCTGGGAGGGAGCATAGCCAGGACAGCTGACCCAACTGGCCAATGGGGTATTCCATACCATATGATGTCATGCTCAGTATGTAAACTAGGGGGCGTGGTCCGGGAAGCAGTGATTGTTGCTTGGGGACAGGCTGGGCATCGCTTAGCAGGTGGTGAGCAATTGCATTGTGCATCACTCATTTGGTATATTCTACCATCATTATTATTATTATTATTATTATTATTATTATTATTATTATTATTATTATTATTATTATTATTTTCCCTTCCTTTTCTGTTCTATTAAATTGTCTTTGTCTCAATCCATGCATTTTACTTTTTTTCCAATTCTCTCCCCCACCCCACTGGGGTCGGGGGGGAGTGAGCAAGCACTGTGTGGTGTTTGGCTGCCTGCTGGGTTAAACCACAACGAGTTAGACAGAAAAAAAACCCAAAAAAGCTTGCAAC
Organism: Oceanodroma leucorhoa; assembly: GCA_030449065.1. Taxonomy (NCBI): domain Eukaryota; kingdom Metazoa; phylum Chordata; class Aves; order Procellariiformes; genus Oceanodroma; species Oceanodroma leucorhoa. The sequence goes on along the minus strand of JASVER010000143.1, from coordinate 817,346 downwards.
TTTGACAGTAAAGGTCTGAACTAAAATGTAGCCTGACTTCTTAGCATTATAGAGAGACACCAGGGCCTGGAATGAGGTGGGATGAACTCCACCCTATTGGGTCCTTTACTAAAACTGTTCACTTTTACAAAAGCTGTTGCAGATGGTTATTTCTGCTCTGGAATGCCTAGCGGGCCTTATCTAGCATACTAGGATTGTAAAATAAATGGGGTTGCCAGGGACCTCAGGAGGATCTYTCTAGTCCAGTTTCCTGTTCCAAGCAAAGCCAGCTCCAAAGCTAGCACAGGTCACTCAGGGCCTTGTCCCCTAGAGCTGTGAAGACCTCCAAGGACTGAGATCCCACAGACTCCTGGGGCAGCCTATGCCAGTGCTGAAGCACCATCACGGTGAAAATCCTCCTCCTCGTTGCTGCAGTGTGTTGCCTCGGTTCCTTTTGCTGGGCACCCCTCAGAAGAGTCTGACCATCYCCTCTGTAACATCCATCAGGGGGACAGCACGTTTTGCCCCACCTCCTGCCCCGTATCCTTCTCCCCTTCAGGCTCCACAAACCCATATCTGTTAGGTTCTCCTTGTACTTCACATGTTCCAACCATGGTGCATTTTGTTGATCCTCTGCTGGACTCTCTCCAGTTTATCATTATCCCTCATGTACAACAGGTCATACAGCACCAGGTGCAGCCTCACAAGTGCCGAATACGGAGACACTGAGCCCTGCTTTGTGAATCCTAGGCACTTCTGATACATTTCCTTAAGAAAGTATGCTTATTATGCTTAGCAGTATCCCTGATTTATGTCCTTTTACAGACTGGAAAACATTGTAAGCTGATAACGATTCTGCTAACATATTATTTGCTAACAATTATCTGGGTTTATTAATAAAAAGGCATTATCCTCCAAGCTTTTCTCACCAACGAAATCAATCATTTAAATTTTGTTTTCTACATAGTTGCTTCTATTGACCTTATCATTATAGAACCTGGATACCTCAACTTTATGTCTCTTTTGAATGGCATTGACAAAGAATATAATCTGCATAATTTTAGGGGCTGTTTATAAATAAACACAGGAGATTAAAAATGTGGAAAAAATGGCTAACGGTTAATGATAAAGATAAGCAATAGAAGGAGCAGAGAAAAATAATAGGTATAATGATCAAGTGTTACTAAGGAAGCAAGACTTTTTTTTCAAAGTTATTTTTACCACCTTGTCTTTCTGACCTGTAAGCTATATTTAATTAAGGATACAGGCATTTTCACCACTTCTGTGGAGAAAGAAGGATATGGTAGACTACCAGAAGACAAAAATAACTGAGAAGAGCTATTGAGGAAGAAAATAGGACTCCTAATATTGAGGACAGAGAACTAATTTTGCTAGCAAGAACATAAATTTAAGACTTTGATCTACCCTGTAAGAAGTGCAGTGACAAAGCAAACATAAACTGATGCAACTCTTCAGGCTTCATAGTTTCTATGCTACTTTCATGGTCTAAAATTCATTGACTAACAACTAAAATCTTTAAATAAACTAATAAATAAAATATATTGTAAAAATAGAAATAACTGAATATAAAAGAGGGAAGAAGATACATGCTGGGTATAAGAAAAAAAAAATACATTTTCAAGATGATTCAGGTTGCCCTGGATGAGACATGAACAGACATAAAAAAGAAATAAGCAGTATGCAACAGCAAATGTGTTCTATGAAATGCTATCATGAAACCCATGACTGTAGCAGCCACATATTGTGGGAGGATGGGAAATTGTATTTGCAATTCTAAATGAACAAAATGCATATGAAGCAATATACAAGCCTCTTCTTTCCATCATGTTAGAAACTGTGAAATGAAATGAGGGCAAAATAACCATAATATTAAAAAGATTGAAATAAAATAAAAACTGAATAAATATGAGAAAAAAGTGCTACAGGAAGAAAGATGACATTCGATCCTAGAAAACGTTTAACAGTAACAAAGAAAGCTAAAATGCTCATGACATGCACAGAGAGAAAAAAAAGGAAAAACGTCTAAAAGTATATTTGTTATTTGATGAATAAAAAATCCACCTTGCAAATATTAATGTTTGCTGCCTTAGATTACTAGGCAGAAGGAAATACAGTTTTTTTTACAGAGATTTCAAAGTGTGGGAAAGGTACCTAGTTCACTTAAAGGTTGTGAACATCTTATCTTTTACAGATATTATCAACGTCTGGAAAATTTGGTGAGAAGGAATCACAGGTCTGTAATGCTAGTAGATTTTGGCTAATTGTTCCTGGAAATGATCACAAACATCTTCTGCTACTTGTTTTCCCTCTGTGGCTGTCAATGTGTTTATCAGAAATCAAAGGAAGTCTCCTGTGGGACCTTCAAAAGATCACTAGTAATTGCCTGAGATATTCATTATACTATGAAGCCCTATTAGAAGCATTATATGCACTTTTAACCATGGCCAAAAAAAAAGAAGTATGCGTGTGCACACATGTACAGAAGTTATATTTTTTATAGATGCATAAAATTTAAATGTCATAAATACATAATGTATATATCTCGCCAAATCAATTAGATTGGAAGGGATCTCTGGACATCATCTAGTCCAGCCACCCCACCAGCTCAGGCAGGGTCAGCTAGAGCAGGCTGCCCAGAACCATGTCCTGTTACTTTTTGAATATCTCCACAGAGTCTCCACAACCTGTCTGTACAACCTGTTCCAGTGTTTGACCACCCTCACAGTAAAAAAGCATTTTCTTGTGTTCAGATTTAATTTTGTGTGTTTACTTTGTGCCAGTTCCTTCATATCCTGTCAGCGAGCACTGCTGAGAAGAGTCTGGCTCAATTTTCTTCATTCCCTCCCCATCAGCTCTTTATGAACCTGGATAAGAGCCCCCTAAACCTTCTCTTCTCCAACCTGAACAGTCCCAGCTCTCTTAGCCTCTCCACATATGGAAGGTGATTCAGTCTCTTAATCATCTTTGTGATCTTACGCTGGACTCATTCCATAAGTCTATATTTTTCTTGTACTGGGGAGCCCAGAATTGAACACAGAATTCCAGATGCAACCTCACCAGTACTGAGGGGAAGGATAACCTCCCTCAACCTGCTGGCAGCATTCTGCCTAATGCTGCCCAGGATACTGTTGGTCTTTTTTGCTGTGAGGGTGCATTACTGGTCAGCTTGTTGCCCATCAGGACTTCGAGGTCCATTTTGGCAAAGCTGTTTTCCAGCTGGTCAGCCACCATGTTGTACTGGTGCCTGCAGTTATTTGTCCCTGGGYGGAGGACTTTGCATTGTCCTTTGTTGACCTTCATGAGATCCCTCTGAATGGCAGCACAACTGTCTGGTATATCAATCCCTCCTCCCAGTCTTGTATCTTTTGTGAACATGTTGCGGGTGCACCCTAACTCAGTGACCAGATCGTTAATGAAGATGTTGAACAGTAGTGGCCCCAGTAATGACTCCTGGGGTACACCACTAGGGATTTGCCTCCAACTTGACTTGGTGCTACTCATCACAACCTTCAGGACCTGGTCATTTAAGTAGTTTTCAATCCACCTTACTGTCCTCTTATCTAATAGTACTTTATCAGCTTGCCTGTGATGATGTTGTGGGAGACAGTGTCAAAGGCTTTACTAAGGTTGAGATAAACAACATCCACTGCTCTCCTCTCATCCACCAACCTAGTAATCTTATTGTAGAAGGCAATGAGTCTGGTCAAGCATGATTTCCTCTTTGTAAATCCATGCTGACTATTCCCCATCACCTTTTTGTCCTTCATGTGTTYGGAAATAATTTCCAGGAGGATTTTCTCCATCCCTTTCCCAGGGACTGAGGTGAGGTTGGCTGGCCTGTAGTTCCCCAGATCTTSCTTCTTAACATTCTTGAAGATAGGAGTGATATTTGCTCTCTTCCAGTCTTCAGGAACCTGTCCCAGTCACCAAGAACTTTCAAAGATACTTGAGACTGGTCTTGCAATGACAGCCAGCTGCCGCAGAACTCCTGCAGGGTGCAACCTGTCAGGCCCCCACTTAGGTATGTTTAGTTTCTTTAAGTGCTCCTTARCCTGGTCCACCTCCATCACGTGTAAGTCTTCCTTGCTCTAAACTTTCCCCGTTGYCTCAAGAGCCTGGGATATATAGAAATATATTTTCAAATATATGTATTAAAGAAGTAACTGCTCTAGAACAACTTCTTACTTTATTACAGCCATGTAAGCTGACTCATTTCATCATAGTTGTACAGGACGTCAATCAGTAATAAACAATTTGAACAGCTTTAGGGGTCTGTGTTTGCTTAGCCTGAAGAAGAGAAAGCTCATCATTCTCTTGGTCATCCTCAGACTTTCGAAGACCCATTAGATTGCACTAGATTTCTATATTTTGCCATTTTTCACTAGCATTTTAATGGAAACATGCACAAACCTAAAATAGCCCAGATGTACTGAAAGTTATATGAGCAATGAAAACTCAGAAAACATTTTCTAATCAAGGTGAACCAAACTAGGCATAAAATACCTTCCATTTGTACATAATGGAACATACTTAAAGCAAAGTTGTGCTTCAACAGCTGATYAATTGAGCTTTGAAATGTTGGATTTCATATTCTCATTTCATAGTCTCTAAGGTGTGTCCTGTCCATGTTCATGTGAGTGAAGGAAAATGAAGGCTAATACCAGTCTTGTAAAAATAACTGATTTCAAACAATTAAAGATACTTTTTGCTATAAATTTTTATTATAAAGATTTTAATTTTTCTCTTTTCTTTTTCTGTTAATGTAAGCCAACACTAAAATACTATTTTGTCTGGGTTTGACACAGTGATGTAGAACAAAGGAGAACAGAGAATCTGCCAGGCAACAATTGAATTTACAGGTTAGAGCTGAGATAAGCCTGTCTACTCAAAATGAAATGTACAGATTACATTTCAATGCTTCRCTGCATCTGTAGATAAGATAGTTCATTTAGCTCTTTCCTATCCCATGTTAATGTCCATTTTTCAGTTTTGCTAAAGGACAGTCCAGCCACAATATAACATTTTTGAAACAGACCAGCTGGATTATTTTGAGATACTGCTATCCAAAGTGGTGTAAATCCAGAGACCTGAAGTCTTAATGTCCATGCTTAAAGAAAGTCTTCTACAGTTGCTGGAAAGAATTGTAAGTTATTTAATAACTCGGGGATCAGCATTTCTTCCATTCCTTTCCAGTTTTCTTTCATTTAGTTTTCATTTTCCTTCCTTTCAATTTTCGTTCAATGTTTTACCTTCCATGTACATTAAACCACAACTTCATTTCTTAACACAATAATAGCTTGGAAATAGCTGTATATAGTTTGCTTTGTAACTTTTTTGGGGGAAGAGAAAAAGAAATGGACAGAAGTCATGATGYCATATTGTTTATTTTCAAAGCCTTGCAGATAAAATTTATATTGTGAAACATAATGAAAAATTCTGAGGACATTTCATATATATTTATTGTTCAGCAACTGTACATTCTTTAAGTTAGATGATTCTTATCAATCTGTTTAAAAATTGAACAATCTGAGGACTAAAATGAACTGAGGTGCACACTTCTTAATAAAATTAGTACTTCCTTAAATTTCAGTCCTAGTATCAGAGTAGCTATACAAAACACTTTAAACATTTTCAGATAGGTTAATCATCAAGAAGATTCAAACATCACATATTTATATATAGCAAGTTTTAAGTCAAAATTACTTTTTTCTTGAAAAAAACTACTGAAAACTTATATATTTTAAAATACAGAATTAGAAAGGAGAAATCTCAAAAAAAAAAAAAAAAAAGGAAGAAAACAAACCAACAACAGCAACTAAGAGACAGACTAAGACACAAAAATAACTACAACAACAGGCCACATTTCTGTAACACAAGAAATCCAGCTAGGTTTATTTCAAGCTTAGTGATTTTCTAGTAAAATACAAACCATAATGTTTCCTAGAAATAAAAAAAAAAATATCTCATCAAAGGCCTTTTTATAAATTGATGATAAGCTAAGACATGTCCTTGAATTCTAGTCTTCATTTTAAAACTCGTTACTTGAATAGCTACTTTTGCACTCATAGAGTTTTCTGGATTGGGTGAGTCACCACACTTCTTACCTGATTCCAAAAATATGTCAAAAACTCTCTGAACTACAATAGAAAAGTAATGGTTGAGTCTTATTGCAGAAAAGAGATCTTCCTGGGAAAATAAACAGGGGSCACAAGACAATTAGGAAGAGCTTGTTTCTTTTCCCTTGTTTCACAACCCAGCCAGGAAAGCAATCAGCTAAGAAGASACCAGCATAATATCATATGCCATTGAACTTAATAACTGAAATATCTGTACCTTTACTCAGTTAATAGAGCTCATTCCTAAAACTTTTTATATGATTAAATTCTTGTTTTGACAGTCATTGCTATATTAGGTCCACTGATATAAAATCTGTTCCTGGACTGTTCGTTTGCTAACTTGACCTTTTCAAATATGGAACATTTTGGATATACTTTCGTTTGTAGTTGTGGCTATACCACAGTGCGATATTTCAATTGAATATGACAGTTTTATTATGTCTCCTTCTGTCTAGGAGTGGAGTTTATGGACACAGTACAATAACTAATAMAAATTGTATAATAAAACAAAAACAAAACTGGGCAACTTTGTCATTGAGATGTACTAAATTGCTTAAGACCGATACTTTAAAAGACAAAACTGAACATATTAAGAAATTCTGTATTGTATATTTCTAGTGCCATTAGATTATTTTTTTTATCATCCCATACATATTCATAGCTAAGGTATCTTCAAGCACTTTCTGTTGCCACAAGGCTATTRTAGACATAATATGGAATTCAACAAAAGTCATAACTACTGATTTCAGTGGCCATGAGGCAAAGGACACATCTCTTAAATGGAGCATCCTTAGATACCATTTCTTGCCTCTAATTCTAACCATCTAAAATGCATGTTACATGTAGTATCTATGTAGGTGTTGCAGGTGAAAAAAGAGAATTCTTTACTAATAGGCCAGAGCTTGAGCAAAAAGGATTGACATGGCTCAAGTACTCCTACATCAAGTTTATAATCTGTATATTCACGCAGCATTTATTGATGAGGTAGCATGACGGTAACCAGACAATTTAAATATCTTTGTTCGCTGACTCTTCATAGCTCTCTAAAATTCTCTATTCTGCTTATAAGATCTACTAAGGAGAAAGGCTATCTGGRTGAAGAGAGTTTGTTGTAGCAAACATGGATTCCCAAAGAACTTTATAATGAACCATTCTTATACTCCAGGCACATAGTTTTCTTGAAAGTCTCCCTAATTCTGAACTTACTTACACAGACAGATGGTATTTTCTCCATCTTCACAGCCACCAAGTAAATACCTTCAAATGTTTGAATCATTGCTAAAAGGTCACACTAACAACCACAGAAAATTTATCAGATATCATCTGTGTAGATTGAAATCTAGATGACATTTACAAAAAGAAAATTTAGGTCTCAGTAAAGTTAATAACTGTAATGTATACTCCTAAGACACTTATGCAATTTTCCAAAACGAATCCCTCTGAATGAAAGTAAAACATGTATTTAAAAATTTATAATACTAATTTTAAAAATAAGTAAAAATGGTGTAACCCACATAAGCTGCTATAGTTCTCTATATTTATTACTAGAGTACAAGAAATATTTTTATAATAATAATTTTATTTGAACCTATATGATCATTTGCTGTAAAATTATTTCAGAATTAAGTACCAATAACTTGTAGCTGCTAGTTCTTAGCAAATGCCTTTTCATTAGAGAATGAGAGATACTTTCTTAAATAATGGATAAGAATACAGAATGAAAGTTCTTCAGAGTCTTCTGAAGAGCTAGTTAGGCATTTCTATTATATATTTTATGTATTTCTTTACGAACAGCTCAATGGTAACTGCCCACTACAAAAGGAATTCCTGAGTGAGACACATTTGATGAGAGAATTTGTAAAATTGGAATTGGAAAGTGTTCAGAACCGCCATTGCTGTGCCAAATCCATAATTACACATTATGATAAACATTTATTGTTTTCCCCAATCTAAATACATTTTCTTATCTGATGGTTTTTAGATTTTTTCTTTAAGTCATATTATATTTATTCTATGACCTGCACATTATCTTTCACCAAATATAAGAAACAGAATTAAATTATTTGAACAAAATGGATTGTCACGAATTTTCAAACAATTAAATCAAGAATAGCCAAATCATTTTAGTTCTTGTTGCTAAGGAGACTCCCAATTATTTGCTGATAGCAGATTATTAGTCCAGTCTTCTTATATTGTTATTATTCTACACTACCACATTTTTTGGCAGATAAACTTTAATCAGTTAAACAGCCAAGTTCTTCAGGATAAGTATGCTGTTGAAATAGAGTGAGGAAATTAGGGAATGCCTAATGTCTGTGCAACAACCGTGTGGGTGCTCATGGGGATTTCAGGGTTTGTCCTCCTGTGTCTAAGTAGTTTGCATTGGCAGGAAAAGGAATATCAAAGARTAAAAGGTAGATGGAGAATGAATAGAATTTAAAAAATACATTTGCTTATACAGTTCKTTTCTTGAGCAGTACTTTTTCCCTTTTAGCAGTAAGTGTCTGCAAAAACTAACATACAAGGACAGGTTCAAATCAGCAAGATAGGGTGCTGTGAGGGGAATCAGGCACTGGTCTAAACTGAAAACTAAAAACTAAAATGGTCATACATTTGCCATAAGTCTGAGATTTCATGTAAATTGAGCRAGACCTGAATGTCACGAAAAAAGCAAGAAGATCAGTAGTAATTGGATAATAACATTTTTTAATGTTCAGACAACATCTTTTCTTAATTACAGTATTTAAATTTCCAATGCATTTGTTCAGAATAAAAGCCTATTTCTGCATCAAAATTATTAGGCTCTAGTTGTAGCAAACCGGAGAAATTTGCAGTTTTGTATTCAGAATAACACCTTGCTACTTCGACAAACATATGCTGCGTCCTGCAAAAGGCACAATGAAATTTAGCCATTGAGAAAAAGGTCTTGAACATGTTACTTCTCCCTAAGAAATTTTTGTGAAGTGAAACATGGTCACGTTTGCAAAGCCTTAGTGACAAATCCTAGCTATTGGCTATGTATATACTACATTATTCATTTGCACCCTATAGCAACCGATACAGGTTGTCATTAGTCARATCTCTTGCCTTCAGGGCTTATGTTAAAACCGTTTATGGCAAGCAATTTCAATTAAGCGAATGAAGAACAGGTAACTGGAATAAATCTCTACCTGATGAACTTGCATAGCATAATGATGCATCACAACTTCACTTTTGACCTGGAGAGTCTTTTCTATGCAATTCAGGTTGGAATCTAAATTGAATATCTATTGACATCAACAGACTTTATCTATGCATTCATAAGAAAATCAGAATTACAAATATGACACAATAATCCATTAATTTTGGTCCTTCTTAAWGTAATACAAAACTGCAGAGTTTTTTAAACTTTAAACCAGAATGCAACACAGCTTTATAAAAAATTAAACAAAAGAAACTATGTAAGAGAATATCAGGWAGTACTATTTATATTGCTAATAATACAACTGTTTAAAGTTTAGGAAGGTGGGAGGCAAATGAAAGAAACGTAATATCAGGAAAATAGTAGAGGAAAGCAGGGGAGATATGGGATGTGTCGTTATCCCTAGGAGAGTAACTATGACAAGATTTTCAGTTTTGTCTTATTGCCAGCTTCTAATTTTTTCATTCTTGCAGAACATTTCATTCATATCTATATTCACATCATATGGACTACTTATTTTATCTCAATTACGAAGTTTTTGTATTGCTATCTGATTATGCCTCTCTGAAAACAATTGGCAATTGATTTTATCTATGCATCTCACCCTGATTTCAAGTCTTGTGATAACAGGTAGCCACCAAACTGGAGTCTGATTTAGGTTCTGTCAAATACAGTGAAAGAATTTATTTTAACAGGAACACAACAAGATCGGTTCTTAGTTCAGACCTCATCGCTACTAAAATAATTTRAAGTGATTAAATGTGATTAAAAGTGATAAACCTTAACAAAAYCCCTTTTCTTCTTATTTTTCAATTAGGGTGCTATAAAAGGCAAGAAAATACAATGAAATGTGCTGAGACACTCACTGAAATTGTGACTGCGCGCTGAAGWGAATGTACCCATTTGACAGTCCTCTGTCATGATGATGCCGTTTCACTCCTCTCCTAGATAGATGGAGATCAYCTAAGCCTGTATCAAAGTTGTGAAGTTAATCAGCACTGTATCACTGGGGAAACCTTAAAGAAACACCAGATTTCCAACATCTACATTTGTATCAAATGAGTACAGAATGTTTAAATGGATGCCAATAGACACTAGAGGAAATTAATAGTTGTATGGCGATGAGTTGAAAACATGACTTCATAATTCAACTATGTTTTTTAAACATATACATATATATATATATATATATACAGAGAGAGAGGTACCTTTCAATTACAAAGCAGGCAAAGCCCTCAGAGCTCTTAGAAACGCAGCTTTTAAATAAACAAATATGTGACAGTTCAAACTGTTCTTTTAATTTGCAGCAGGGAATGTTAACAATATGTTGTGCAGAGGAGAGAATGAAATGAGGACAGAATTGGAATTCTGAGGCAAAAAGAGATAAGGATTTCATACACGATACAGTATCAATGGCAGAGCTGGGAATAGCCTTACTGTTCTTACTCCAACTCCGTTGTTTCGTTTGTTGAACTCCCGTRGAAGCATTATCTTTGTATGGCATAAGGACGGAGTAGTAACCCTTTCCCAAGAGAAAGGGATTTTGATYGCCAACTGTTGGCAACCAAGGCATAATTTAAAAGATTTAACAACAACAGCACAGAACTCAGCATCTCCTGTATTGATAGGTTTTTATACTTTTTAGGAAGATGGCAGAAAGTGACCTTTTGCATCAGTTTTTAATTTTAGTCACGCTGACAAAAAATGAATAATGTTACTCATGAATTCAGCAAAGTAATTCCAGATGTAATGCACAATTAGAAAGATCACAGCTTTATTCAGATGCTCACATATTCATTAAAGTCTGTGTGTCTGCTTATTTATAGAAATCAATACAGAACAACTGCACAGGACAGTTTATAATTTTTTACAAATTTCTGTGCACCAGCAGGTCAGCAGCATTGTCTTCTCTACAGGACTCTCATTCTCTTACATGAACCACCACACTCTGAAGAGTTGAATCAAAACCTGATGCCAAGCAAAGAACCAAATAATGAGGAATATCACCTCATCAGATCTTCAGATCCYTGTTCTGGAATCTCTGAGATCCTGGAGCATCCTTGAAACACCTCTTTCCCAGTGAAGACAGCTAATTCTTGCTACAGGGAAAGAACATGTCAAGCAAGCAGTCTTCTCCAACTACAGTCAGCAAAGGTGTTCCTTGCACACTCGGGCTTTAGAGCTTAAAGTGCTTTCCTGAACTCTAACCTTCTTTCCCCCTTTTCAACAACAAGCAAAGGAGGAGGAATGAAAGGTTACACATACATGCATACGTAAATCCTTGTGAAAATTAAATTTAAGTACCTTGAACTTTAGAGTGAAAATCACTGTTCTAYGAACAATGAAAATGTCAACAGGTATATGATCTGAAAAACAGTTATGCTATTCCYGTTAAAGACATATTCACTTCTCTAGTCCTACTCTTTCCAAGTTATTTCCCAGGTTAATGTCTAGAATGTCTGTTSTTGTTGTCTGATGCATTCAGATATGCAATCATAATTCCTGACCAAAGGCAAAACAGAATCAATTTTTTCTAAAACAATGAATATTTTAGCAACTATATAAAGAAAAGGAATAAGTTATTCACATAAGTCTTAACAAAGAGTAGCTGAAAGGYCCAGATTGGTGCAAATAATGTAATCTGAGAAATAATTTATTACTTGAGGGGACAAGTGTAAAAGCAACATGCTGTAAAATGCTCACACTTGTATGACTGCCGTGTTAATCACATGTTCTGTTTTTACAGCCCTGTCAGTGAATAATCAGGACTAATGATTTTACTCAACTCTAAAATACTTTACCTTGCAGGCTGCAAGCTGCCAAGATGGAGGCTGCCCTTCATAGTGGAAGTTCATGACCTTGCAAGAATGAGATTTTTCATTACACTCATTGAAGTGTAATGCCATTAAAACAAATTTAATACATTCATTTCAATTACGTGGTAATTTTATTTAAGTTACATCGTGGAAGGTTTGGGKTTTTTTTTTTGTAAGTAACTCCAATTCACAGAATTGGAATGATGTTTATATGACAGATGCCTTTATTATTTGCTATTTGCTATTTTAATTTTTAAAATAACTATTAGAATMCAGGTTACATTACCAAGATTATAATTACATTTTATTTATTCCCAGTAATACAATTGCTTTCTGGTCAAAAAGTGTAATTGAAGTGTAACTACTCTGAAATATCTACTTGCACATTACAGAGCTGAAGGGAATGTTTTCACTGCTTACAGAATTTTGTATGGCAACWGTAAGAGGCAAATGAGGAAAGGTAATTTAAAACTTATTAAATATAAGAGATTATCTCCACTCCCCCGTGCTTTACTTATCCTCAAGTAATGGGAAGAGAAAGAATGAACACAGTTTGGTCACCAATGTGAACAGGCTGTTGGAATTAATGTAATATAAGAGCATGAAGATTTAAAAGGTAAAAGAGAAGTGATGCAGTAAACAGCAATGCCTATCTTGGAACTGAATTGCAAAATATTCACCAGAACAATTAAATTGTAGTGCATCCATTGATTCTGTTTCTTGACACAAATAACAGATTGAYGGTAAAGATACACTGAATCAAGAAGCTATTAATTACTGTGGCTTCCTTTGATATTAAAAAAAGTTATCTGACCTAGGTTGTTCATTGGGCAAAAAGTTTTAWCAGAAGTGGCACATGATGGAATTATGTCACCAGAATCACAGCTGGTCTATTTTGCTAAAAAGCCCAAATTGAGCTCAGGTTACTATTTATTACTGGGCAAAACAAAAGGAGCTGAAGTGGAAATCTAAAGCAAAGTTTAATCTGCTTTGTCTGGATCCATACCAAGATGTCCCTGGAACTGCAGAGTCTTCTGTTCTAAAAGAAATTGTACCCTGTGGCTTATCCAAAAGGCATCAAGATTTGGTATGTTGCACTTTGCAATGAGCATAGAAAAGATATAATTTCATTTTTCTATTAAAAAAAACACCACACAACAGAAAAAAAGCACCTTATTTGTTGTAGAATGCCTCCTTTCATTGTACAAATTCCATCAGACGAMGTGCAAGCTATCACTGGAACCTACATCACTATTTGTTCCTTGTACCATGTTGAGTGATATAACATTTATTAAGAATGTTATTAGAATTCTTCCTTAAAATGTGTCATATCTGCTCAGCTGCCTGACTAATGTTTCACTGGCTAGTTGTCTGTCATCTACTCTTTTAAGTATCARCTCATGAGCCAGCTGTTTTCACAGACTAATTTTCACAGTGAAATGAGCGATGTATATCCTGAATTTTTTTTTTCAATAAAATAAATTTTAAATATTTTTTCCTTCTCACATTCATTTAAATAGTGTATCAGGTCACCACAGGTTTTCTGAAAACCAGGAATAACTATGTATAGAAACATACCACATCATAAACAGACACAATTTAGAAATGTGTAATGGGACCTAAATCGGCAGATGAGAATACGTTTCAGAATTTTGTGGGAGAAGAGAAATTGTAGTAGGAAGGGGGGAAGGAACAAGCAGCATATTAAAGGTTGCCTGAAATGATTTTTACATTATTTTCTAGTATGTTTTCTTGCAGACAATGTAATACAATAAGGTATTTAAACACCATTGTTATCTTTCTTAAGAGCCCCCTTGATTTTAGTTATTCATTACTACTACTATCTTTTCTTGACATATCATAAATCATGTTTTCTGCCTACTAGTAGACCATATTATATAGAGCTGTCTGAGAGCTAGTTTTAGCTAAGTGGACGCTTTTCAATTGTATTTAACTGCTTACCGTTTTTGTGGAAATGATGTTGCAAACATTCATATCACCTGAAGACAGAAGCTTTTGAATTCTATGTTGTTTCTATACTGCAACACTTGTGATTTTTTTTATATTCATAGATACTTGGCGCTTACTAAAAAAAGCAGTACCTTTAGAATTATAGCAGACACCTATTTGTGCCTGTAAGTACCTAAATATCTTTGAAAAGATCTCATCTAGAAAACCTAATGATAACATTTCCCTTTAAAAGTTTAGTGGAAAATGTTTCCTCTTAACAATGTGTGCAATATTGCTTGTCCTGTTGGTGCTCTCTTGTTAGCTGCAGATCATAAATCATTGCAAAATTACTGACAGGTTGTATCACTAACATGCTGTACCTTATTCTGGGACTTAATTATATCAGCATCCGATGGCAACACCATCGAAAGGAGTTTGTCAGCATTTTCAGTACACATCTATTTTTTTCCAAGGTGGATGAAAACTTAATATGTCAGTAATTTCAAAATTGTATCTGCTTGAACAGACACAAAAGTTGACAGTCAGGATTTTATTTTACTTGTCCAAAATATGTTTTAGTTTTACTTATTTATCTTTCCCAATAGAGATTGAGAATAATGCAGCAGCTTGTCTGTATTTTTAAAAGTTCCTATTAAAAAACTGTTCAGTATTTTTAACTTATTTAACTACTAATTATAGGTAAGATAAACGTCTGTTGAATAATGAAGTGTTAAATATATTCAGTGTATACACAAAAGTGCTCTAGGGTGGGAAAAAAAAGTTATCAAAAATAATTACCTGTTAGCTATGCCTCCTGGGATCATAATAAATGAAATGACATTGTGATTTTTTAGAGAAATTTTCTGCCTTTAAGAGAGTTGTGAAAAATCCAGGAGTCTTTACAGCAACACACATTAATACAGACTATATTTCTTCCATGTTTGCACATCAAGCTTTTATTCATTTTGGATTTCTCCCCTGGTATTTTTTTTTCTGTCATACTGAGGAATTCATATTAATATAATATATACTGTAGGTGGTTCTACTTCTAGAAATTAGTATTTTAATTTTAACTGTGATTAAAAACTTCAGCTATTTCCACGCTGGTTCAGTTTTTCTGAATGAGGCAGTAGCTACAGAAAAGAGGATAGATTAAATATRGTAGCAGAGATTATTGCTAAAATATCAAATTAATCAATGAGACTCACAATTTGACAGTTGGAAACARTACTGATGGTGGTGAATACTAATTACGAGGTGTTGATAGTCCAGGGAAAGTGTCACTTATGACATCAGTAGTAATAAAAGGAATCATACGCTGGACATTTTGCTGCCATTTCATTCTGCGGCACCAAAGTCAATGAAAAGCATTGATATAGTTAGCTGTTGGCTCAGGATAATATCCATCTGGAGCACTCTGGCTAACACTGTTTTGTACCTGGGCTATGCTCCAAATTCAATTTAACAAGAAAGACTTCTCAGCACATTTGGTAGAACCGCCTCTTCCACCTTCCTTGATCAATTTGCCTTGTGTGCAAGTCTGCACTGTTTTTCTTTCTGTATATTTTGGACTGTTAATACATGTTCTTTCCTCAAAATTGTCATACCATACTAATGAAAATATTTCTGATGTTTTTATCTACATTATATCTATTTATGTGACAGCTCTGCCGCRGATGCTTTTTGTTCTTCCCAAGCTTTAATGCTCTAGTCACCATTCTTGGTCTTCTTCTCACTATATATTTAGTATAAATTGGCAACAATTAAAGGYGTAAGTGCCCAGTATTGTGAAAACAGGCATTATAGCACCTCAGTGTCCCTTAATGTGCAATGTAATGTGCAGGATGCCAGTTTCCCAAATTACCTCCAAATGATGTCTAAGGCGGCCCCCATGATGAGCAGTGCATCTGTCCAGAGCATGGCAATAAAAAGCACCGTGTGTTGGTGGARACTCTCAGGTTCCTCCTTTCCTGGCCCCTTTTTCTTTTGATACGCCCTGTTGAGGAGCCTGGAGGAAGACTTTCCAGAGCCACTACAAGTGAACAAGAGGCATAAGTGCCATAATGACTGGATGTTATGGAGAGAGAGAGAAAAAGCCGGGGTTCCCTGTGGATGCTACGTGTAATACCTACCCTGATCCAGGGCTTAGACACCCCCCTTCACTCCACAGTCTCTCCTGAAGAGAAATCAGAGGTGCAGTGGACGGTAAACTTACATAAACAGAATTTATCACTTCCTAACTGTAAACAAGTATTAACCTTTTTCCCGTATTCACAAAGGACAGAGTTTAATGACACATTTTTACTTATCTCTTGCACCACTGACATGTTATTTCTGGGACCAGCACTCAGTCTCTTTATAATATGCAGTTATGTCTTTTTATTTATTACATTCCTGGTGACACTTCTAAYCCAGGCAAAGGGATACCCCAGTTCAATTTCCCAGTTCAATTTTATTCCAAAKGTAATAAAATCTATCCACAAGACCTGTAGGTACCACCTTTCACATGTCTCCAGTAGATAGCCTATCTGCTCTTACAGCAGAGATGATCTTTATCCACCCTATTGAGTTGRTCAAGGAAGAAAAATAAACCCAAACCCCACAACATTAAAAATTCATTTTATGAAAAAAAAAACCACATGACTTGCCTTCACAGTTACATGAACAACACTTCTGTCTTGCTGCTGAGTATGGGATTGCTTCCTTCCTTGAAAACTAATTACATTAATGCAAAATATCAAGAGTCTTTGGAGCAGAAACTATGAGTCAGGGTCTCCCTTACCTCCCCTTTGAACTCAGAAGAATACCTGTACCTCTCTTCTTTCTGTTTTTTGTTGGCCCAGCTTCTTCTCAGGGATGTTTCACAGGCAAAAGGAAAAAAATTATTTCCCTGTGTAACATATTTTTTCCATGAAGACGCATCCTCAAAGACCACAATTCTACTCAAAGTCATATTATTGTAAATTGGCAGCACTCTGGTTAACCAACATGTTTATTCTGACTTTATGCTGCAGCTTTCAAAAGCAGAATTCAGAAAAAGRATTCACTTTTAAAAATTATAAATATTTACTTAAATATTTCATTTTAACCTATATTGGTCTTACATATTTTGTTTTCTTTTGCACTCATATTCACGTGAGGCAAAGAATTAATTGGCAATACTACTGTATTAGAGAGACTTATATTTGAAAGACCTAACCCATTCAGCTAGRGTATTTCATATGTTAATATAAGGAAAGGTAAAACAGCTTTTCAAAAAGAATGAAACCTTGACAAAGATTTCAACTACACAGATTTAGCCAGGCTTCCTACAGTTCTCTTCTACGGTAGTAATCAGCCTCATAAGGAGGTCTGTAAAACTTTGGCAACACAATGAGAGCACAGCTGAATCCAAACCATGATAAGTCACCAGGGATCTCATCGCAATGCTTATTATAGCTGTACCAAACGTRTCTGAGCAACTGAAAAATCAAATCAAGTCCTTGTGCATCTCAAGGGAAAAAGGCATCAAATGAAGCCCATAAAGGGTAACTACACAGAGCAGCGTCATATTCTGCTGTCAGAATATCTTTCTGGGTTCATAAAAAAATCACATATTTTTTCTTTTTCGGAAAATTGCCATCTCACAAAAGGGTGACGTTATATGAAGAAAAAACCGGTTAATGACTGGACTTTGTGTTGCAGAAATCAGGCACAGGAAGCAAGGAAGAGTCTTCCTAACATGGGTTTACCTCATAGGAGGTAATATGTTCGCAGACTGTATGACTYCAGTTCCTAATCCTGGCGTTCTATTTCAGACAGAGTTCTATTTCRGTTTAATCAGTTTCCTAAAGTAAGGAGCAAAGACCTGAGCTCTTCTTTTGCTCAGACTGAGAGCACTGTGAGAAGAGAAGCAAAAAATTAAATCAAATGATATACTCTACATTTCTTTCTACTTCCTGCATATTTTAAAAGCACTAACTTTGGTGGTGCTTTATTGATAATAACAGCCAAAGATTGTCCATGTGGTATTTATACAAAATCAATATTTCAGATAAGCCCAGATTTTCAAGTGATGAGTACTCCCTATGGGAAGACAGGTTTTCAAAAGAAATCAGATTCTCATTTAAGTACCTAGGTAGGTACCAGCCTTCTAAAAGTGCTCAGCTCTCAGCAGCAACCACTGCAATTCCAATAGACAAATTTTCAAAGAGCTCTATAACCTAAACATGAGCTCATCTGAACATACAGGATGAGACCACATCACCCTTGAAATCAGTGAGGATTTTGACACTCACTACAGATGAATCAATCCCACAAAAGGATTGCATCCTTTTAACTGATTGTGGATGCTGAGCTTTTTGAATATCTCTGGCTTTGGTGCTTTTATCTGAAGGTCCCCRAAAAGTTTTACGAACAGTTTTCATTATGATTCTCCATACTAGGAAAAGAAAAAAAAAATCTATAATAATCCTGAAGTATTTGAGCTATGAAATCAACACAGTTCTATAGAATTGTAATGCAGCTTTTTAAAATAGATTAAGAACYTGTCCTATTGTAAGATACTTTTCCTTTCATTTAGTAAATGTTTGGATAAAGCTCTATAGAAGCGTATGACTGTATGTTCAGTTACAGGGTGTACTAGAAAGTCAGCATCATCCATAAGAGTTAAGAGGTTAACAGTGCCATCATAGTGATGGTGGACAGAAACACATGTTTTTCCAGAACAAAAAGGCGTAACAACATTTCAGAGTCACAAATGAAATCTCAACAGAGAGCAACAGATTAGATGCAGAGTGTGRTTTCCTGGCAGTATGCAAGCACCCATAGCCATGGACCCACACAGTAGAATTAAGCATGTTTCCTCCCACCAGAATCRAAAACTACTCAATCTATTTCCTTTAGGAATTAATTGTAAGGGACCAGAATCTAGAACAAGCTCTTCCAAATACTGATGACTTCTTGTTTATATATATTGGGAAGTTGGCATGCATATGGMTGATTTTCTTTTCTTGCAATAAGCCTTAAAGGAGCTCCACTGAGCCYTGAACCTATTTAACAAGTCAGTCTTCCCCCCCACCCCCGCGAAATGTATTCAGTGAAGCAATAATCATTTAATGCGCTAGACAACTAAACTGCTTATGTAAAAGCTGTTCTGTGGGCACATAGCACGAATGGATCTGAGCCAGCACCCATGGCTCCATTATAATTGATACTTATTTTAACCGCTCTTAGTACATGCTACTTCAGTCCACTTTCTAGAACTCTATTTTAACTCTTCCACTTGGGTATTTTACATAAGGACTAAACTTCAGGCAAATGGCAGTCTTGATGCCCAATTACAAAAGAAATCAATCACATGTCATAGCTGGAAAGGCACATGAAACAAGTACAGCGTATACCACAGCACACTGAATTGCTTACAGCAGGACACAGCTTGTTTCATCAGTAAATCACTGGGGATTTTCCTTTTTCCACCAAACATAATTTGTGAATGAAAAACATTCCTACAGTTMTTTAAGTGTACCAGAACTTTATGGCTTGAGTTTCATTATTTTATTGAACAGCATGTCATTAATTACCACTGGCACGTTTCTCCCATATAGAGTAGCTGGAGCTGTATTTCACAGACGGAAGGCAGTAAATTCTGAATCTAAAATTAAAGAATGCAAATGATAGCTTGTGTTGTGGTTTTTCAGAGTACATTTTACAATGTACACAAGACCATTACGCTGCCTGAGGCTGTGTAGCATAACGTTAACAATTTACATTCATTTGCATCTCACTACAAACCTTCCGTTAACAAGCAAGGTCAAAAGAATTCCCTAGGAAATAAGTCCAGGACAAGAATGTTTCTTCCTAAGTTTATGGCAAATCACAGATGTCTCACACTACATAACCACTCAATATAAAGTGAGTTTAAAACTCATACAGCGTAGTTAGGGCATTGTTTTCAAGCTGTAGACTACAAATATTTTGTAGCACAGTGAAATCAGTATTTACATTTAAAATTTCTACAAATATGTAAGGAAAAGGTGACAGGAAATACTCAGCATTAAGAAATTACTTTCAACTGAGAGAAACCTTATCAGATGGGTGTGAAAATCTTGTCAGGTGGAAATCATTATTCAAATACATAGGTACAACTTTATATTAGACTTCCTTGCTATTGTCTCTATTTTGGGCCCAGTCTATCAGAATTTGCTGAGTGCAGCTGTGAGAGACAGCTTTTATGTTTCCTTAATCCTATTTTTAGTTTAAACAGTGGCACAAACTACCAGATTATTTTGCAGCCAGTGTGTTCCACCCTGGTCTTAGATTTTCCACAAAGCTTTTCAATTTATTTCCAGGACCAGAAAACAACAAGATAGAGGAACCCAGGGTCTTCCTAGCAATTCTAGGACATGTAGTTATTGAAAAACATTGAGGTCAGTACCATAAAATATATCCCAAAATGCAGAGCAAGATCTTCCAGTTTATCTTGGGGCAGAAACATTTTGAGGCAAAAGACCTTTGTTGGTTTCTTCCTGGATGACTATCTGAAAGTTCCTGAGGTTCATAATTTTTAAGGAACTGGGCAAGTTACGTGCATCGRTTACTTGACCAATGCAATAATAAGCTGAAGGAAAGGTAGATGATAATGCATGATTAAACATCCGCTGAAGTAACTAACTTTTTATATGTCACTACATCAACATATTAATATAATTTTCAATCATGTGTTTTTTAATCAGATAGCTTAGTACTGATACACATCATGTTATATATAGAGATAAACCAATTAAAAAAATTGTGAAGTTCTATAAGCAATTTTTGTCTTTTATAGARCAAGTGATTTGTCTTTGATATGATGAGGAATGATTTTACCTTATTCCACTAATGAATGGAATAATTTCAGAACTGAGCAGGAGAACTGGACRTTAGCATTTTGTAGCAACTAGCTATAAATTGACTTTTAAGCTCCTTTGAACTTGATGAAAACAGTTGCAATGACTTAAGGAGTTTGTTAGGTTTGTTATGCCTTTTCCTACTTAGGATGTGCATCTGTGCCTGGCTCTGAAATAGGAGGAGAGAGATCTCTGAGCGAGAAGTACATGATTTGAGAACTGCAAGCAATCTTCTGTTTTTAAGCTCCCTCCAGACTGGTAAGTGATTGACTGCTTTACTGTATCATGTCTTATTAATATAATTTATTAATCTAGTAATTCAGTTCAAGTTGGCACTGTATGTTGCCAAAAGGAATAAAATAAAAAGAGCATTGTGATAAAATATTATCATCTTGCCATCGCTGCAAATCTGAATGACAGCAGAAGTGAAATTCACACTGATGAACTGTTACGTATCTCACGGTGACATGGTTACTACATCTTTAGGCCAAAAGACACAATGCACTGTAAAGGAAAGAGTAYTACCCCAGTTTTAGAAATATTAAACTATGCTGCATGACTGGACGGCCTTGACAGCACAGCATGCCTTCCTGTAATAAATACGCAGCAGTTGTGAAATTACCAGGTTGTTGAATCAGTCATGGACATACACAGAAATTTCTGAATTTCTTCCTTTCTCCTCAGCCAGATGGTCCTTTCTRAAAATAGGAAACAAAACTTGGAGCCATATGTATTATGATATTTCTCTCTTGATTTTTTGTATGGACCAAAGTGTCAAAGAGGTACCCTTTCTCTTCTATGCAAAAACCAGAGGCTTCAGTCCCTAAATCTGAGAACCTCAAAGACCTGCAAAAATATAGCACAGTTTTCCAGAAAAGCAGGAGAGTCTGCATACAGTGCTAAACATCATCCAGAGTCACCTGAAGGGGGCCTGAGASAATTCAGATTTTTTGCTGTTGAGTTGGAACTGATAATGTGGAACAAACGCAGACTCTGTGTACTACAAGGCAACCACAGCCTTCAGATGGCTGATGGTTTTGGACTCCAGGAAGAGCAGGCCCCGAAACTTTGGAGCTGCCTAATATTGGAGCATCCCAGAACCATGATTATGGTACCAAAAATGGTCTTTATTGTAGATATTTCTAGTCACGGCTGCAGAGCCTGAAGCATCCACAGAACTAACATGAAGTCCAATTTCCCAGTTGTTTAGACCCAGGGATCACATTTTATTTCTGAAATACCATCTTCCAGTATTTCCTGAAGTGAGTCCTCTTTGGAACTTTTGAGGTGTGAGGGGATTTTATATTTTTATAATTTTCTTACTGTAAACCAAAACGATATTCAAAAAATGAAATTACTTCCAAAATGTGAYTCCCCCCCATTCAAGTTATGCAATCCTATATCTATTGTACTTCAGTAATTTCCATGTAAACAMAATGAGATTGTGCACCACTGCACTAGCATGTATAAAGATTTACCAGAATTTATTGCTACTAACGAGATAGATAGAATTGCTACATACCATAGCATTTTAATTTTTTTTTTTCTTTTAAATGTTCACTTAACAYTCCATATGCCCCAATGTGACCACCACTTTTTTCCACAGGTTGCAAAGGAATTTATTTCCACTGACTTGACTACACTGTAGACTACAGTGCAACATAGCTAAGAGGAACTGGGCTTCTTACAAAATTACTTTGCTGGGGGACTGGAAGTAGTCCATGATAACCCAGATCCCTTAGAAGTTAATTTATTATGCTTACCTTCATGAAGGAAAATACTGAGCAAAARCGACATTAGATCAACAGTATATGACTGTTTCATACTAGCTTACCATCTATATGATTATATGCTTGACTTGAAAAAAGAAAAATATGGATATAAATTTTTTAAAGAAAATCTATATTTCTTTCCTCTACCATAACAAAATTCTAGTAATTAATTAATGGGATATTTAACAGTGATATAGAGAGTTATTACATTCTGATCTATTACAATGATAAATGTCTTACTGAAAATAAATGGTAAGATGGTTAGAAGCAGTTACCTATGTCCTATTACAAAAAGTTCTACTGCCCTTCAAAAAAAAAAAAAAGAAAGAAAGGGAATAAACAGAGAAATATTTTTCGTTCTGTAGACGACCAAATTAACCCAAAGACAAGTATCCAGTGGTTACTGGCATTTTTGTTATGGGTCACTGASAAGCATGAATAGTGCATAATAATAATAATGTGTCTCTTAAAAAGGTGCACAACAATGCTTCATGATGAAAAATATGATTATTCTTCATTTCATGTAATGAGAGACATTTTGTTTTCTATACTTGCATTTTTTCTGTGATGAATTTGATTTTTTCCTAATATGTACCAGTGTTGTTTCTTAGTTCAATTGTTACCCTCTTTCTTTCAAAAATTGTAGTATATTTTAAAAATCCTTTTAATATTCTACAACAGGAATATGAAACACAGAATTAAAAACTGTTGCCCAGATCAATGCCAGTAAAACATCCATGCATTTACAGAGCTCCTCTGCCAGGGACTGGGGACATATAGTTAATTGCCTGATCAGCTTTTAGGTTAATTTCTACTATAGTGTATGCACTAAAAACAATTTAGATACCTGTAGTTAACTCATTAAAAATAAAACTATTGGTTTTCATAAGAACTCTAATAGTAAAACTAGTGGGCTCCTAATAATGACTTGATGAAATGAAAAATAATAAWAAAAAAAGAAGTCATTTTACTGAGATTAGAAAGCRATGTTGCAAACTACTTTTCAACACATCTGTGAAGACCATGGGCTTTGCTTCACAACATGACTTCTGTCTGGAAATCCTTCACAGCAAAAATCTAATGACATGAATCAGTAAACTAATTTCATAGGAAGCATTCAGGGTTCTGCTCTTATTCAAGCCACCAGACTTTCCTGAGCCTCCTACTCTGCTAACAAATAGGCAGCAGTATTTTTCCTAGTATAGATCTGAGAAATAATTCTGTTACAGCTGCTGCTCTTGCTAACCAATTAAGTCTATTAACAAAGTACAAGGACTGTATAATTGCAATTCAATGTGTGAACAAAGCTGAGACCGCATATTGGCTCAATGAAACACACCTCCTTAGGAGTCAAAGTCTAAAAGATGGGATAATTTTTTTCCTGTAGCTGAGTCAGAGGGAACATATGACATTCATGCCCAGAAGCCACAGAAAATGCCACAACGGACAGACATCAAGGGGCTTTTATCTAAAAATCATCAGAGGTAAATCACTGCCTCACGTTTCCTTTGAATATATTGATGATAATGATTTATATTGTGCTGGGTGCAAAAATGAGAAATTAATTGGTATAAACAAGGGTAGGATACGTCAATGGTTAAGAACTTTACATGGAAGTCAGACTGTGCTCTGTTTCTATAATATTTGATCAGGTAACTGCTTCACAGATAAGTCTTATTTCCTCCTCAAATTTCTTTTATCACTACACTTTCTCCAGAAGTTATTTGTAAAGAATGGAGGGCAGGTAAGAGTGTTGGCTGCACAAGTCCTATTCAGCACATCAGAGAATTTTTGAAGTCTCATGAAGTGACTGTGGTGGGCATGAGAGTTATTTTARGCAGCTCAACATAGCAAATGAAGCAAATTGAAATTCCTCTGCAAATGAAGCTCTTCAAGTTAGGAATGATAAGACTTAGATTATCAATTTATTCCTTACGCTTCTATGTCACTCTTGGTGATGACTCAATGGACTAGAAAGATGAAAAGGACTGTGTACACTAAATGTTTTTCACACTGCTAGTTTCTTCTCTCTTCTGGGTCAGACTTTCATAGTCAATGTAGAATAACTCTTGTGTGTTTCAGTTAGCAAATCCATATCTGTTCTACTTTARTTAGGATTTTTTAATAAATAAATAAAGAAAAAAGGAACTGTGTTGATAGCCCTTTTGACCAATAGTATTGACCATCTTCCTCTTTTAAAATACATTTTTCTACTGTCAAAACAAATCATCTAAGAAAATAACACCATTCATTTCAGTAGAAATGCAAGTCTGTAATAGTATAAATGACATATCTCTAGATTGGCGCTTGCTTCAGAAAATAGATCTGCAATAAAACAAGTCTAATCCTTGACAATTTATTTGTAGAAAATCCATCAGGTGTAACACTGAAAATCCTCTATCAACACCAAACATAAAGCAAGGCCTGTCTAAAGCATATGTAGTCAGTCAAGTCTTTTTTTAATAAAAATTACTTCTTTCTGAGAAGCCAGAAGGCAAAGCTTCCAGAAGATTTCTACTTCTGGGGGGTGCAAAAATATTTTTCTTTAATTGAAACAGATGAAGATTTTTGTTAAGCTTTTACATTCTTCAAAAAGCCTCTGTGGCTGTCATCAACATTATCTTTTGATCTAGGGCTTTGCAGTCGACGTCTACAAGATTTTTTTCAAGCAACGTACTTCTTAAATATTTCTGATTTTTTTTGATATTGAAAATACACACTTTCACAGGAAAATCAAGAAACAATCCTTGTCTTYTACTCATGTCTTCTTCATTTACCACATATGTTACCCTATGTCTGGATCTGAACTAATTAAAAAAGATTTGTGGAGGGAAATGGCCTCTTCCATTACTTCCGTGTAACTTTTTCTCCAGTATTAGTCCAAATGATGTAATTGGGAAAAAACAGATGGCTTTCAGGAGTAGGAGATTTTTAGTCCAGAAATTTCTTTTTTCCATAATCTGTTTCCATTTATGGGATATTCATAAGTCAAAAAGGTTTCTGTTAATATTTATGTAGACGAGTAGCGCATGGTATTTCACTAATTCAATTAAGCAATTAAGTACATAAAAGAGAGAAGTTTTTATGAAAGTAATTAGTACTTTCAAGCAGTTTTAGTTCCTGAATTAGAAGGTAGTGGGGGATACATCTGCAAACTATATTGTTCTAATGAATTCACAGTAGGTGGAGTGTGTTATCAAATCAGCTGTTTTGTTTATCTTACAAAACAATGYTACCAATGGGTAAAATATAGACAATAGCAACGTATAACATACTGAATTTGTAGAAAAAATAATTGTGCAAATATAAATACATTATTTAATGGAGCAAGTTTAACTCTTCTTGCTAAGAATTTGCTTATGTACGTTATGGCTAACTATAGGATAACTATCCAAAAGCAGTTATGATTTAAACTTCAGAAATGGCTCCTCTTGTAAGGGCTTTGATATGTGTTTTCCACTTGTGATATATTTTATTAACAGAATGTCCATTTCAGCCAGAAAAACTCAGAATGGTTTGAACTGCAGATCTGGAATAAAAATGATGTCACGAGGCGGTCAATTGCACTTTCAAAGGAATGCAAGATAGCACACACACATATATATGTATATAAACCTATATTACATTATAAAGAAAAAATAAATATTTTGAGTCTCAGTGTTCCCAGGAATAAGTTGGGKTTTTTTTGTTTTGTTTTGTTTTGCTGAGCTTTTTYAGTCTTTCAGTGGTGTTATCCCACCTATATTTATATTCAGCTAGCAGCACCAAACAGTTTAAAAGACAGTCTCGTGTTTTGCCAGCAAGTATTTTATTCAGTACCAGAGTGGAGATTGCTTTAGCTTGACTGTTCATCCTAAAATGATTTAACTGGCCCTTGGGATGCTTTAAGAGCAGTGCATTTGATTAAATCAGCCAACAACAGTTAATTGYTTCTAAGATCTTAAAAGGCCTAAGATACCAGAACAAAGGAAGTTCTTGTGGTCAGGTCTTGTTCTTTTATGCCAAAAGGACCTTTTTTTTTTTCATATGTCATTATGACTTTCATTAAATGAAATTTAATGAATATCAGAAAAATTAAGAAAGACATTGTTCAGAATGATAGGCTTGGATTGTCTATAACAGATGATTAGTCACTTTACCTTCATATTTTTCATAARAAAAGTACGCCTCATGCTCATGAGTTCAATAAGGGACTAGATATAAGGAACCAAAACGTGCACTAAGAAAGCGTACAGCCACTATAAAATTTAAAATTATTTTACTACAAAGGGTTATTTTAATTTGCTTGTTTTTTCAGTATATTTTAGGAAAATATATTTCAGTTTTTTTCAATATACTATAAGGATGTATGAAGAAGAGAGAGCTAAAGAAAATTTTAGAAAGTCAAATGAGAAAGGAAAGGGTATTGAGTAGGAGGAAATCTTTCTCTATTAGATAATTACAGTGACATTAGGGAGTTCCCTGTTCATAGCTGCAGTGGCGGAGGAATGCTATCAGAATAACAGAACTGTGTAAGAGTAGAGACTTAGAATCTGCATGAAATTATTGTGGAAGTAAGTTTCTCTAGATCTGCATATTTGGTGCCACATGTATTTGCATTAATTTTTTTGAAGGTTTGGGGCTTAGTGTACTGCGATAGTGATGGATTGTTTTAATTTAAGACAACTATCAACCATTTTAAATGGTCCCAGACAAGTTAGATGGAAAAAATCCCTACTGTGAGTAAGGTACATACAATAATAAAACTGTTTAGTGTTGCTTTTACAATATGGTATAAAAAAATGCAATTAAAATAATTGGACTATATAATTCAAATAGCAGACATTCTAGGGAATAGAAATATCTTGCTCATTGTCTGTGTTTTAAAACTGTCTGTCATTAACAAACCACAACKAATTCAAATATTTAACATACTTGACATTCCATCTTCATACACCTAYACACTCATCATTCTTTTTTTGATCCTTTCCCTACTTAAATAACCCATTAAACTTTMTAATGGCTTTGGTATAGGTATTAATAAATAGATAAATCTACCCACTGAACAGTGAATTTTTACCAAGATGTTTTATGTACCATATCTTAAAAAAAGGTMGCAATTTTGTCCTCAGTTCCTGGCCAAAAGGAATATTCATACTTTGACTCGTACGCATTAATGTATGTGCACATTCGAGTATTGGTGGGTATGGGAGTGGGAGAAGACATGATCTGCTACAGAAGTTCATTACTGTAAAGCTGGGATGTCGTTTGTATCAAACAGATTATTCAAGTCTGTAACGGTGCATTCCTTCCACTCCCTCTCTCTTGGGCCACTCCATGATCTCAAAAACTGCTGATGAACTTTGGCCTTTGTGTAGTGAGCTGGGCAGTGAAGCATCCCTTGACTGTACCCAGAACTCTTGCATGGCTGAAGTGGGGGACCGGCACTAACCGTACCAGAACTCCTGTTACCTAACCCAAGTGGCGGATGAAATTGGGGGATAATCCGTCATCCCCTGACACCCCGATCTGAGTTGTAACCCGAGTGGAATGGCACCATTGTTGCAGAAACTACCACCGTGGACTGTGGCCAGTATAGTTTACAGATGACTAAAGCCAATCATCTTACAAACCTATAGGCGGTGGTCCTAAGTGAGACTCTTTGAGCTCTCCTGGACTGCAGCCCAGAGTCTCTCTCTGAGTGGGACACCTCTCAGAGTTTGCCAGCTCTCGAGTTTGTGATATTCAGAGGACAGTCAGAACCTGGGCTGAAACAGTCCTCAGCTGAGACACTCCTCGGGGCTCAATCCTTCACCTGTTGAGAAATGCTAAGACATTTAACATGAGTATTTCACCGGACTCGAGGGGAATTTGTAACAGGTATATCTTTATAAATTTAGATAGCTTTGGGCCCTTATGTGTTAATTGATCTAGATCATGTGTGTGTGTGTGTGTGTGTGTATTGATTTAGATAACTTGTAGTAAGCATCATCAAGTAATTGTAATAAATTTGAATATCTCACTTTGTAACTGCTAAATTAGTCAATGATTAAGTGCTGTTAAAATCTTATGAACTATCTTGAAACTGTGAATGAACTTTTAGTTGCTGCTAAACACATATAATCCCTTAGGCATAAACTGTTGACCAAGTCTGAAACTAGGGGTAGATCCAGCCACACCTAGACTCTCCTCTGAGAAGTTTAGAAAGCAAGGGGGTCTACTCTGAACCTCGTGACTCAACGGGAGGGTCTCCTCATCCCTTTTGTGTTAGACACAAACCGTTGTCCAAGTCTGAGACTAAGATGGGATCCAGCTGGGTCTTCTCTGAACCTTGTGACTCAATGGAAGGGTCTTTCTCACCCTTTTTGTCCTCAGTCTTTCTATAAATCATTCCAGCTCAATTCTGACACAATTTTCCCTGTGTACGCTTAATCCATGTAATAAGTAATAGAGTGAACTTTGCCATTGAATTCTGTAAAGTCGTGCTTTTATAAATTTCTATTAAAATCACTTTTTTGCTGATACCTTTGCCGGTGATTCTTTAAGCGGCCTCAAAACCACTCATTCGTGACAAAGTAATTTAAAATTAGTGTTAGCTAGAAACCTACTAAAATGACTRTGAAAATGAACACACACCATGCTACTTGGATTTCTCCTGAGAACCATGCCTGTAATGAAATATCTAATTCACCTTAGACTTTTTGCAATAAAGCTAGACTGTGCAATCTTGGGCAGGTGAGCCTTCTTGTTAAATTTATAGAGGCCTTAGCAAGGGGACTACTTTTGTCTTCACAGAATCACAGAACAGTTGAGGTTGGAAGGGACCTGTGGAGGTCACCTGGTCTAACCTGTCTGCTCAGGCAGGGCCACCCAGATCCAGTTGTCCAGGATCGTGGCCAGATGGCTTTTGAATACCTCCAAGGATGGAGACTCCACAACCTCCCTGGGCAACCTGTGCCAGTGCTCAGTCACCCTCACAGTAGAAGTGTTTCCTGATGTTCAGAGGGAACCTCCTGTGTTTCAGTTTGTGCCCACTGCCTCTGGACCTGTCACTGGATACCACTGAAAAGAGCCTGGTTCCATCATCTTTAGAGCCTCTCTTCAGGTATTTATATACATTGATAAGATCCCCCTGAGCCTTCTCTTCTCCAGGCTAAACAGTCCCAGCTCTCTCAGCCTTTCCTAATAGGAAATGTGCTTCAAATCCTTCATCATCTTTGTGTCTCTTTGTTGGACTCTCTCCAGTATGTCCATATCTCTCTTGTACTGAGGAGCCCAGAACTGGACTCTGTACTCAAGGTATGGCCTCACCAGTGCTGAGAAGAGGAGAAAGATCACTTCCCTTGATCTGCTGGCAATACTTTGTCTAATGCAGCCCAGGATAGCATCAGCCTTCTTTGCCACAAGGACACATACAAGTCTTGTATGTTTTAAAATCTCTGAATCCATGACTAGGACTTCCAGATTTTGTCATAACAAAGTCATTACTGGAGACATTTATGATAACCACTCAGAACATCAGTTTGAGAGTACAYCAAACTTGGGCAGTAGGTTTTGGGGAACACATGAACCACAATAGCTGAGAAAAAGGCAAAAAGAGAACAAGTATGTCACATTTCATGTTATGTTTTGACTTCACCATTCTGGAAAGAGTAACTCTGCCTTCAAGGTAGTTTCCAAGGGGGTATTTTCAGGATTACGTTACTTTACTTCATTATCAACTTTAGGAACATGAAATTGAAATAGTTTGCAAAGGTATCAAGCAAGATAGAGATTKTCTCGCTTTATTTTTTTATTATTGATTTTAATATGTGAAAGCATTTCCCTGCCTTGATATTTGGGGGAGTGGCACTTGATCTCATTTGTTTTTCACAGAAACCAAAGACTAAACAAACCCCTGCAAAATCTTGTTTCCTGAAGTTCTTGAAAATTCCAATACTTACCTGCTAAATAAAATACAGTATTTTAAATTTAAAACTAAAAAGGTTTTTAACTTGAATTTGCRTTTGAAGTTGCAAAGTAGTCCTAATCTAGAAGCCTGAAGACCAATGCAAGAAGTTCATGCTATTTGTAGAAACTTGAACATGAGAGTTATCTCTGCTAAACAGGCCTCTGCAGAACTTCTTATTTCCTACTGTCCAACTCAAACGAATTATGTAAAGCTGTTCTCACTAAAGGCTGTTCATTTCAAGTGGTGTCAACAGCTGCTAGAAAGTGTAAGTTACATGAGGTTCTATTGATGCCTGCTGTAGCTCCAAAGGACAAGCAAAAATCCTAAATGGAAAACTACGCTAGTATTTTACAAATCTAGTCTTATCCCAAGAGCACAATGTCAGCAGAAGCTCAAGTACATTTACTGATTAACAGTGGAATCAAAGAGATCACAGGAAGAATGCTTTGAAAATGACCATTGACTGCCAAACATTTTCTGAACTTCAGCTCAGACGAAAGCAAAACCTCACTGACAGCATGACTTGGGAATATTCTTACAGATATCTTGACAGGGTCGGTAACATTCTGTATGAAATGCTAGAAACACATAGTAATGAATACATGATTTTTTTTCCCTGCACTGGTATCTAAGTTTTTTTCATGCTGGAGGCCTTATACTCCTGTTGTTTCCATAACAACATGAAATAAAGCACAACTGAAGCTGTTTGTGTAAGGGTATGGTGGAAGGAGAGTGCCTGCTCCTTTAAGGGTATCTGGTCAAGGGCCTTTTTCAATGCAAAAAAGGGAAATAAGAAAAGGAGGAAGCCATAAACAGGAACATACAAGGACATAAATCTGACTGACAAATGATAAGGGAGGCAGTCATGAGAACCAAACCCGGTTGGTCACACTAATTGATGAGGGCGTGTGAGAGTGTTTATTCCATCGAGGTTATCTGGCTGGGGTCCTTGCAAATTCAGAAACTAAGAGAAAAAGGTAGAAACCAGAAACAAAATATACAGAGACACARACCTGACAAAACAAGCGTGGAGAACAATGACAAGAAACAAAGCTCGCCACTCACACTGATTGCTGGGCTATGGAGAAACTACAGGCACCACTTCCAGGAAGATCAGCCTGGAATTTGCCACTGATGCGACTGTGAAAGATGGGGACCCGGGCACGGGCTGGGAGGGGTGCGGGAATGGATAGACCTGTACAAACCCATGGGGGCTGTGCAGGGGAAGGGGAGCTGGAAGGAATAAGGGGGGTAGGCAGAAGGGGGTATAACAGGGGCTGGTTGGGTGTAAAATGGGGTTGGTCAGTGCGCTTGTCTGGCCAAGCCCTGCACCTGACCACCACAGTCTGTCCTGTCATTCTATATCTTCTTATTAAAACCTTTCTTAACTATCTTTCTGTGTACCTCCCTCTCTCCCCACTGTGTGTGTGTGCTGCAGGGCCCAAGTGCCAGCTGCTGGGGGACTGGTGGCAGYGGACCGGGTGCCAGCTACTGGAGTCAGACTGGGGTGTAGGTGCCCCTGGCCTCTGCTGTCAGCTACTGGAGCCAGTGGGGGGTCTTTAACCTCCAGCCACGGGGGTGGGAATGGTGTGTGTCCCCAAAACCAGCTGTTGGGGGCACCAGCGTGAGTGAGGGGAGTGAGGGGCTCAGCACCGGTGGCTGGAGCAGGACCACAGGTCACAGCCCGTGTGCCTCGTGCTGGCTGCTGGGGGGTGAGGGTCTGTATCTCCCCCAAATTGGGTGTGCATGTGTATTCACCTACAAATTTCAAGCTCAACCAGCTGTCAAGTGGGGGACTCTTGGGTCCAGGGAGTGTTATCAGTTGGGTGGGGATCGGTATGCAGAGGGGCTTGCAAAGGAGGAGTGCATGAGGGATGAGTTTTGCAGGCAAGCATCAAGCTGGGCTAGCCAGTGAGTAGGGGACCCACGAAGTGGGTAAGGGGGCCCGGGATCTGGGCAGGGGTGCCAGGAGGACAGAAGGGCCATGCCATGTGAGGGAGCCATGTGTCTGTGTGTCTCTGGAACACGTGCTGGGCTTCATTACTGGTTGAACCTGCAGATGGACAGGTGGCAGCCGCACCCCTCAGCCTTAACAGTTTGCAGCATTGCCGAGGTATCTGTAAGAGCAGGAAGAGTGACTCTGAATGTTCAGGATACCTCTAATATAGAGTTAGGGCCCATGTCCCATTACATTTAATACTGGATCATCTATGAATTCCACAGAAATTCCTCCCACCTTTGTCTCAGTTTTATATTGACCAAAAATTTGATATATTGGTTCACTTTCACAGTATGTATTTAAAGCTTTGTATATATCTATAGGTATGAAGAAAAAAAACCAAACCAAACRATCTCTTAATTTTAAACCTGTATTAACATCTGTGGTAGTACAGTTAAGCACATAACATGAATCCTTTGGTTTTGGTTCTGAACACTGAAGACATGCAGAGGAAAGGGCAGGAGGAAAATAAATGCACTTATTCTACTTTTCTCAAGCCCGTATTTTGATTAACTATGACTTCATRAAATGTCTTTTGAAAGTATTCAGAAGGTATTAGATGTGGGCGAAAGTATACAAAAGAAACAGGAATATTAATCCTGTTAACAGGATGTTAATCCCTCCATGTGCTGAAAAAACACAATTACTAGATTACAATAGAAATAATTACTGAAGATACCAACATAACTAAGGCAGCATTTTACTTTTTTTTTTCTCCAAAAAGATAGAGGGTCCTAGTTGAATCCCAAGTGCTATCCATCTTAAGGAAACTATCCTAAGAACATTACATGCAGGTACCCACTGAAGCAATGAGATTTTGAAATGTCCTTCAGATATCCTTAATGGGAAAAGTTGATTCCTGTATGAGACTGTTAAACCTCAGAACATTAATTTCAGCACCTAAAGAATGGGAAGACACAATTACTCACTACCTCCAAAACATCTAAGTGAGTTTCTTAGCATCTTATATAATATTATAGCACAGTCACGGATAGAATTCTCTGAGCATTTACTGCTTTATTTGAAAGTCTCTCTTCTTTCATTTCCCCGATCATTTACTTAGTTTTTCAATAATATGAAAGATATATTCAATAGATAATAGTGTTCCCTAGAACTTAAAAATCTCATCCCACAAACCTACCCTATGAACTTTGATATAAAAATCTCATTCTAAAAGCAGAACAGGCTCTTTTCTCCTTCTTCACTCACATTTTCTTCTCCAATGTGCTGTTGTGCAAGGAATTGATAATACAAAAAAGAGAAGAGTTGTGCACTCAGTTCGGGTATCAGACCCCGTATTCTAAATGGCTTAGTGCAAGCAACTGCAGCTTAGACTCAGATAAAAGCCTATTCAGAGGAAAGAATTTCTGATATTTGAAGTCCTCTACTCCTGATTTTTCAAAGGGCCAATATTTGGAAAACTTCATATTGATCTCCTTGGTGGAAACAAAAGAATACGGTTAACACAAAAGATGCATGTCACCCTCAATTTATAACCAAAGTAGATTAAGCCTGAAAAAGAAAAGGAATTGGAATTATTTCATTGTGGACAAAACATCCTGTTTATTGATCATAATCTATTTCATTCAGGACTACTTGCTTTCAGATATTTGGGGCAGACGTTTGGAATAGTGGTTCCATCTTGATCCATTATTTCTAATCGTTGCACCACAGTAGTTTACAGAACTGGACAACCTACAGTAGTGTCTTCCATACAGTTGCACAATTATATTAAATTAGTCCATTGGACAGTTTAATAAACAGGCACTTTTTCTGGTCAAATGATAAGAAAAAACTATTACCTTTCCTTTCAATGAAAATCAAAGMAAAGTAAAGGTAATGACCAGGATATGATTTCTCCCCTCTAGACACATTAGCAGGGTCAACACTAAGGAAAAATAAGAWTAACACAACAAGAAATGGACAAGASAATGTGGTGCAAGAATGAATTTCAGATTGCAAGTAGGGGCAGGACTGCAGTCATAGATAAAGAGTATGTTAAGGGTCTGGACTTCACAGTCTAGATATGTCTTTATGCATTAATTGATTTAATAGCACTATTAGCATTAAATCTTATCATGCCTTCCCAAGCAAAGTAGCAGCTAATATTGTTTTATATTTTGCTGAGTATTTAAGAAACAGAAACAACTGGGAGAGTTTGAGGCTGAAGTGAGTGGTATACTTCTAAGTAGTTTATGTTGGCTGTTAATCCACCTGACTCTGTTGAACATCATAAATCTAGGTCTTTTTTGCCAGAGATAAAGTGGTTCTCTCTCTTCTGCCAGCTGATGCCCATTCTGTAAATTCACAAATGAACACTGAAGACCTGCAAATTGTTATTTCCTATCTAAAATGAAGCCAATTTCACCCTCTGTTACTTCCCTGTTGCTACAGCAGCAGAGGAAATTATGACTGCTCAATATACTGTTCTTGTCTAGAGCTTGATATTAGAGGTTAATACATAACTTATTTGTCTTTCCTCTCCTGTAACTGCTAATTAAACAATATGTTTGTTATAGTTTGCTTAAAGATACTTTGTTTCTTTGGGCGATCAGTCTTAAGAGGTTGTACCTGTAATTTTACTTAGTATGCTAATCTTTTCCATATATACATTTCTGATAGCCGTATCAGCCTTCAATTTATTTACAGCCTGTGTAAATAAATTGTCTAGCTTTGTACTACTGATTTCTCTTCCTGTGAGTTATGTTTACTGTACTCATCACAATAAAGCCTTTGAAACAATTATCAYTAAAGTTCAGAACTACAAGAAAAATAAACGAACATAGATTGACAACCCAAGTGCGGCCAACACCACAAAATATACTCAAGAACATTTATTTGAAGAAAAGTAATTTCAGTAATGGTATATTTGTCACTCTTCTGTGAGTTTTTAAAAGCATTTGAGAATGTAAATGTTTGCTTGTAAGAACATTTAGGGAAATTTTTAAAAAATATTCATGCTAATATTCATTAAAAGGAATACCCAGATAACTCAGGCGGATAATTTAAATGTATTTTTGCAGTGTCATCTATCAGCAAGTCTAAGTATCATGAGCAGAAATCAGTTAACGACAGAGAGAATCCATACTGAAAATTTTGCTATAACTGAAATGATCAGTTCAAAAACCTGATCTAAAAATCTCTACTTAAAATAAAACAGAGGAAGAAGTTCTGGAGCAGAGCCTGTGAACTGAAAACTGYTCATCAAGTTTGGTGGACACTCTCACCGTGTTGTCACACAGTCTACCTCTTGCAGGGGAAAGCAATACTTTTTTGCTGGCGAACCGAACTCTTACCTCCAGTAGCCTGGCTTCAGAAGGTTTGCAGATGAGAAACACAGTGTAACCCAGAACAGCCCACAGAGTTCTCCCCTGCCCTGTGCGAGTTCACGTGCAGACACCACGAGCAACTCCGTTTTCTTTCCTTTTTCTGGGTAGCTCTTAAAAGGCATTTCAATTAAATCAAGAGAATTAATATTTAAGCTTAAATTTCTTCTCTTACAGTGGACAGCTAAAGCTAATTAACTTGCCTTTCCAGTAACATTTCATCATCAGCTGGAAAAAGCAAGAACATAACCATTGAATAGCTGGAGGATCTCTTCCGCACAACAAATATTCTATATGAAAATGAACTGCTCTAATTCTTGTAAAATAAATGAAGGATTTTGAGGCCATTAGGATTTATATAGCCTACAGTTTGCGCCAACTAGACAAAGCCTATCAAAATTCAACTACATGCCACTTATAAATGGTAGAGCAGAGTTCTGCTGTAGTGATGAAAAGCCTTCAGCACCTTGGCTTTTTTGCTTTGGGCAGTTAAGCAGATGATAAAAGGAAATACATTCACAACTTTATGACTGTAAATATATTGTTATGGCGACTTACAAGACAGAACTAAGATCCTCTTGCTTGGCATAAGTCCTACTCATTGAGCTATGGAAAATCTCATATATTTGGTGTCAGTACAGGACCTCTGACACTAAGCTCAGCCATTCCTATTTCCCTCAGCTGTGCCAGGTATATACACAGCCATTTCATTGGAATACATTCCCTGTACTGCTTATCACGGACTTGTAATAGTAGGGTTTAATCAGYCCAGACACTGCAGTTCACAGCTTTTTGCTAAGGTAACATTTTCTGTGATAGTTTCATAAAGTAGATAAAACTGGTGTGCCCAAATGCCTGAAAGACTTTTGGGAATAACATATATTTGAAAAAAAAAAACCCACTTCTTTTGTGTTTTTTAATGAACCGCAAGCATCTGAATTGAGTGATAAAAGTATTATGGAATTAGAATTACAAGATTTTCACTCATTTACATCTGTATTGTTTTCAGCTGCATGTTTACATTTAGGGAACGTTGCCAATACTGCAATAGCCTGAGGAACATTTTGGCTCAAACTCAGTGTGTAAAAATCTATGGAGCATTTTTGTATACTAAATTGTCTCTTACAAAATCCAGTAATACAGCAACTGAAGAAATGAATGTATATTGAAAACAGAGTATTCAAATATAAAAGCAGAAATGTTTGATGCCCATTGATCACTACTAATTTTCTTAATGTATCACAATTACATAAACAACTGTGCCAAATCACTTTGTGCTGATAATGGCTGAGAGCATGTACAGTGTTCAATACTACTCAAAACATCTAATTCCCTACTATTCCAAATCCTCTCAGGTTTTTTTTCCCTCTGTTCTCTTCAGGACTGCTAAAATTTCTTTATGCCTATATGCTAGGGTAAACACACAGATTTTTTAATAAGAGTTACATATATCAGACATTTGAATAGTTCGATTGGCACATCTACAAATAACTTAGCTGCTAAACTGGCTGAAGGGAAAAAAAWTCTTGATTATCTTAATTCCTTTCTATTTTTCATCTATGTTTCAAGAATTTTACTACTAGTACTCTGATGAACAGGTTTATTGGCTGCAACTGCTTGAATTCTAAGATAATTTCACCAGAGCCGGATGAGTTCTGAAATGCTGTCACATCAGAAAAACCTGGCCAGCTTGCCGGCAGGTACCCCACGGCACAACCAGGCAGCCTGTGGTTATGCTCGGGCTGTTCAGTGCTGCGTTTACAACGCACAGCTGCTAGTCAGCCCTGTGGGGTAAAATCCATCCTGCATATTTTCAAGATAGCATTATTAAACCTTAGTGTTCTCCACTCAATCTATCCATGGTATTTTGCTTCCCTATGTCTTCTACAGGCAAAAACCGTCACAGCACCTGCTTTYGACTGCTACATTTTTACATATATTTTGTACTCCTAACCTCTGCCAGTAGAAAAGATAGTATGATCCTGCAGAGTGAAAGAGGACTATGCCAAGACCTACCAGTACACAGCCAGGTTATAATCTGCCAGAGCAAACAGCTCAGATCAGTAGTTCACGCAGATGATGTTCGATGGCTTTATAACAGCCGCCCCCTTCCTCATTCCTTTTATCGGTGATACCATAACACAGGTTGTGGTGTTTCAAACACTTGATTCAATCT
Organism: Oceanodroma leucorhoa; assembly: GCA_030449065.1. Taxonomy (NCBI): domain Eukaryota; kingdom Metazoa; phylum Chordata; class Aves; order Procellariiformes; genus Oceanodroma; species Oceanodroma leucorhoa. Next base: position 779,214 of record JASVER010000143.1, on the reverse strand, counting down.
TAAATAGTTTAGAAAGGTTATCAGAAGTATGGCATCTGCTTCCTGAATAAATTTCGTGGCCTCTATGGCAAAAATAGATATAGATATAGATAAAGCAACATCCTTTCCATCTTCAGCAATTACTATTCTAACTATTTATTTTATTTGGAATGGTTTAGGGCATTTGACGTAATTCAGTTCTCTGTTGTGCAGAAAGTAGCACACTTACTCTAGAAGTATTCCATGGTAATTTAGATAAATTGTTTGGGTATGAATCAGTTGGTTTTCAAGACTTTTATTACTTCTTGGCAGATGTACCTGACTTTTCTTACTCAGCTATAAACCCCACCAGGTTTAGGTGAGGTTTAGATTATCTGTAGCTAATCATCTCTATCATCTATAACCTTGACTTGGTCAATCATGTGAAATTCAGAAAAATGTTACTAAAATCAACAATTAACAACTAGATATTTCCTATGGCTTCTGCATGATTTAGTTTATAAACCATAAATGCTTATTTTCAAAGTCTTTTCAAAATCCAGACATTCTTGGATGGAAGCACGTAGCGCTGTCAGGCCTTGTTTTCATTTTAYCCTTAGAAGAGGATTTAGTAATTGTAACTGTTTTGAATTAGACTTAGAATCTTTAGGATCTGCCTAAAATCCTGAAACAAGTGTTTCCTGTGTAACATCACACTGRTTATAGGGGATTAAGCACTGAAAAACAGGATAGTTAAGAGAAATAATTCATATCACAGTGAGAAGCGTTAGCCTRTAGGCATGTATAGTAGGAAAGCCACTGGTTGGGGCTTCATTTATATTCGTGTGGTATCAACATTTATAGCAAAATTTCTGTAAATGTCTTTCASCAAAAGGGGTCTGAAAAGGGTAGAGTTTACACTCTCTTTACAGTGTAAATGATGTSACTGGATGAAAAGTAGCTTTTGTTTTCTATTTTTTTCCTTGTAGGGCTCCTTTCACTTCAACAAGAAAGTACTACTTGAGTAAGTTTTTCAGAAGACCTAGATGACCAAAAGCAAGTTATATTGGCTGATTACTGAAATCTTTATGCTTTTGAATATCTTCCTTTTTTTCATTTTAATTGCCACTTTAAASAAGAAGAAATACCCTGTAAGAAATTATAAACATAACGATATTTAATCTTACCATCAATCCCAGAGAAAGCAGTTAGGTAGTATTAAAAAATCTTATCATGAGGTGTTTGATACTGTTACCATGAGCAGCAGCACTACAGGGAAATCAGCAAAAATAACTTCTAGAACTGATGGAAAAATTCAAAGATAAAAGTATGTTTGCTAATGAGATGAATGAATTAATTCAAAGCGTATAATCAATGAGGTGACACTTGCCTCACTCCTCTGTCTGTCTCTTGCCATTATATGATATAGTAAACTCAGCACTTCAGGGAAATTGGAGTGAAATGCATGAGAAAAATAGATCCATTGAATAAGAAGACAAGTGCACTCATGCCACGTCCAGCACAGAGCAGCTTAGTAAAACTTTCAGGTAAGCATATTTGCTAATTACTGCTGCTTCTCAATGCATGTCTGTATTTAATATGCCATTTATAAAGCAGTATTGCTCTATCCAGCATACAGAAACAGATAAAACAATTCACTCTGAGTGTTATATGAATTGCAGTGTGCTCAAAGTGTTCTGTGGGTCCAGCAAATGTAAAACTTCTTTTCTCTGTCTATCTTTAAGTKCTAAGAAAAAATCACGAAGATAAAATTATGCGGAGGATTTAATAGTATTCAGCCCACGTAACATCTAAAATAAAATAAAGAAAAAATGCAATGGGTGCAATGGGGTTTCATAGAACTATGATTTCATAATGAAGACATTTTCAAAATTATGGAAAAGAATCTTTTTCATTTCCAATATCTTGCTTACTCTTCTAGCAACAGCAGTTTTGATAGAAAATAGTCACAGATGAACTGAAATTTCRGCAGCATCTTAATTCTGAAGCTCTGTCTGACAGAGACTCTCTCCACCCTCCTGAGTAGACTGGAATTTCACCCAAAAGATTCAGGCTCCAAAACAAAGCTTGYTCAAAAACAGATAAGGTACGGTTTTAACCTCCTTTTGTCTCCTAATGGTAAAATAGATTTAGTTGATTTCATGTCAATCTTTGGATTTAATGGCCTGATCCTTATCATATCSTGGATACAATTTATGATAAATTTATAGTCTTTTGGTTTGCCARAAAGGTGTAGTGTTATGTTATTATAGAGATACATTTTTAAAAATCCTAGAATGTCTTTAACCAAAACAGATGAAAAGTGCAAAAGGGAAACAGATTGGCAGGTGATAACTGTGAAAAATATTGGCTTTCCTAGCAGGGAAATCACAGCTAAATGTGATCAAGACAGTAGAGTTGTGCTTTTCCTGAAGAGTTAGAAGTCCTTCACAATAGTGCAGATTTAGTGTATAAAATTATGAGCCACAAATATAAAACACAATATTCTTAGGTGAAACAATCAAACCAATTCTCACAGAAGCAGAAATGGAGTTTGAAAAAAGGAAAAAGAAAACTATTTAATCTCTTCAGGCTGATATGGCTGCAGGTTTTCCTCATGCTTCACCAGGTTTTTCACTATTTGTGCATTAACTACTATGGCTATGTTCTACGATATATGACTCAAAAATGCCAAGTTTCATTTGAATTCACCTCTTGACTTCAACTATCAACTTAACTGGCAAACACAATCTATTTTAAGAATATGCACAACTGTGTAGACAAAATTATATATAGGTTTTTGTGACATGTTCACTGTAATTGTCTGGAGAAGAAAAACAAATTGTAACACTAAATCAAATTATACCCTCATAGACGTTATCCTTTRTGTAGCCATGCAGAGACTTGTGACACCTATAAATTGAAATTGCACTACTCAGGATGTAATTACTATTAGCTTGCCTTTGACCCAAAGATGACTATAAGGAAACTGTGTATTGAACAACAGTATAGAAGTGTTTTGCATCATGGCAATTGCACAGCCAGACACTATGCATAGGCATTTTATGTAAATATATGAAACAAGGTGACTAGAACACTGCTCTTACTTTCAGAGAGCTTGTATGTCTTCTTCACATCATGACAGATTAAAAGGAAAGTAATTGTGATAAGAAGCAGAGACTATGGTATATTATTTTTTTGATCCAAATAAGCATTTTTTTTCAATAGCTGTAAGTTTTTGCCCTATGAAAATTAGTCGTCTTGTTCAGGCTTTAGATAAATAGATATTCTAGAAATCTTTAACATTGCATGAATAAACTCCTAAAATATCTCTTAGCACAGAATGTGCCCCACAACACCTTAAATACAGTTTTCCATCTACGATGTCGAAAATAGACTGAGCAAGAGAGAAACAATCACAGCACATATCATCTACCATCTTCATTTAACTGCCCAATACTTGGCTTTCCTTGGCAAAGGGTTCTAACCACAAACATAAACACAAGCTTTTATAAATTTCTATTTACTGATTAAAGGAATAGGTATAGTAGGTAAATAAAAGGTATAGTAAAAGCAAATAGTAAGTGCCTATTGCAAAATACTGATTTCACAGTTGCTTTGTGTAAGCCTTGTGATAACGTCTTGTGCATTGGTATCAATAATCAATGCTAAGATTTGTCTCAGAAACTGTAGGCAAAACCTGCTGATAACATACGATTTAACACTGGAACTGTAATAGAGGCTTAGTAAGAACTATAAAAATGCCTTGGTTTTTACATGTGACTACCTACATGACAGACACCTCTTTTTAATATGCCAGGGAAAAAGCTAAAAATCTGAAATTAAGTTCACAAAAGGTATTCCAAAGTGATTTTTTTTTATTCTCTTCCCCTCAGATATATAAGTCTCTATTAGTCTTTAATGACTTGTTGCCTCTTACACTAAGTTTGCACCTAATTGGTAACCTTAGTTAAAAAGAAATATCTTTCCAGAAGATGAATGTATGTTTTATTTCAGCATATTTTGAAAACCTAGGGTTCTGTGAGGAAAAACAAAGTCTCAAAAATACTATTCCTTTGAGACCTGTGCTGGCTTATTCATCAAGGATACGGAAAGGCAATATCATAAAATACCATGCAAGAGTGAAGATTGGGTTTTGRCACTTAGATTTATTATTACAGTAACAGTATTGTGGGTTTTTTCCTTATCTTTACCCAGCATAGCAACTGTCACTAGACGAGTAAGGAAGAGCCAATTCCGAAGCTGGATGAACAGTGAACAAAGACGCCTTTGCTTTTGGTACAGCACAACAAAAACAAAATTTGTGATACTCCTAGGTCAGTAAAACAATGTGTGACCCCCATCTTATCAGCATCCCAGGCATGGCAGAGTGCCCTCTGAGTGGCCACCCCTGTCCTTAGCACGAGGAAACACCACCACATATACGCATAAATATATATATGTATATATAGGGGTGTACAAATAGGTCATGGCTATCAAAGAACAAATTGATTGTTTGGCTATGATTTTATATGAGATGTGAAAGGCTTACATGGAAAAACATCACAATTTTAAAGGCTTGAAGTACTGACTGTGCTATGAGCAGATTTATAACATAAACCAGCAGCTGTGTTTGTAGCCTGTGATCAAAAATCAAGCAGCAGAGCAGGTTTATATTTTCTATGATATGGAGTGTTTTCAGGAAACTGGAACACATCTGAAGTCTATTTCTACCTTGGACTTAGCATTGGAAGCACCATGGGCTTAAAAAGAAGTGGTAGAAAAGAAAGTTGAAGGAGAATGCTTTTTTTAAAGAGGACACCTACCTCCTAAACTTTGATTGCTTATGAACACAGTTTTGGTGCTACACTTTCCTTGTCCATAACACCAAAGGATATCATGGTAGCACMTTGTCAGACAGCTTCTGAGAGAAAAATTGGACAAGCAGTTAATCCCCTGTGGTGGTRAACTCCTGGGTATATGCGTCCCCAGCATGACTATATATTTCATAAACTCTACATTTTTTAACAAACTCATTAAACTCAACAGCCCTCCCCAGATTTTGGAATTAAATGGCTGCAAAGGTTACTTCACTCATTTTTTCAACACTGATGAAAATCAAATTAATGTGTAGGCCCTTTTCCATTACCAGAGTATTAGAGGGGTGGACAGCATGGGTCTTGAGCCAAAAAAACCCATTCTTGTCATGGCACACAGCACACAAAGAAAAGATTCTTTCTTTGCAGAAAGAAACATGTGACTACTGCCAATAAGACCATGCAGGAATGAGATTATAGTGATGACCCATCACATAGTATATAAGAAAGGTGAAAATGCGAAGACAGGTTACTCTGTGGACCCCTTCCTGAATACTACATCGCTCTCTACACACATGGCCGCATGTTGGTTTATGTACCTCAGACCTAACACTTCTCTCTTCTGGTGGCTGTCACCAGAGGAAAAAGAGACATTTGACCCGCTCTATTCAATGGCTTACACATGTGACCAAAAAAGGAAAATATTAAAAGTTTTCATTCATTATACGGCAGTGGGGGCCTACTCCTTGGACAGCTGTGTGGTCATTGATAGAGCACTGACATCTTCTGAATGCAATGGGTGCATTTTCTCTGTCTGTATCAGATACTACCATGAAAATCACTGGAATCTTCTGGCAGGGGCCACCTTCACATATTTATATTATATGACACAACAAAATATGGGCCACCTGAAGAGACCGGTCTTTAATTTCAGGTCTGTATGGGAACATGAATGGGCCTTCATGGCAAGAGTTCTTGTGCCAAAGTGCCCACACTGCTCATTCCCAGAGATGCTTTTTTTGGTGACAGGAAAAATGTCATCTGTTGTCTTACAAAGCAACGCCTGACGAAAATTTCCATTACCRTGATGTTACTGGTTCTGTCCCCAGCAAAACAATACCTCCTTGGTCATGTAAAAGTAGTTTTTGAGAATTTCAGCACTCTAGTAGTATATTTAAGGAAGATCAAAACACAAATACACCCACTTTGAGGTCTCTTTTTTCCCTATTTCTGGCCAGGCTAGCATCAAAGTACTGTTTTCCTTGTGACACTCTTCTGCTGAAACATGCCAGGCCATATGCACCCTCAGGGATGAACAAAGAGCCCTTGTGGGCACCTGGTGTACCCCAGGTCTGAACTGGTGTCTGGGGGTGATACTTGTGATAGTCTGCCATCTGACATTTTGAACAGGGAGTTAACAACCTTTCTTGAGATTACATAAACCTCCTTTAAAAGCAAGAAGCTTCAGACTATCCAGTCTCTTGGATAAATGCTGACAGATATCTAAATATGTTAATTATTAAGGGCAGAAGAAGACACTGCTTTGCGGCCTGCATGCATAAAGAAAACCCTCACAGGATGCCAAACAGTTTTTAAACTCTCTGTGTGTATATATGRAAAGATAAATTCAATCTTCCCAACATCACCAGTGTAAGAGAACCAGATGAGTTACAGTTTCCTCTTTTCTCTGGCTCATGACATGTTGAGGGTGCTGCCACTGTCTCATGGAAGCATACCAAAGGATGTGTAACCCTGGAACACGGCACTGACATTTTTATAGCCTGCTGCACGACATCATCTGTGTGTCTAGAGCTTTATGATCCCTTTAGATGCAAGACCTCTTTAGATGTATTGCCTTTATCACAACACAGACTTTGACATTCATGAGTTGCCTGGGTAACCGCATGCTACTCTACCTTTTTTCAGGTGARTGACACCACATGAGCAAATTGCTGAGTTCATGTCATCAGGTCCCAAATCCTATGGCTACCTGCAGTCAAGGGAAAAGTCTTGTCTAGAAGCTAAAGACTTCACTCTAAACACAATCAGGAGAGAAAAGATCAATCTTGTGTCATTGAGGGAACTTGTGTTGAACTATGACATAAATCCAGAGCAGTGGTGCCTTTAAAATGATCATCATAGATCAGTGTCCCATCAATAGGAACCAGGAGGAGTGGGCAAAAGAATCCAGCCCCACCCTGCCCCAGACACAGAAGSTAGTCTGTGGCAAATGGGTGTTGTCTAAAAGTTTCTACAGCTTTTTGGACATGCACTGGAAGCACCCTTTTTCCACATTTCTGGTAGGGCCTAGCAAATGTGGAAAATGTTAATTTGGAAAAAACATTTTTGGAGAATGCCAAAGACTTGCTCTCTGTTATGTCTTGGAATGTGGTGTGGTGTTAGAGTAGTCAGCAACTGCTGTACCAGGGGCTGCTCTGTAAATATTCTTTTATCAAATTTGTGGAGTACTTATTAAAAAGTCTTAGCAAGTAACCTCTTATTTCCACCTCATAAAATGTACACATTTGTGATCAATTATTTGATGAATTCTGCTGCTGAGAGAAATTGAAAAAAACCCAACTTTTACTAACTGAGTGTATCACAGGAATCTTAGCATATTGTACATTGTACACAATACAGTTTGTTTGTTTGCTTCCTTTCTTGCTTGTTGTTTCTTTGTTTCGCAGGGCAAGAAGACCTGTACCATCACTCAGCATAAAATACATGGTATTAAGAAGCCCCAAGATATATAAACTCTAGGCTATCCCCTGTATTCCTAGTGAGACAGATGTATCCAGGCAAYATGGACATTTTCCTCAACTTAGTAGCCATGAGCTACACAAGAAACTTGGAAAGAAAGTGATTGTTTCTAGGGGCAAGAGGTAAATTTTTTTTTTTTTTTGAGAGTGATCAGCGAGAATGAGCAGCAAGGTGGAGTAGGTTCTCTTTCAGAGAGTCAAGGCTTCCATTTCACAAAAGCTGTAGTTTATGTATGCTATGTCTCCGTAAATGTATCAAACAATAGAAATGAAAAAGGAATGAGAATAATAAAATTTGAATATGACTAAACTCAGTGCTCTCCTGACACTGTTCTTTGAGGCKTAACTAGAAATGGAGGTGTTCAGTACTTCATGCAATCCACTCGCTTGCGTGGATTTTATGCAGAGTTATTATACAAAAGTGAAGAGKGGCAGAGAAAAGGAATGTTCTTTCCCTTCACTGATGTGCTTTAAAAACTTTGGAGGACAAAATTATCTCCTAAAGATCTCTATATCCTAAATTATATATAGAAATGTTATTCCATGTGGGCATAGAGATATGTCTGAAGAGAAGTGTTGGAAAGACTCAGATCTAAATGCCACCAGCCTTTGGAGGTATGGATCCTGGCTGACTCTCTCATTTCTTTACTGGGCTCTGCATTACTTATTTGGCTAAAGAGTGGTTCTACCATGTTCTTCTTTCTTCCATTAGACTTTTTTCTGTATTCCTCTAGCTGTTATAGAATTTCACAGGAGATAATTCATCAGAATCTTCTTTTTCCACTGTGACAATAAATTGACACCACTGAATGTATTTTCTCTTTCCCTAATTCTGCAAATCAGTGGAACTTTTATAAAACTGTAATTTTCCAGAATTATTGCCTTCATTTAGTTTTTGTCATATTGTCAATTTAAGACAACAGAAAAATAGTTGATGCTCACATAAATGTTTACAGTATACCTAAATAGTCTGCCAAGGTTTGAATATAGTGTGTTATTTTTCAGAGCATAGTTACACATATTCAAAGCATACTGTTCAGTGACTGAAACAGTTCATTTGGCTTTCCACATTGATTCATAGTACGCAGCTCTAAATTCTTCTGTTTTTTCTTGAATCACCATTTTTATCAGCAATGATATCCACAATTTATTGAGTTTGCATATGACCACAAGGGCCATTTTTGACAAGGAATGYTTTTTTCACACTTACGTCAAACTCAAGAAAGAGGGATTTGGGTGGAAGGGCATCTTGCTCTACAACTCCTTTGAGCATTTGCCCTACATCTCCTTTGAGAATWCTTTTCTTCAGCCAATTAATAAAAATAATTTCAAAAATGATTAGGCTATCATAAATCATCCTCCTTTGTTTTTTTGTTTTTTTGTTTTTTTTCTTTCCTGCAGGTATCATGACCTATGTGTCCACAGATCTTACTTAACCTTTTATGTTACAATTTCAACAATACCTGTATTTCATAAGCAGGTYACTCAACCTCCAAAATAAGAAATGTCTATGAAAATTAAAATGCTTCAGAACAGTAATGTGATCATAAATATTGATAGTATTTCTTCGTAAACCGTTCAACAGAAGCTAAATCTTACTAAATTCTGTCCACAATGTATTTACTAGCTATTTCATTTATTTCAATATAAAAAATGTTCTACTTGTATGGCACTTTCTTCTGAATAGTTTGACTGTAGTCAATAATGCCACTTGCGGAGGCTGACGCAAATAAACTTAGGTATGAGTGAAACTGGGCTTGAGCAAAGATCAGTTTCTAGGATGTGGTTATGTCCTCCTGGTCCATATGTAGACGTTTTCACTGAAGGAAGATGCTTTCCTTCAGTGCCTTTTCAAAAGGCCCATACTCTCCTCATGTTAGGGAATGTCAGTCCTGGGAGATATCCTTGGAAATGGATATATGCATATCTCATATCTGCAGGGCAGCCAGGTGGAATTAATGCTGTCTGAGCTTCCATAACAATTTCTGTAACACATGAAGACCATATTGTAATACTATTAAAAGCTATGGGATAGGCTTCTGCACAGGTTATKGTGTGGTATGAATTTTGACATTTCTGCCAGATTACTGGAGAAAAGGACTAGGAAGCTTTGGATTTGTAGTTACACTGYGTGCTGGAAAGGTGATGCAAGGGGACGTGTCCAGTACTGAACACCCTGTAATGTACACATTACTTTCTCATAAAACATCGGTGAAGATAATGATGTGATCTTTTATGTTGCTGTAATCCAAGTCCAATTTATAATATTCTTCATATCCTGTGGTAACTACATCACATGTAATTATGTGAGGCAATTACAGGTACCTTTTTGTGGTTTATGCATATTTTAAAATCATAATTAATAATAAAATATACTCAGCAATTTTATAGCTCTATTACTTCCCACTAAAAATAACAGGCTACAACAGTATAAAAGGTGACCTATTCCCTGTGACAGTCAGATCCAATGGCATCATTGACTAGAACCATCYGGAAATGCTCTGCCAAAGCAAATACCACATTTTTTAAGGCTATGCTACCAATTTGATGCATGACTTCCTAATGACAGTAAAAMCTGACAGATAAGCCGGGGCTTCTACAGTCCACAGATGTGAGGAATCCCTGATTATGTGTCAGTCCAGTGTCAGTCCGCAGGTTTCATCTCAATAGAGGGAACSCAGCTCCCACAGTTCTGATATCACTATGAATTTGCAATACTGGTGTTACCATGAGACTCGCCACAGAGCAACACCTATGGAACTCAATACCATTATAAAATAAGATGTGTACATCTTACCTGTAAGATAGGTGAGTACACATGAGAGAGGAATATAGACAGAAAGAAAGAGCAAAGGGAAATCCTGAGGAAATAATAGGTTATCATACTTCARTGACAATATCAGCTTTGTGTATCCCCACACTTCAGTTTATATTACCTAGCACCATTGAGCCTCATTATGAACTATTCCAGAAAACTGATATAAAATGTTTAAAAAGAACCAATTTCCAGCAGTTTTGTGTTTTTCACATCCAGAAGAGCTTTCTTGATCCTGTTCAAGCATAGCTCAACAAAGAAGTGTGTTGGCACGCTGCAGTGCAGAGGCTGGTACATCTTGCAGAATATTGCTGCCAGACTGGGTGTGTTGTGAAATCAAGGATTTAATTTGATTGATAGGATGTAATCTGAACATGTAACAGCTTAACTGCCATTGAGTTTTACCAAAATTGTGCCAAAAGCTTTTTTTCTTTTTTTTAAGAGGGATTAGAAGAAGAAATATGAGGCAGCTTTGATTGTGTTYATTCTTAATTCCTCTCCAGGATGAGGGACAACCCAAGAAATGCAATTTGTGGTCTAAAATTGATACAAAAGAAGGAGTCACAGAATCACAGAATCAGAACGGTTGTGGTTGGAAGGGACCTACAGAGTTCATCTGGTCCAACTCCCCTGCTGAAGCAGAGTCATTTAGAGACAGTTGCTCAGRATATTTTTATGAATAAATAAAAATTAAAACAAAAAAGTGAGAAMAGGATTTTCTACCCATTACCTTTTAAGTGCTTTTTGGCAAATTAATTAAAAGTTTGTTTAAATTTGCAATGATATGACAAAATGGATTAACTGATTAGGGTGAGATTTACTTTCATGCTTGACTTCCTAACCATCCCTGTGATCTCAGCGTACATGTTAAGCTTTTGTGATTTCAAAATGCATTTTGATTGGGAAAATCTAAAGAGGAGACCAGACCTGAATACCTATGTTCGTTTAAATTGAATCCTGAAGAAAAATCTGGAATGTGAGCTTTGATATTACTGCTACCAGCATCCCTTTTCCTCCATCCCCTTTCTTTTTCTTTGTTTTAAATATACCACCTAACAACTGAAAAATATACCAAAAACCCAGGCAAGTTGGATAAAGTGAGCAAGGCATTTCTTTTTTGCAATATTTCTCATGAACCTAAAACCAGAAATGCAATTAAAATCAATATCTTGCCTAGTAGGTGATAAAAYACTTGGACAAGTGTGTCTTTCTCCAGAGGCAAGACTGCAAGTAACAAGAATGCCAGAAAAAGAAGCTGCATGTTCTGTCTTCATTTCCTTTTTCTCTACATTATTTTTGCTTTGTCTTCAAAATATCAGGATCTGACCTGAATTTCTGAGACACATAGAAAAGTCTTAAGTTAATTTCTACCCTTCAAAGGGACAGTATTTACCATGTTTACAATCTTAGTAAAGACATTCAGACTTTTCTATTTGTTTTACATTATACAAAAACTTTTAATCTAAAATTAAGCAAAATAAGTATATTACTAGAAAGCTTCAATATCTTCCAATTCAAATGCCTCAACTTCCCCCTCTCTCCCCCCAAATATTTTTAAATAGTTAAAAATTGTTTTAATTATTTTGCTATGACACAAAATATACCATAATCTCTTCCTGTTTTATTGTTTATGGCATATTTTGATACCAACAAAATAAACACTGATAATAAAAATAATAATAAAAAAAAAAACACCACAAAAAACCCCAAACTAAACCAAAACAGAGAGWGTGACAGTTAAGGATCTTTAGAAAGATTCTCCAAGGCATCAGTGAGGTAGGAGGAAACCTGGTAAGGACAGAACCATGGAAGCCCGGAAAAGATAAAATATCATGAAAAGAAAGTCAGCTGCATGGAAGGCAGACAGCCGGGCAAGGAAGAAGAAAGAACGCTACTTTTGAGATAAGCTAGGAAGAGKTATGCATGTTTAAGTGATTTTAGTTCAGTTATTTGATAGGACAGGATTTAAGGGAATATTCTAGAAGAGGAATGCAGGGCCCTTGTCATAAAGGATTGCCTGAAAATCAGGCACAGCAAACTTTAGGGCTAACATATGGATTGCTTTGCACATCTGCAGTTCTCTAAACCTCTGGGATACAATTTTCATGGCTTCCAGATTCTTTGCTGACAAGCTGGAAGAGTGGAAATCTTGGACCCATGACACCTAGGTTCAGAAGAGGAAGATAAAAAGGCCCAAGAGTCCTTTTCAACTTCGTGGTTGGTTCTTGTCAGCAGAAAGCCTGGAGACCTTGAGCTTTTTTCAAGTTTTTATCTTATCAAAATTCTTTTTTTATTGAATATATTTTACTTATGGATATAACAAATAAATATTCTGCATTAAAATTGCAGAGAACCTCCTTCTCCCACTATTTTAGACATGAGAGATAAGATATAGTAATCACTCTCTAGATTTACAGCAGCAAGGAATTTGCTACAACTGGAGTACACCTGTAAAGTAATGGAAGGGACCCAATGTCCAACAGCATACACACTCCAGGAGATTTTACTTCTGACATCTAGTCTGTGTACACTCACTGGTGGTTGGCTCACGCAGTGCAGTGCTGGACTGTACTTCTCTGCTTAGCTCCATCTGAATGAAATCCAACTCTAAGACTGCTCTGCAACATGACAATGGGTAGCGSTGAGCAGTAGATTTGTCTTAAAAGCATATTGCTTACCCAAACTAAAGTAGTAATGTAGATACATCTATTGCCAAATTACCTGACTACCAGAGTGATTTTAAGGTACTTGAAACTTCTTTCTGTTGCTATGTAGTATGCCATTAAGCTCCCTTATATACAGGTCATCAAAACAGCATGTAACACAGGGATATTTTGATGGAAGACAAACTTTCAGAAATTGAAGTAGAAACATCTAAATGGCGCTAAGAAGTTTTTTGTAGAACAAAGGCATTTATAACAAACTGAACTATGCTCCAGTAAAATAAAATGCCTTTTTTTTAATAATTTCACTGTTAACATGCAATTGTCCTTAAAAGTTTAATAGTTTAAATAATGGTGTGACGCTGCCTGAGAGACGACCATTGAATAGCTATAAATTGTCCCTGTTAACAGACCCAAACTCTTACAAATTGACTAAGAATTTTTCTTATTAAGATATTATGTTTTGCCCAACAGTAAAATTGAAATAAAGTTTACAAAGGGGCAGAAAGTGACCTTTTTTTCTTACTGATGCTTTGTTCTATGCTTCCTTGGTCTTGTGAAACACACAACTCTACAGATCCTTTCTCAGTCATCATCATTCTCTCCTAAATATCTGGCATTTGCTCAATGCTCAAACCTTCAGAAGGGAAGGCAGGGAGCATAGACATCATGGTAAGGCCTAGACCTCAATTTCATTTCCAAGTCTCTTCACAGGGATCTTATCTTATTTCAAAGTCCATACTTTTGAAATGTTTAACCACACACTTAAGCACACAAAAGATGCTTATAGCTTTAAAAGAACTCAAAAATATGATTAAACATGAAAATAATTGCTGTCTTAAGAAAATACCAATGGGATTTTGCTTGAGATAAATGCGCTTTTCCAGTTTGTCATTTTTAAGAAACATGATAGATTGCTGTCCTTTATTATAATAAAGAAATTTTCTTCATTCGGAGTTATTTATGATGTGTTCTGCCATTGAGAAGGTTTTGTTCACAATTATTAGCCTTTAATTTGACAAGCATAAAATAGTTGTTAATCCCTACCTATATCCTTATMATTTCCTCACTTTTGCCAGTACAATTTTTGTGGAACTATGCATTGAATTGACTTGATGAACTTTTTCAGGTCATTAATAATTCATCAAAAAGAAGTTATAAATTATTGSCACTACGAATTTGATTCTCTCATGGTAAATGTTAAATTTCATTTGAAGAGAAGCAGAATTCGTGATGAAAGGACTAAATTCTTGGTCATCCAAACTCATATTGTTTACATCTACTTTATTATTCAAATTGTTTGACCTTAAAGAAAGTACTGAGAATGCATTAAGTTCATCTTACTATTCACAAAGTTTCAGAAATATAACAGTATATAGCTCTTTCTGGGAAGTAAGAAATGAATGAAGTAAAGATTCGATAGTAGAGACTAGAATACTGATTTCAGCTGAGAGTCAGCTGTGAATAAATAATCCCCGGACCAATCCAGAAATAAAGATGGGGATGTTCAGCAGAGTGAGAATAGACAAATTATTAACAGGAGTAATGATTCAGCTGCTACACACTTTCATTGTAATCAGGGATTCTTGCATGGTTGAAAAAATAGCAATCTAGAGAGCAGCACAGGAAATTCAAAATTAATTGAAGATAGGTCAGAAAGGGATGCAAAAACTCAAACTACCGAGGGCAGGAAATATAAATAGCATGAATGGAAATAGCGTAATAGGAAAAATGAGCTCAAAAGGCAAAATTCAGTGTAAGACAGATTACAATGAAAAGAATTAAATACACTGAGAAATATAAAAGAACAATGGAATTTACACTCTGTTGCTGATTTGCTGGTTCTGTGGTACACAGAAATACTTTTTCTAAGATCAATAATTTAATACAGGCAACAACTGACAAGAGAGAAAAAAAAGAAAAAAAAAAAAAGAGACAGCAACAGGAGTTCATATCCCAAGTGTCCTTCTGTAAGTAGCTGGAGTAAGTTTCTTTATTTACAGGTGAGGACTTCAATGAAGTCCTTCCAGCTAAAAAATTCTAATGGGATTTTTTACTTTACTGATTTCGCAACTGAGCAGCCTAGAAAATGTAACAGGTTGCTTAACAGAAAAATGTTATTTTTCACAAAAAAGGAAAATGAAAAAACGAAAAAATGAATTCTATAGATGATAGATGAATTCTTAACAGTCCAGTTTCACTGGGCTTACTCACTTAGAGACAATCTTGTGGAGATTCATGAGGCTAATTCTATGAATAATATAATATGTTGTTATCACTCAGTGGTTTGTTTCTATTTATATGCATGTGTGTGTATAGATATGTGCAATCAGCTGCAATAATTATGAACAAGAACTTGCAAGGTGGTGTTTTGAAGAGATACTGGATTTAGCATTTCAATTTCTGAAATCTGTTCATTTCTACCTACTGCTGCCAGCCATTCATTTTTGCCCTGAACTGCAGTTACTTCCCTCATTATAAATCATTAGTTAAACATGAAAAAAGGAAAAAAAAAAAAACCAACAAACCAAACAACAACAACAAAAAACCCAAACCAAACCAAACAAACAGAAAAGAAGCAATCCAGATTAAAAATAACATTTTGGATAAACAGCTATTTTTAAGCTGAATCAGTTTGGTGATGTAGTATAGCATGCCTTCTCAAAATCACAATAACACATTGAAGCAGCAAACAGTTATATGTGAAGGAGATCAGACTTAAGYTTGTTTTACTGCTAGACACTGGATTTCATCAAATTGCTTTCTCACAAGGAAACCTTTTATTAACATCCTTCAAAACAGCTGTCACATTGGTGAGAGTAAATGTTTTTCCTGTAAATCAACTGATTGTACTGCCTGACAGAATAGAAAAATAATTTGATCCCCTCAAGTAATGATATTTTTTTTGTTAAAATGTAGGAAAAAATCACTCAAAGATACACATAAAAAAGTTATCAATTTTAAATCCCTAAAAAGTAAGCAACCTTCAAACGTACAATCTGTTTCCTGAATCTAAGAAGTTTCTAAGTCTCGGAAGGCTCTAAATCACAGAAACCAGTAAGTTTCTTAAWAATATTCTAAGGGACCCTTACTGTCAGTGTTGAGAACATGTCACAGTAACAAACTCACCTCTCAAATTCTACTCCTTTAGTCCACGTCCAGTATTTCTTGTCCCTAGTAAACTGTGTTARCTCTTTTTCCAAGTGCATTATAACTTGTAGTGATCTGAAAGTTCTTTCTTCTCCTCTGAATCATTAAACTATGTCTTGCTTTGTAAGGATGCAGCAGATCACATTTTATGGCCATGACATGTAACATGCCAGGATTATTTTACATATTCCAAAATGAAGGAGAGTAAATACAATATCACTAGATTTATTCACAAGTCTTTTTCTTTTTATATGTGTTATCATCTTTATATAAGTGTACCTCATCAATAAATGAGATTTAATTCCAGAGGTGAATTTAATTCCAGAGAATGAGAAATAGAATTTGTGTCAGGAGATATTTGCTTGTGAAGCTACTTAACGCAAAAGTTTACTAGATACAGAAATACAAGTGAGGCTAAGCTAATTATACTTAGATAACTAGCTTTCTTTCGGAAAGTTTGGTTGTTTGTATTTTAACTTCAATATTTTTTCAAAATTATGATAGTTCAGAAAATATTAAGCATTTGTCCAGATGGAGATCGGTGACAAGTGGTGTCCCACAGGAGTCCATACTGGGACCAGTACTGTTTAATATCTTCATCAATGACATAGACAGTGGGATCGAGTGCACCCTCAGCAAGTTTGCAGATGACACCAAGCTGAGTGGTGCAGTYGACAYRCCTGARGGAYGGGATGCCATCCAGAGGGACCTGRACAAGCTCGAGAAGTGGGCCCATGTGAGCTTCACGAGGTTCAACAAGGCCAARTGCAAGGTCCTGCACCTGGGTTGGGGCAACCCCCGGTATCAATACAGGCTGGGGGATGAAGCGATTGAGAACAGCCCTGTGGAGAAGGACGTGGGGGTACTGGTGGATGAAAAGCTGGACATGAGCTGACGATGTGCGCTTGCAGCCCAGAAGGCTGACGGTATCCTGGGCTGCATCACAAGCAGCGTGGCCAGCAGGTCGAGGGAGGTGATTCTGCCCCTCTRCTCTGCTCTGGTGAGAACCCCCTGCAGTGCTGCGTCCAGCTCTGGGGTCCTCAGCACAGGAAAGACATGGACCTGTTGGAGAGGGTCCAGAGGAGGGCCAGGAAAATGGTCAGAGGGCTGAAACACTTCTATGAAGAAAGGCTGAGAAAGTTGGGGTTGTTCAGCCTGGAGAAGGCTCCAGGGAGGCCTTATTGCGGCCTTTCAGTATATGAAGATGAAGCCGCGCGAGCCRGTGAGCAGGTGACGCGGCCTGGGAGCGAGGGGGTGAGCGGGCCTCTGCCTTGTCCTTCCGCCCCTTCCTCGGCTTCTCCTTGTCCGGCGGCGGCGGCGGCGCCTTGGGGGCGGGAGGCGGGGGCGTCTGGGGGGGCGGCGGGGGAGGCGGCTGGTGGGCGGTGCCGGCAGAGGGCAGGGGTGGCAGCGGCGAGTGAGGGACCCTGGGTGTCTCTGGTGGTGAGAACACGGTGGGTCAGCTATGGGACCGGGGGAGTCCCGTCCGACTCGGGGGGTGTGGTACAGTCTGTACCTGCAGCCGGGCAAGGGCTGCAGCCTCGGGGGCTCCTACATGCAGGGGCCAGCAACTGGGAAGCCTGGGAGCCAGGGGTCATCTCCTGGGCAGGCTGAGTGCCGGAGCCCCGCTGCTGGAGGGCTCCACCTTGCCCACGTGTGTACGTTCAGTCTCACTAGTGGCCTTCCCGGGGATAAAGCCCCTCACTGTGACACCGGGACCTGCTCAATGAACAGAGGACCATAGTCCAGAGGGGCCACCGGGACTGGGTGTGCGTGGTGAGGTGCTGGCAGCGGGGGCTGCAGGGGTGGGCTGCATGCGAGGAGAGCAGGGCCTCCCTGTGCCGGCCACAGCCGGTGCCAGCCGGTGCCAGCRGCTCTGCAAGGGCCCCAGCGCAGCCACAGCTCAGCCTGTCAGCGAGGCTGGGGGCACCTCCGGGAAAATGCCTGGCGAAGGCCCCGGGGGTGACAGAGGGGGGCTGGACTAGAGGAGCCAAAGGTGCCTCCTCACCCGTACCCTGCTGTGGGCCTGTGAGTCCGGGTCCCCAGGGGGCTGCCAGCAAACCGGTGGCTACTGCGTCTCCGCGGTGACCACCAGGCCTTTGTGACCGGGGCGTCGTCGTGCCCAGAGGCCRTTGTGATGGGGGGYCCGCACGGCGGCCGTGGGGGCTCTTATGGGGCCGGGGCCCGAGGGTGCTCACTCACAGGAGAGCTGCTCCTTCAGGAGGCAGCATCTCCCCGGGGTGCCCACGGCAGGTGTCCGGCAGAGGACCCCGAAGATGCCAGAGAAGCGGGAGGCGAACGCCCACTCCCAGCCCCGTGAGGGGCTGCCRGTCCTGSACAAGCGCCGCCAGGTGAGGGATGGGGCTGGAGGGAGAGGCTGGCAGTGGGACACGGGGGAGGGCTGGGGGGGCAGAGGGCCAGCCATGCCCGGCCCCGGGGGTTTCTCTGGGGCAGGGGCGACGCCGGGATGGCCGAGRCCCGCGCGKCCCCGCAGCAATGSCCCAGRGGCAGAGAGCAGCTCGGAACCGAGCTCAGCCTGGCTGTCGTGGCCAGGAGCTGCCTTGTCGCCGGGGCCGTGCCTGCCAGCGCTGCGGGGGCCGCTGTGCCGACACAGCCGCCTCCATCCCGTGCCTCCTCCTTCTGCCCACAGGACCGCCACAGGCAGCCACAGGCAGCACGGCAGCACAGCTGGACCTCGGTCTCGCCCCTCCATGGGGACAGGCAGCCACAGGCAGCACCGCGGCAGAGCTGGACCTCAGTCTCGCCCCTCCATGAGGACGGGCTGCACCCGCTCCCTGTCCCAGCCAGCTCACAGAGCACTTGGAGCATCTGCAGACAGGTAGGGAGCTCGAGGGCGACGGGGCTGAACGCCTTCCCGACCCTGGGAGGTGCCAATGGGAAGRCGGGAGGTAGCGGAGGGGACAGGTGGGACCGGCCCCCCAGCAAGCTGAGCCCCCCGTGCTGTGCCTGGCAGGCTGCCCGGGCATGTTGGGGATGCTCCCTGGACCTGGTGAGGGCCACGTGGGGTCCAGCCCTCTCCTAAGGTTGCTCTGGGAGCAGGGCRGCAGGCACCCGCAGGGCTGAGCACTGCCCTCGTAGCTGGCAGGATGGTCCGGGCGCAGGGGTTTTCCCTCTGGGATGCGTGGAAAAAGGACCACAGTCASGCGGCYTTTCTCCACATGTTCTCTTGCAGAYGGACAGGCTGGAGGGCTGGGAGGCACAGCCCCACATCAGGGTGCCCACGCCTGGCATGTCGTCTCTCGCAAGGCTTGAAGCGAGACAGGCAGCTGCACCCTGGCACGCGCTTGCAGCTCCAAGAGCAGGATCTGCAAATGTCATCAAGCTGCCTCCTCTGCCAGCAGCAGCCTCCGAGTCTTCTGCGAGAGGCAGAGCACATGCCGTGGGCCTCRCGGCCAGCGGCCACCGAGAGCTCGTGCCACCTGCTCAAGGCACCCTCGACAACTGGAGCATGGCGGTGAGGGCTGAGAGATGGGGGCTGGCCCCACACAGCCCCACACGCCCTGACRTTGCTCTGGAGTCCTCAGTCGAGGCGTTTGCGTCAGGGGTCCCGAGTCACGCTGYGGCTGCAAGCTGGGAACCCGGCCAAGGGCTGGCGGCACAGGGGCACCTTGCACAMAGCGTTGGTCTGGCATCACTGGCAAGAAGAGCCCAGGTGCAGGCCGCGTGGGGTTGCGAGGGCCCTGCAGCTCAGCGGAGGCCCGATCCCCATGCTCAATGGGGCACCAGGGCTGCTGGCAAGGCCTGTGAACCAGTTTCCCTGGGGAGGGGCACCRAAGGGCTCTGGGAATGCTCGAKGGCAAGGCCGGGCCRTCGTCTGCCACCCTTGCGACTTTCACGTGGCMAGCCGCTGCGCACAGGGACCGAGGAAG
>JASVER010000143.1:705825-757604 GCA_030449065.1 Oceanodroma leucorhoa | reverse complement strand
CTGCGCCCTCGCAAGCTCAGCCCGGGCTGCGGGACTGCCCTTGCTGCCCACGCCCACTGGAGCGGGCCCACGCGAACCTCCTGAGGTTCAACAGGCCAAGTGCAAGGTCCTGCGCCTGGGCAGGGGCAGTCCCCAATGTCAGCACACACTGGGGGGTGAAGGGATTGGGAACAGCCCTGCGSAGAAGGACGTGGGGGTACTGGTGGGTGGCAAATTGGACGTGAGCTGGCAGTGTGTGCTTGCAGCCTAGAAAGCCAAGTGTATCCTGGGCTGCATCAAAAGAAGCGTGGCCAGCAGGTCGAGGGAGGGGATTGTTCCCCCTCCTACTCCCCTCTCGMGAGACCSCGGCTGGAGTACTGCGTCCAGCTGTGGGGTCCCCAGCCCAGGGAAGACATGGACGTGTTGGAGCCGGTCCAGAGGAGGGCTGCAAAACTGGTGAGAGGGCTGGAACAGCTCTCCTGTGGAGAAAGGCCGAGAGAGTTGGCCTTGTTCAGCCTGGAGAAGAGAAGGCTCCAGGGAGGCCTTATTGCGGCCTTTCAGTACTTAATGAGGGCTTATAAGAAAGATAGGGACAGACTTTTTAGAAGGGTCTGTTGCGACAGGATAAGGGGGAATGGTTTTAAACTAAAAGAGGGTAGATTTAGACTAGATATAAGGAAGAAATTTTTTACAATGAGGGTGGTGAGACACTAGCACAGGTTGCCCAGAGAGGTGGAAGATGCCCCATCCCTGGAAACATTCAAGGTCAGGTTTGATGGGGCTCTGAGCAACCTGATCTAGTTGAAGATGTCCCTGTGCATGGCAGGGGGATTGGACTAGCTGGCCTTTAAAGGTCCCTTCCAACCGAAACTGTTCTATGATTTCTGTTCTCTGTCAAGTAGTGTAACACTAAATGGCAGTCTGTTTACCTTTAACAAATTATTTCCTTCATCTTTGAAGTCTATAACATTGTCCTGGTTCCGGCTGGGGCAGAGTTAACTCTCTTCCCTGTAGCTGGAGGGGGTGCTGTRTTTTGGGTTTGGTAATGAAAGGAATGTTGATGGCCYATGGATGCTTTGGTTGTTGCTGGGTGGTGCTTGCATTGACAGCCTCCCCTGCCCTTTTTAGGTGCAGGGGGACCTGGCTGGGAGCATAGCCGGGGTGGTTGACCCAGCTGGCCAATGGGGTATTCTATACCATGTGACATCATGCCCAGCTTAAAAACCGGGGGTGGTTCCTTCGTGGGGGGGAGTGCACGGTTCGGGCAGTTCGGGCGGTTGGTCCGGAACATGTGGGGGTGAGCAGTTGCATTGTGTATCGCCTGTTTTGTATATATACAATAACAGATTATTGTTGTTATCATTGTTATTATCACTGTTCTACTTTGTTTTATTTCCATTATTAAACTGTTTTTATGTCAACCCRCGGGTTTTCCTCCGTGTGCCCTCCCGATTCTCTCCCCCATCCTACCGGAGTCGGGGGGGTGAGCGAGCGGCTGCGTGGTGTTTAGTTGCTGGCTGGGGCTAAACCACGACAAACATGCAGATCAAAAGATTAATTTTTATTATTTTTAAAGTCTGTATTGTATACAGTGGCATATAACATTGTAGCTGTCATGATATTCTCAAGTATTCTCTAAAATCCATTAATACAATGTAATTATTGATGTCTCCTGGAAACAGTGGGTTATATACTGTAAAAACCACCCTTTCTAAAACTATTGTCGATTAATTTCACTATGTTTAAATCTCTTCTCACATTTCTTAGAGTGGAAAAAAAGGTGATGCCATTTTTGTTATCATTTGGCATAATTTTGAACACAAATGACAATAAGTAATTTTGTCCTTCCTAATTTTTCATCTTACGCTGTTGTCATTTTACACTAATTGTAAATGCTGCTTTGATTTTTTTTTTTTTTAATCCTTCCCAGTCAGTTTAATTCCTCACTTCCTTTTTCTTTTATTGTTATTGCACATTGCTATGGAATCCGCCCCAATCTTAATATCCAATCTTTTATATGTGCTTATGAAGACTGAAACTTTCCCTATAATAAATTATTATACTGAATTTATGTAAAGAAAATGTACTACATAGACTGGTAATAGTTAATAGGATAGAACACAGTTAAACTGTCATGCAGCTGGTTATACTAGTACAGCTTATGTCCCCACTGGAAAAAGGATGAACTAAAACCCTTGTGAGATTGTTACACAGTTATGACTCTGAGCATGCCAAGAGTTATACTGGAAGGCCTACTGCAGCAAACACCTGCCCCTCAAACCATATGGAATCAGACCGGAATAAATATTTTCCCATAAGCAGTTCAAACTGTCTTGGTAGTGCAAAATTCGTTCCTAACAAAAGAAGGGAAGTAACAGAAAGACTTTAAATAGTCAGTGTGGCTTGAAGGAAATAACAGAGTGGAATGCTACAAAATATAATGGGGATATCCCTCTTCCATTATATTATCCTTTTTTCTCTCTCTTTTTAAGTATTCAGCACAGAGGGAACCAACCAAGGAACCTGTCATGGTTTATAACAAAAACAGCTATAAATTTGATTTGGCATATTCCAATCAAATCAGTTGTTATCTTGAACCCTTCAAGCCCTACGTTGGGCACCGAAAAAGACTGTCGTGGTTTAACCCCAGCCAGCAACTMAGCMCCACMCAGCCGCTTGCTCACTCCCCCCGGTGCTATGGGGGAGAGAATCAGAAGAGTAAAAGCGAGAAAACTCGTGGGTTGAGATAAAGACACACCCTATTAGTTTAATAGCTAAAGCAAAAGCCGCACACACAAGCAAAGCAGAACAAGAATTCATTCACTCCTTCCCATGGGCAGGCAGGTGTTCAGCCATCTCCAGGAAAGCAGGGCTCCATCACGCCTAACGGTTACTTGGGAAGACAAAATGCCATTACTCCGAAAGTTCCCCTTCCTTCTTCTTCCCCCAGCTTTATATGCTGAGCATGACACCATATGGTGTGGGATATCCCTTTGGTCTGTTGGGGTCAGCTGTCCCGGCTGTGTCCCCTCCCAACTCCTTGTGCACCCCCAGCTGACTTGCTGGTGGGGGGGGGTGAGGAGCAGAAAAGTCCTTGGCTCTGTGTAAGCACTGCCCAGCAGTAACAAAAACATCCCTGTGTTATCAACACTGTTTTCAGCACAAATCCAAAACATAGCACCAATAGTAGCTACTATGGAAAAAATTAAGTCTATCCCAGCCAAAACTAGCACAGAACCATCCTTTCTTTATTCCCTACACAGTCACTCATCACTCCCCATGGAAATATCTAAGACCTATTTCATGTAGCCCAGCTCTTTGTACTGCTGGCATCTTCTGCCTCTGCATCCAACACCTCCTGCGGAGGTGGATGGGTCCAGAAGTAGAGGTGGATTACACTTAATAGAAGACCCTCAAAAGGAAGGGAGGGGCTTCGAGGACTGGAGGTTGTGTAGGGTGGAAGTGAGAGGGGAAGGGTAASTTCATCCTACCAGGGAACAGCAGCTGCTGTCCCCAGATATTGTTGTCCCTCTYATGGCAACAGAAAAATTTGTGCTAGAAGAGTTATCTTCAGCTTTTTCCATGGGATACACAACAGATACGCTGCTGAATTCACTTTTGCTTACTGCCTTGAGATAGCACCGTAACCTCCATATGGAGGCAATACCCAGAGAGATGGGTTTTGAGTCTCCGCTGCACTGAAAGTTGCATAGCCACTTGTATCAGTGCCAAGCAATTGTAAAAATGTAAATCAGAACAGTACTACTATCTGGAATTCACAGTATTCCTACACCTATTCCTATACCTATTCCTATACCCCAGGTGCAAAAATCAAGCAAAAAAMCATCATGCCCCTGAAAATTACAAATTCCTGACTATGGAGAAATGAGAAAAACATCCATGAGATGAGCTAACTCCCCTCCTACTCATTTCCAGAATTTTTGATAAATGTGAAATGGATTATAACTGGACAAGGTATCCTATTTAAGAAAACTAATGAATATTTATTATATATAGAACTGGCTCCATGTTAAGTTTTGCTAGCAATTGCTATCACCATGCTCAAAATCTATTCATGACATCGGTACCATGTACAACTATCCTCATTTCAGCAGCAAAATATGGTTGCAGAAGTTCATTTCACATTGTTTCAATTCTATGCAATATAGTTTCGCACTTCTTTCATTCCCTGTGCTATATGAGACTTTATACACTATGATGAGTAACACTTGCTACCTTTTTCAAGAAACAGTCCTGAGCCGTGAAATCTTGAGCTGGCTTTGACAGTAATTTCAAGGAGTTTCTGGTATCCAATCATTCATAATTGCCATGTCACAACTCACACATCACATAGTATAAATAACAATCTTAACTAGATGCGTTTAAATCAACCAGGTCTAAAAATAATAAATAAATCTATTATTTTATAATAACTTCAAAGGAAAAAAGTTCTTTTACTTATAAGAAAACTTATTAGAAATAATGTYTGGAAAATTCTGACCTTTCAAAAATAGCATGATTGGTTTTTTAACCTGCTAAACTCAGAAATGTCCCAGAAAAGTCTCCTCCCTTACACTTTGTACCTATTTCCCCTGTGAGTTGGAAACAAACAGGGTAGCAATGGGGGAAACTTAGATTCACAGTCTGGATTTGAAAGACAAGTAGTTACTTACATTAAATAGTTTTCCCTTATATTAGGCCAGATCTTATGCCAATTAACATCATAGGAAAAACTTCCACTAACAGTCTGCTTAAAAAGATTTTTGTAAATCAATGGATATCTTTGATTTATTTTAAAGAAAAAAACATGGTATTAATGTTTTAATCTTTAGCCTCGTTATAACAAACATATACTTGAAAGGACACACAAATTCCCAAAAGTACAAATATGACGTCTCTTTCATTATTCATTAGCTATGCCAGTGAAGCATCATTATCAAAAACAGGTAGAAGAACAAACGTCGTCTCCCTGACAAAATATATCTCTCCCCTCTCKCTTCCTATCTTCCTCTATCTCTTTCCCTCTCCTTTTCTCCCTCTCTCCCCCCCCCCCGCCTTCCTCTCCCCTCCCATTCCCCCAGTCTTACTATTTGTAATACAAGGGCATCACTCACTGCATATCAGCCCCATGAGCTAATCAATTTGGGGATGTTATCAAAGAGTGATTCAGAGCTTCTGGGAGGGAAGCAATTGGCCTTGGCTAGGTGCTTAGCTGGTTCAGCTGAGCCCAGTTAAGTTAGAGGTTATCACTCCACAGGGAATAATGAGTGATTATAAATTTGCAGATGTTGGAGACTGTTGAATCCAGTAGCCCCGCAGATGTGAGGCTGCTGTCCCCAGGTCCAGCCTGCAGTGAGACTGAGCGTGCACTTCTAACAGGCACGCAGGCACACACAGAGCAGCACAGATACAACCCTCCCTTTGCCGTTTCAGCACAGAGSGAAGATGTTGGCATGAGGAATCCTACATGAATAGAGGAGAATGGATGTGAGGGAGATCTGAGGCTGTTCAGTAAYGAATTTGAGGGGAGGGGGGGGAATGAGAAACACATCACTTCAGTGGCTTCTGGCCCAGCAGAGGAAGTATACTGAGAAGCACTTCCAAGCAGCTTGCAGATGAGGATGCAGGAGCTACACTCCACTATGTTTACTTCATGATTCATCATCACAGAATATGCACTTTATAATCTTTGAGACAGGATTTATGAACAATAAGGTTTTTAATCTCTTTGATTGTATCATCTGTGGACCACCAATGGAAACAAGGGATTTTAATGAATTACAGAGAAAAAAGTSTTTTCGCTACCCTGTTATAATAAAACAAACATAACTGTATTTGCAATGTACCCATTAGGTTATATGAGAATGTATCTTCCGAACATTACACAAAGTTGATAGAACAGATTTCTCTTTTTATTGGTAAGGCTGGTAAGATAAAAAGAAAGCACAGTCTTTTATGMCATAAAGACTTACTTCCTGTTAATATTTTTCAAACAGTTCATTACTGTTTATGGTAGCGCAATTTGCATAAAACACCAAACTTACACGCATGCAATACAACCTAAATAATTCCTGTCCCAAAGGAACTGGGATCCAGCTGATTATACAAGTGAAAGTAACTGAAACAAATGTGGAAATGAAATGTAAAATTGAAATACATTAAAATATGACAATATCTATATAATACACAGATCTGATTTTTATTTATTTATTTATTTTAGAAATTACCAAAGTGTCAAACCACTTTGTATAAGTGTCTGATTCCAATGGATCTTTCACTGCTGGTTCTGGATGGCATTTCTGATAAGAAGGCTTTTCAGTGGACCCTACTAGGAATGTGGAGCATTTATGTGGGATATGGAGGATCTGAATGGAGGCATTTGCTCTAAAGCAAATGAGACAGAGACTTGAACCGAGGTTGCAGACGCATGCTCTAATTATTAGACTATTGGCAATTCTGAAAGCTTGTGTAAGGTTTAGGATTATTTTTTCTTTGTCAAAAGGCCCAGGTCCCAATTTAATGCAGACTGAAAATGTTTTCAAACATCACTTTGCTTCTGCATCTCTGTTCTTTTCCAGCCAGCTGAACTAATAACTTCTAAAATTATAGCAAATCCTTCTTGTAGTTCAGCCAAATTAATGTTTATTCACCAGAGAGAAGAACATTCTGCAGAGACAAGGACGTAGACATGCTGCTTTTTTCCTGTCTTTATCAGAGAAGCTGCAGAGTTTCTTTCACTAACACCTCCTAAAGGTCTGCATTTTTTTTTTTTTTCCAGATATAGGTATTTATATAGATAGCCTTCCATACTTATGGCTGAATTCTTGGGGGAGAATACAAAAAATACAAATTGATACCATTAAGCACATAAAGCTTGAAATCAAATCTTTTCTCTCTTAACTGTACCGAATAGTTGAACTGCTTTTGTATTTTAATGAATTAGAAAGAATCCCCAAACTCTCTGTCCCTTAGATCATTTATGTAAAAACATTAGTTGTCAGGATCTGACGTGTCTTAGGATTTTTATATTCCTTTCCATGGGGCTTTGAGGATCAAAATGAAAGTCACGGAAACATAAGAGCTTGTATACGGATGGGGCATGGGCAGAGTAAGGCACTTTCTTAGTCAGAAGAAACAGAATCCCCGCAAGTAGAAAATAAAAATAACATCCCCACATATTCTGTAAACACCTTATCATACGCATTAGTCCTGCTTTTATCACCACTGATCCAGCACAAATGCAACAAGAATTATGAAGACCTCAAATACCATGCAGAATCCAGGTATTCAGATGAAAACAGAGGAAAAAAAATCAGATCTCAATTTTCAGCTCACCTTCAAAATAATATAACTTATCATCCTTTCATTAGAATTAGATTTATGGGGTTTTTTATTTCTTTTTCCCAAATGCAATCTTGAGGAAAGGAATACAAACTTTGTGATTTAATATCCTTACTATTTTATTTCTATGCATTTCTTGTAAGATACAAGTTGCATGTTTTCCATTTCTTCTTTGAGCCACATTTAAGCAGTCTCCATAATAAATCTGTGCATGTTCATAGAAATTAAAGTTTAACCACACAACTACCACAGTGAAAAGTGTGTGACCAAACTCCCAGGCAGTTTTCAAAGACACAAAATTCACCCATTTATTCCTTTTAATCTTCTGAACAGTACACCCCAACAAAGAAACAGTTTAATTCCCTTCCCTAAAAAACTTGGCTTTGGACTTAAGTCAATATCAGCTTAACAGTTACAGGTAGTTAAAACCAAAATATATGAAGTTCTTTCAATGTTTTTTACTATAGAAATGTTTTTTACTATAGAAAGCTAATTCCTCAAGTTTTTATCCACAAATAATTTTAAAGAATAAGAAAGGTAAGATTTATCCGTATTCTAGCAACCAGCAATGAAGTTACTTATTCCAGAAGAATAGTATTTATTAAAGTTTTATAATTCTGACTGAAATTTAGCCTGCCATTATCTTAAAGACAAATTTAGCTCATTAAGAAAATTTCAGAGAGTAAGATCTAAATTATATGTGATCTCATATATCACTGTTTTCTAATTTTCTTGTTACCATACTATTGGCACAATAAAAGTACTGTTTTAACATGACCTTACAGTATCCTATATTTGCTACCTCTTCAACAATAGTCTACATTGTTTGTGTAATTATAAAATGAGCATTTTTTTTTTATTAAGTTGGAAAAAAAACAGTTTCATTCCTGCTGTTTGAATAAGCAATAGGATTTTTATCTTTTGCACATATTTTTGTTCTATTCTTTTTAAACAAAAAATTATATTTATACATTATTTTATGAATATGCCAATGGGGAAGAAATACAGCTTTAAACTTATGTTCTGAAACTTCCAAAATACTGATTTTCTATAATATGTTAAAAGAACTGTGAAATGTCATTCACTTTGTTTTATGACAGCTATCTAGAAGGATGTTTCATACTTTTTGATTTGTGACTCTTGAAATTCACTCAAAAGCCACAAATTACTGTAAACTAAGCTATAAATAATCTAACTTATAGTCCATGTCTTCTAGACTTAAGTAATGATTTCATTATCCACTTACAAACTATTCTCTGCATTTCCTCTCCAGTGTACCTGTCTGCAAATGCGTCACGACAGACATCATAATTGTACCCCAAACAGACCTGTAATCTTCATTATTAAAAAATTCAAACATGGATGGGGGAAAGTAAAAGAAACTGAGATACAGTAAAACAATTCAGGGAAAAGAAAAATAGCTTTTCCCTCACTAACTATTGACTTTTTAGGGCTTGAACCAAAGAAAATGAAAAAATGTGCCTAAACTGACTTCAGTAGAGTTTGGGTCAGGTCTCTACAGGAACATTAATACTCATCCATCAAAAAAAAAGATAAATGGAATCTTCTAAAAATGTTCATAGTCATTCAGCCATTTGGTTTAATAATATAATTGAAACTAAGGTCCAAATAACCATATTAAATTATTGTACCAAATTATCTTTACACTTCTGAGACCCATGTTATTCTCCTTGTCACTGTAATTTGCTGTGATGGACAACAGACGGCACATAGGTTATCCCAACAAAAGAATTTGTGTTTTGCCACTGGCAAATTCAGTTCTGCTTTTGGTGAATATGCACATGCATGGAAAGCAGTCATTAATAATTTCAGTTATTGCATTGCTGCCAAGAAATAAATATAAAGAGTCAACCCTATCCTTCAGAAATAGTTTGTACCGAATTCCCAACAAGGTTGGGTAATGAAACTTGAATACAGTTGTTTACTCATTTGGTGGCTACTTACTTCACTTCACACTACAGACCTTTAAAGTCTAATGTTTGTTTGAATAATAAATGGATTAAATGTGTTATTTCAAACCAATTTTTTTCCTGTGCTCTAGCTACTTCTTATACACAGATAAGTTACTTTCTAATCACGATCTTTATATATTAGTACATAGGTTTTGTCTTGAAGTTCAGGCATGAATATCCTAGACATAAACTCAGTATGCTGTTGTGTTGGGTTTTTTTTTTTCCTTTTTTTAAATAGCCTATTACTGCATTTAGAAAACCCAAACGATAATAAATACATACAGAAAAGAATAAAAAAGACCAAATCAGGTGCTGTAAGAAGAACCTCCAGCTAGGCTGTAAATTTCATTTACCCTCTTCTCTAACCAACCACTGTAAGAGAACTGAAATGTAATCGAAAAGTAGTAGTAGCAGGTAGGAATCTATTAGTCTTTTGAAGTCAAAATATTCATGAGCAGTCTATAGCTGTGTAGCTCATATTTCAAAAAACATTTTTCATGTTTTTATAATGTTACAAGAAAAAAAAAGGAAATCCTCAGTTTTAGCATGGGGAAAAGGACTGGTAATGCTTCTACATGGACAACCACAGCAAGGCAAAGCACTAACAGTGGCTTCTAGATTGGCACTTTAGATGAATGTTTTCAAATATTCCTGGTTTATAATCTCTTCTTTTTTTCCTTCCTAAGTAAGATAGGCACCTAAATTTCCCTAACTGCTTCACTCTTCATAAGAGTGGTTTGACTAACATGGCAGAAAAACTTTTAAGATTTTCATAAGAAATGAGAAATCATTTTTTCCAAAAATTTACATTCAAATACAGACACAAACTAATATAACGTGGACATTAACTGTCTTTGTATCATTCTTCCTGACTCTTTTATTTTTTTGTTATTGATGTTCTGATATTGATTTTTTTCATACCACATKGACATTATAATAAAAGATGAACCAATAAAATTTGTTTATTGTATGTAGCAGAAGGGAGATGAGAGCTCCTGACTATAGCTTACAAAGGGGATGGGAGGATATTAAATTCTATAGAAAGTTGTAGTTGCTCTCCCACTGTTGTTAAATGTGTTGCTAATTATCATGGGATATTAAATCTTGGTGTCTATCAGCTTTTCACATGAATCCTCCCCACTTTTAAATAGCTTTGAGTTTTGTCACAGCATTTTAATAAAATACTGTACCATAACTTTTTGTTGGAATTCACCAGTAACTTTGCTCTCAAATGGGATTTAAAATACACCAGTATGATTCTTCATCCCACCCTGGATGGAAGACACTGATTATAGATTTTCTTTCCTTGAGTTCACACTTGCCTAAGAAAGAAGAGAAAACAAATTCCTGCAGTGAACTACACTTGATACATAATTAACGAAATAAGACCCTCCGCAGCAATTAGAATGAACAACATTATGAATGTACCAGAAAGCAAATATTTGGAACTATGTACCTGGCCTTGAAAAACATAATGATCGCCATCATCTTTCTTGACTGCTGCAACATATGTTACAGGATGCAAATCCATTTACAGTAAGGAGGCCACTGTTCTCAGAGGGGTAACGAAGATGTTAGAAATAGAGCTCATGGTGGTTTGTGAGTCTGTGGGAGGGTTTACAGGAGCCCTGTTGTAACTGGGAGGCCACAGCCAGGGTTGTCCCTTTCCTGTGATGTCTGCTTTCAGCCTCTAGTGTCCGGCCAAGCTGAGCTACAGCCATGCTGCATCATTCTGTGCCTATGGTCTTTCCACGCCACATATAGTTCTGTAAGAATTAAGTTTTTTTCTAAAGCRAAATAAAAACTACCCAGTAGAAAAAAAAAAWTCAGAAAAAAGACTTCCAAAATATTTGTCACATATAATAGCACTATGACAAAGTAATTGCTTTATGTCTTCATCTGTAATTTAATAAAATAACATAGTTTTTCAAAAGGGCTGAAAAGTAAGCCATAGATTAGACTGTTCCTCAACAACTGATTTTTTTTCTCTCCAGTAAATGATTTTAGATTTGTTTGAAGGGGACTATTTCAGCCTTTCAAGTCCCATTAAAATCCCTGGCAGGCATATGGCTGGTTTGTTTTACACAGTTTACAGAACACATGAGCAGGTTTTCTGACAGTCCTTCAGCATTTTCTCACCAAACAACAAAAAATTACATTTAGGAAACAAGAGAAATCGTACAGACAAATTGCATTTTGTTAGGACTGTATGGTATGTATTGTGATGACATGAGAAAGGTGCCCAGTGTGCTGTGGGGCTCTAAATGGGGATTTTTCTGCTTCGTTTTCTCACTGACATGGAAGGAACTGTTAGAGTCACAGAGACTTCTCCGGTCATATGACTGGAGAAAAAATTAATTGTATAAAAACAATGAATAATTCAACTGAGAGAAATTTATCTCATATTCTTTGGATGAACACAGTCTACTTAGTTTTCATCTGTGGAAGTTAGTGAAGAAACCCTGTTTCTTGACTCGGACTGTTCAAATTTATCATATCATTAGAGGTGTACACAAGTCCACCCTTGGTATAATTTTTTTCTGTCAGGAAAAAAAGGTGCTAGCAGAGGCCAAAAGACAAATGAAGTTGAAAAACTATGCACATGGAGATACACAGCTGTCAAGAGTACATGGGGAATGGCTCTCTTCCATCAAACACTGGTGGTTTAAATTTTTTTTTTTCTAACCTTTCATCAGAAGAGCAGTCTCATAGATTTTTGTCTAACAACTACTGCTTTTGTCTAAATACTGTTGTGAACATCAGTAAAAATTATGAGAAGTATCATCGGTGTGTTGGAGTCATGTAGTAGGACTGTCCAGRTTCATAGCATACTCTTATTAAACTAGTTCAATCATGCTAATAAACTGTGAAAACTTTAAAGGAAAGCAAACCCATTTTTCCATTAGGAAGCTAATGCTTAATCAAGAGTRCAGGGCAGGAGCCCTTCATTGATCGGTGCTGAACAACAGTTACTGAGAAAACAATTACTCCTCTCAAAAGCAAGGGGTCATTTGACATGAAGAAGTGATGGGGAACAAATGCAGGGGAAGTAAAGGATGTAATTGGCAAATGGGTCCACTATGTGAAATTGTTTAACGTTGTAAATGACTTTGGTAAAATAATTCACTGAGCTGGAACCAATGAATGACAATGATAAAGGATGACAGCATCTTGCACACACTTTGTCAAGTCACTGTCACACTTATAAACTCCTGAATGAGGAGACTGCAGTTGCCACAGCCTCACAAGCAGAAACTGGGGGAAGAAAATTCTGTGTCATCAAATACAAGAGGGAAATACTG
Organism: Oceanodroma leucorhoa; assembly: GCA_030449065.1. Classification (NCBI taxonomy): domain Eukaryota; kingdom Metazoa; phylum Chordata; class Aves; order Procellariiformes; genus Oceanodroma; species Oceanodroma leucorhoa. The sequence continues at coordinate 745,009 of JASVER010000143.1, read as the reverse complement.
TTTTCTTTAGGGTCGAGAGACATGAATTAGACTACCAAAGCTCAGGTAAGCTCGCTGTCTTCTAGTCAACGAGCAAATAATATATTCACTCTTWCCTGCCACGAGGAATTTGCTTTTAAACTTTTAAAAGGGTTGCTTAAAAAAACAAAACAAAAAAAGAATAAAACTTTTAAAAGAATTGTGTTTTCCCATGACAAAGTACGCAGTACATCTGTACAAGATCCTTTCCAATAGTGCCTAGTCCCTAAAAGTATTTGTTAAAGGGGCAATCATTTCTTAAAGAAGAGCAGCAGTGGAGTTAAAACCTTACTCACTCTTTCCATAGCTCCTTAACTTTAATTTCTTTCTTTAGTTTCTGCAGAATATTGGCAGATAATTTGCAGGTGAATGGATTTAAAAAGTTAAACCCTATGATCGTATTCAGAGTTTAAGAGTTTTCTGTATGGGTTCTATAAATTATAAACCATGCTTCCAGTCTAATTTTGGAGCTTAGCTAACTTACCTAAACTAAGTATTGTAAGGACAGCCATATCCCAGATAGTTATCTAGAAAGTGGGAAAAAAGCCCCTATGACCTTGATTTGTTACAATGATCCAAATAAATCCCTAAATTAAAATGAATGAAACACAATACCAAACTATTCAAAAAAATATACAGAAAGATATTTTAATAAGTTTCAAAATTAAACTGACCTTTATTAGAAAACAAATATATTTTGCTGTATTTTCTGTAGCTACTCTACCTAATTTAATTTACTGGGAAGTTCAGCTGCAAGGTAGATGCAAAAGACACTAATGTTATAGAGTGATCTTGCTGTAAACTACGTATTCTCTGAACTCTGACTCATAGATGATATGTATAAATAACAAGCTGAAAAGAAGCAAACACTACAATTACATTTTCATTTTAGCATTTAGATAGCTATTACAGATGGTCAGATGACTGCAGTTCAGGCACAAATTTGATTTCCAGAATAAGTCTGATTATGATTCAATTAACCCTGACATAGCCACAAGTTTTTTTTTTCCCAATAATTCCAAGCAGATATAGTAGACAGTTATGTTCTTACCAGGGCTACAATGGGAAAAAGTGGAAAGGTTTGAAGACCACAGTGGTGGTTCAACCTGTGAACACCTTTAAACTATACTTTAAMATTTTTTGGTTTTGAGGAACAGAGTTTCATCTTTTTCTGTCCAGAAAGCTTTTAAAGAATGTAAAAAGCCAGAAAACAAATGTTTCATTTGTATTTTAACTAACAAAAAAAAAAAAAGAAACCTACATGCAAATTTGCAACAGCCTGACAAATAAGGCACTTCTGAAAAATATACTCTGGCTTAGAAGGCTTGTGCCTTTTCATTTGGCTCCAATTGAACTTCCCCCTCATTAAACAATAATCTTTATGGTGAATTCCAATAAAGATGAAAAAAGAAAGATTCTGAAAAGAATGCATAAATAATTCTGGTTGCCTAGCTGTGGCAATGAATTCCTGTTTGTTTTGCCACTGAAGGGTGAATGCAACCCTTTGAGCAAACGGGAATTCATTATTCCAGTGAGTGAGAAATGATCCACTTAAAGAACCTAATTGGTTCTACAACAGTGATTTCTTTCAAAGCACCGTTTCCGGAAGAAACAACAAAAAGAAGACAGCTCTTTGACTAGTACAGGGTCTACAGGGTACATTTGCCTTCCCATGTTTCAACTTTAAAAAGAAAATGTCACACATACCCAGGACAAAGGAACAAAGAACTAGTGTTTTAAAAGGTACAGAAATACAGCAGGTCTTCCACTTCTTTCTTGAACAGTAAAGCTGAATTTCAATAAATATTAGTGCATGCTCATGACACTTGAACTGTCAGTAAGAAAGAAAATACTGTACTGACCACAGTTTCAACTCCTTTCAAGAGTGATCATTAGTAGCCAAAAGCTACTTGAATATTTTACTATGCAAATGAAAAGTAAATCAACATTATTTACCAGTAAGTGTTGTAGAATATGTGAATTAATATGCCCAATCTGCTGAAGAAAACAGAATGCTGTCATTTATTTTTAACCTAATGAATTAGAATATGCAAAAAAGAAACTCAGACACACAGGTAGATACAGACAGTTCTCATTTACATCTCAATAGTTACACCAGAAGAATAAAAATCATGCACTGATTGTTGCATTTAAATGCAGAATCTTAAACAAGRGTTTTTCTGGAGGCAAGGTGCAGATCAGAAACAAATCTGACTGAGGTTAATGGATGGATATCTATTTACTTCAAAATGAGCTTCAGACAGGCCCCCACAGAACAACAAATTCACGTTCAGACTGAAATCTGAGGAAAAACTTCCAGTTCTGTGCAGATTTGACAAGTGATTTAATGCTATTTCTAGAATTAGAATGAGTGATACAAAAAGTGTTAATGCATTATTTACKCATCACTTTCGATGTGTGTCCAGTCCCCAAAGAATATAGTTGATCTTAAATACTCAGACTGAAACAGAAATCTCTCCGTCCCTGTTATTCAATGCACAAGTCAACACAGTTGTAATGCCCCCAAAGCAACAAGAATAATGTCTGTTCTCACAATGCCCCTCAGYTTTTCCATTTGTGGCCTCAGAGAGTGGTTTGGGTGGGTGCCAAAAAAGAATAGACCGCATTGCTCAGTGACATAAAATCTAAAAATTATATAGTAAGTAGGATAGCAATTTATATTCTATGACACACGCACTCATGCATGACACACCAACCAAGGCCTTACCCCTCTGGTCCAGCTTAGACCAGCACCACAGACCCAGAAAACACTTGTCTGGGACGCTTGTGTCCCACCACCTGTAAATGCGTCAAGCCCTGACTGGTGGCTCCATCATTTTGTACACCACTTCCACCTCGAGTACAAACATCTAAACAGTTTCACAGGCCCACAGATGTGTTACTTCCACAACCCCCTACCCCAAGGGACTATTGTTTTCAGTATTTCTTACTTTGTGTATTAGTTTGTCAGCATGAGGAACCAGCGGCTTTGCTCATCCCATAGCTGATCCAATCTCTTTGACTTTCTCCATATTTAAATCAAATTATTAATTGCTTCAGAGGTTTCTCCTACCCTCTGGTCTCCTCCCTGAACATGTTACAAAAAAGTGCAAAGTTTGTCCACTTCTGATATAAGCTCCAAACCAGAATAATCTAGTCAGCTAGAGATGGGCAGGTGTTATCAAGGTCGYATCTGGATGATATCTTGACAGCAGATATGTCCTTTTGTCTGCCTCACACCTAAAAAGCTACAACACTGTTGAGGGCTTAGTCTTTTCTGAGCTCATTTCTGGACTTTGGCTTCAGAGACAATCAATTTAGAGACACTCTGCCAGAAAGCTCATGGAAATAAAAAAGCTGGAGATGCTTATCCTGTAATCTCAGTTATTCTACATAACCAAGCTGCTAAGCAAATTGTCTCTTACAGACCTGTACCTTGACAGTGGATCAGTATTTTGTCCCAAAAGGAGTCTAGCCAATGGCTATTGAAAAGTACATACAGCAAGAAACCAAGAAATTCAAAGGAACAAAGATGTGGCAACAGATTAGCATTATTACTTACCTTGCAAAGTATTTTTCCCATTCAGTTGGGTATCTGAAGTTCACAAAGACCTGTGATACCACACCAGTGTGGCGCAGCAATCAGCTAGAGTYATCAACAGGAATTTCAGGAGTATATCTGAAATATACTGAAAAATTCTTGGACTAGCCATCATGTCTGATATCCTGCCTATTTAGCACATGCTATATATCAGCCTAAAGTAAATGGAACTTCATTTGTTTTTATACCTACTGACTGAGCATACTACTAGCAAATAACTCTCATGCTTAAATTATTCTGTGACTGAAAAGTAGTTCTGCCTAATAGTTCATCAGCACTGTAGCCACATTAGTATTTTTTCAGTTTCCATCTGTTGCAATGAAGTTATACCAGGTCAAATGAGCTACTGAATATACAGCGATTATAATTTTCTTTAACTTTTACTGGCTGCATTTTGAAGTAGTTCTGTATCARTCTAATATTTTTGAGTAATTATTTCTCTAGTAACTGTCTAGTAAAACTTTTCTAAGTTTTATGACAGACTGACTTATATCTGTGCCTTATCTGACTTGTTTTACGCTTCTTACATTGCTTTACACTTATTTACACTGCTTTCAACCAGGTGTTCACCTTAAATGTGATGCTTACAGTTACATCTTYGGGGAAAGCGGTGCTTCAGCAGATAGATGAATCCAGTTATTTGAGAAAAGATATTGAGACAATGCTCAAAACCAACAAGAAGGTGAACATCTCTGCATGTCTRTGTATTCTAACTAAAGATTTAGCTGCAGTCCACTTCAATTGGTATGTCAACCAAAGACAAYTCTCACTACCCTTTCAATGACTACTTAATTAATGTTTTAAAAAATATGCTCCTGAAGACATCGTCAATTCCAAATTACAATTGAGTTACGATGGTTTGCCAAGTTACTGTTTTTGTGCAATCATATRCAACCCCTCCTCCAAAAGTGAAATATTTTTCTTTTTCCTCAGYGTTTAGTTAAATTAAAACCTTTTAACTAACAATCGCTAGCTAAAGGCTTTGTTATCAGTTTCCATAGCTGACCTGGCCTATATTGCAGGATTCTATCTGTACCTAGATTTTGGACTACACAAGAATTCCCTATTCTTTATAAATCAGACAGTAGTAAAGAAACATTAATTACAGTTTGATTTCCACTGTATTTCCGCATAACACAGGGTATCTTCACATTTTATTATTATCACACTAAGTCTGATGACTTAATTTCTCAAAAAGCTTAATCCTTGACACACCACAAGTTTAGAATTTTCTAGACTTTGGAAATATGTTTGGTGTTTGAAGCAGGAGTCTGAAATCAGGATACCTAGATTTAGTTTCAGATTTTGTTGCATAAATTTAAATAGTCATTTCCAGTGTCTCTCAGTTTCCCTTCAGTGCCCTGATGATAGTGAATGTCCCAAACTTTTAAAGTGGATTTGAGATCCCTACACAATGGAAGCTCTATAAACATGAAATACTATTAATAATGCACTCTTATTTAATATGCATAATAAATGTTTCACAATCCTGACATTGGCTCACACTCATCTAGCATTTAATTGGCACACAAAGGAAAATCACAGCACCAATTCATTAGGTATAACAGTGGCTAATGGTGGCACAGTCCCTTTTATCAGAACTAAATTGAAGTAAACAATTTAAAATACAGCAMAAGTCCCTCCTGGACACTCGATTAGGAGGGAGACACTAAGTATCATCTGTCCATCACGAAAACCCAGGCAGCTGTGCACAATYAAGATTTCAAACAAACTGAAGTGAAATCACATTGCAGTGCAAACACATTATGCAGTCATTAGCACACTTACTCCACAGAAATGTAATAAAACAGCTCTGATTAGCATGCTTTGATGCATCAAATTTTTTCTTTTTATTTAATACTGTTTCACAGAGTAATGAGCAATTGTACAACAAATCACAGAACAACACATTCAGCTTAGCATGCCTTTGGGAGCAGGGAATGTGCATAAAGTGAGTTTCCAAAAAGTGCTTAACCTAGTATCCAACAGTTAGTGACCATTTTAGACACTTAAAAGACAAGCATTTTTCAAAAGGACCGAGTTCCTAGGGAGATTATCTGAAACTCTTTAATTGGTTTTACTCCATAAACATGATAGATGATTTCTGTTTACATTTGCAGAAGATTTTGATTTACAAATTATGTTTTGTGTCTTCCTCCTGAAGGAGTTAACACATTTTCAGCCTCCATGGAGATAATCTTCCTGAAGTAAATGAGATGTGCCAAATATTTACTGAATTATATACAAAATAKCCAGCTTTTATTCAACTGTTTCTTAAGTAAAATTACATTTCCTTAAAAAAAAATCTAAACCTTTCAATCTTATCTGTGAAACATGGTGGACAAAACAATATTTACAGAATTAGGAAAGCACAGGAATCAAACTCTTCAAATGGCACAATGCAGAGTGGCACAAGCAGTTAATAGAACGATCCAGCATACTAGCTGTTGGAATAGCAGCTAGAAGAAACTGCCTGGAAAAATGAAAAAGGATGTATTATGTCACTAAATTTGTTGCATTTCAYGGAGGAGAAAATGGACCTTTTTCCTTTGTAAGTGTTGAAAACAGAATTTGCTAAAATGTGACTGATTCTTGCCACCTAGCTATAATAGCTGGAAAATTTTAAAGGCTATACTCAGAAAGAGTATCAAAATCAGTTACAAAGCACTTTACATAAAGTAATGGTGGAGTAAGACTCCCAGTTTTAAAAAAGGTAGACAAACTATGGTATGGTGGCAGCTGTTACTAAGGTGAGGGCTGGAAAGCATTTGCAGTACCACAAGTCTCACAGAAGTCCTATAACCTTCACAGGTTTACAAGTTTCACTGAAATTTACAAATTTCGCTGTCTGAAATTAGGTGCCGTGTGTATCTGTTTTTTTAATSATCAAATCAGTGCAAAACATATTAAATGAACACAAACATTTTTATTTTCTTTAAGGTTGWGTTCAGTTATCTACTGTGAAGAACAAATGGTTTCCACTGAATCATATTGGCTTTTAAGTACTTAAGCTCCAAAGTGATAATTTTCTAGTGCTGATTAAATGCAGTTGGAAACAATTACAGAAATAAACAATATAAACATGCTCTATAGAAAAGAGTTTGAACTGGAAAACAGTGTTGTCTACAGATGGTTCTTAGGTGCCGATASGGTCCATGAGCAGGGCTAAAAGTCTTTTCAAGAAAAAGTTGTTTATAAATATACACTCTCTTGATCTACTAAGCTTCTCATGCTTATTAGGAACATTAATCATCATGTGTTCTCCTAGAAATTAAAATTTACACAGATATGATTATGTCTGAAGTATAMAACCTGTTGAACCCTGTTCTGCAGAGACATTAATTATCAGGAACTGTCACAACAAATCCACCTGGTGATATAGGTTATACAGATTTCTTTCACATGCTCTCTGAAGGACAGAAAATTCCCTTTCTTTTACCTGGTTTGCTGTGTTAGTTAACAGCACGACAGAAAGAGAAAGGTTAAGTATGAAGCTTTTACTRGAGGGGTTTATTTTGTAAACCCAAACATAAAACAAAGAAAACAAAAAAAACTTCCTTTTTTTGGCCTCTTTCACATACAACAGTGCACCTAAAGATACTGAGATCACGTAAACAACTGAAGCTGTAAAACCATTTTAAAAGAGAGAATGCAGGTTCCTCTAAGTGAGGAGCAATGTTTATCTACTGTGTTGACACAATATATTGCGTGAACTATTTAATGTCTTATAGTGCATATAAACGGGGATTTAGGGCTTCCTCTTTTCAAGGACTTGAATTACCTTGTTAGAAAACAYATTCACTCTTTAAAATTTGCACTATTGTGCATGGTGCTATTCTCAAAGTATCATCCTTCTAATCAATTTAAAGAAGAGACACCAAGGAGTTTATGACATTTACGACTTTGCAAATATGACCCACTTAAGGCTCAAATCTGTTCCTGTTTAAGACACCTAAAAAGCACCGTAGATGTCAATTCTGTAGCTGTTTTCAGAAGGTACATGAGGATAGACTTGGTTGAAAGATAGCATTCCAGGTCATGGAAAGGTATCTGTTTTTAAATTTGATTTTGGGCCAGACTTAATTTATCAAATAAAAATAATTCAAGACAGGAGAAAATACTGTAGAAACCCTGGGGAAATGGTCATCCTTGTTGGTTTAATCTTAATTACCTTCTTCTCAAGTCACTCCTGCTCAGGGAGACCACCCCTGGGGATTTTAAGATCTACCGATTCCTCAGTCCTGACAGGTCTAAAGACTTCCTATTTCAGACCAACTCTACAGTGAGCACTGCAAAAACTTGACATTTCCAGAATTTTAGACACCAGGGTCTCCATTGGGCTCCAGAAACACTGTGACCTATGTTCTGATGCTAGCCCCTTTATGTCATGGACCTRGATGCTTCCCAAATCTAACTCCGAGTCAAACTCAGAGTCTGACCCAGGACTTCCAAACTTCAGTACTTTGTTCATGACCACAAGTCTAGAAAGCTTACCATCATGACTGCTCCAGGGTCCCAAATCAGAAGATATCAGAGTCCTGCAGGATCCACTTCAGTTTAGTTGTGTTTCTATGAAAATCCTGTCTTTGATTCAGGGAAATCTTGGAGTGTTTGTTATATATTTCCATTTACAAATAATAAGAAAATGTTTTACAAGTAAATTTGCTCTGATGAAAATTTTCCTTTGGCAATAGTTTGACACCAATTCTGCTTTAAACTGAGTTTCTCTATCCCTTTTAAAGCTTAACACACAGATAAAGTAGGAAAATTAGAAGGAAGATAAGGAATCTGTTTTAGATAAGGGAAGGTTTTAAGGCTACAAAAAAAGTCACTACAGTGTCAAAGCAATGATAAATTTCACTAACAGTGCTAAGGTAATCTTGTTAAAAATATATAGCAAGTCCTTCAGTATTTATTTTAAAAATCAAATACCTCCGTTACTATGTTGAGTGTGATTCCAGTAAAAACTCATTACAAATGGTTACAATTAGAAGAATCTATTTTTCCTGATGTTCATCATCAATACTTTTAGTCATCCTTTGAGCTGGTTTCCAAATAACCATGTTATCTGTTCCACATCATTTTCAGCAGAACAGATTCTCTTCCCCTCCAGATCATCCTCGTTTTGATTTACAATGTGTCCTTCCATTCCTAGTGATGGGGAAAATTAGCAGAGTCATGACAGATATTCTCTCAGTAGGAGCTACCTGTTTTGCATGCGCATGCATTATTGTCAAAGCTGTCTTTCAGTTTTCTTCCTTTCATTTTTTTATTTGTCCTCTCTGAAAAAAAAATCTGTAGACTTTGTAACTATTTGGAAAGTGGGTGACAATTTAGCCATGGAATAGTCATGTTATGACCAGTAAGACGTAATGACAAAGTTCATATAGCCATTGTACTTTAATAGATTGCAATTCACACTCAGACTTTAATATCACACTTGTAAGAATAGATTTGTGAAATAAACATCATATTTAACCTTATCCTCTACAGAATGTAGATTCATGTCTGAAAACCTGGTCATTATAATTTCAGTTTAAATGAGATTTCCAAATGTATCAACAGTTTTCTGAGCTGAATCAGTGTCAACAGAACTGTAATTTTTTTCTCCAGAAAAATAATTCCTTTAAAATGCCKATTTCTACCCTTTGCGAGTTAACATAGAATGACTTTTTTTACCCTGTAGTAGCCAAATTTTGCTAAACAGTATAGTTTGGTTTAATATAGTATACACTGCAATTTTTTTTGGTTTTAATCCCAAACATTTATTCAAACCACTCAGAATTCTAATTCAGATTGTTCAGGTAACATTGGATGAAAAATATTCAAGGAAATTCAAGTGTGCTATAAGAACTTGGAAACAAAAACTCCACTTTGGAGTGGAAGGAATGTACAGAAAACACTTCTAATACTGAACATATAAACTTGTTTAAACAAATACATAATATATAAATGAAAGGAAAATAAGCACACAATTAATAAACAAAACATGGTGCTTCTCTGCTGCAGTACAGCAACATACTCAGTCCTTTGCCTGAATTATTTCTAATTACAAATACAAAGATGTTTCTCCTAGATATTTATGCAGCACTGCAGCCAATATGCAGTCTCTGCAACAGCGCTGGAACTGCAGCTGTCTTACGAATTCATCACTATAAAGCTGTGTATCTTCTATTCTTCTGACCCAGATATTTCTAATGCAGAGGCCAAATCCTGAAATGAGGTTACATATTCCACACTTGAAATCTTTTTAGGTGATTTTCAGTTCTTTCCTGCATAGGTCATCTGTGAACTATGAACTGTGTAGCTTATTTCAACTGAACTGTAAAGCTAGAAGAGAAATCAGTTGCAAAGTAATAATGGTGTGCTGGGTATATAGTAATGAGAAACAGTCATTGATTAGATCAAGGTCAGGCTGGACGGGGCTCTGAGCAACCTGATCTAGTTGAAGATGTCCCTGCCCACGTCAGGGGGGTTGGACTAGATGGCCTTTAAAGGTCCCTTCCAATCCAAACTATTCTATGTTTCTATGATTATATCAATGCTTAAAGCAAGCCAGTGTGAATTCCTGTCTACTGTAAAGTCTTGTCTCATCAAGAGACCTCTGAATGTCATGATTTCTATTTTTTCTCAGATCAAATTAACTTGCATTTTATTTCCTGCTGAATTCTAGTTTCGCGGCAGCTAATTTAAAACACTGTCTTGCTTTCCTGTTTCCATTAGGCACACACATACTTAACTTCTGGAATGGCAGGAATTCCACCAATACAGTGAGATTGTGAGCAGAAGGACTTTGACAACTAGACCTGATTTTGTTCTCTTTCCTTGTGTCAAGTCATTTCAGAAAGTTCTGTTTTGCATATTGTTTGGAAGTACAGGGTCTACATCTAACATTTCTGAGGGTAAATATCAAATGTGTATGGGACCACAGAGTGGAAATACACGATTGATGTTTTGCCCCTGTGCCCGGTGACCTGAAGTACATATGCTGCACTGAGTCATACTAATGGGGATCAAGCAGGTAGCAGGTCTCTGCCAGAGGTGAAGTAGATCTGCAGTAAACTTGAATCTCCCTTATTCAGACTAAAAATAGTGTTTTGTATGCTTTTTTAAAAGGAAAAAGCCCAGTTGGGCTTAAAGTCCTTTAATGGAATTAGAAAGACATACTATCAAATTTAACATATAGCTTCACTCAATTATAGAAATTAGGACAAGACTTCGAAAACAGCAATGACTACAATAATGATATCTTTATTAATATAAAGAATAATAATTATATATAGTTTTAAAATATTTTCATAGAATCTCATGGTCTTTTCCCTTTCAAATTGCCAGTTGCAACGTTTAATGCATTATGAAGTCAAAGACTATGTTAAAATTCAGCAACTTCATAAGCACTATCCAACAGTATATGTTTACCTTAAACACATATGTACAAAATTAATAAGGCTGAAAGATTTTGCTAATCTTCTTGAAATGTTCTAAAGTGCTTTTTAAAAAGCAAATGAAAGAGGTCCATCACCAAAGCCAGAAGAAAAGTCRGTGCAATGTTTTACATGAACACAGCTCATATCTGATTGATCTTGCTCAAAAATGATGCATGAGCTGAAAAAATGGGGTTATTTGGAACTGTGATACCTATTGCTGCGTTCAAACTGACACAGAATAATTAAAWTTTTTTTTTAACCCCCATTGGCAACTATGCCACCATGTCAGTGCAGATCAGCCATGCTGGRATTTAGTTTCACGCCCCTAAGACAAATTTCATCTCTCATATGACAAAACAGTAGAAAAGAGAAATCAGCTGGCAGAATATCTGACCTACATGGCAAGGAGGCTAACTAAACTCCAATCAAGTCTTTACTGAGACTGAATGCTAAGACCTACATTAGCTCTGCTCACCCTTATAGAATTTCTGATAGCTTTCAACTGGAATTATGGGATCATACAATTTCTATCTTAGTGTGCTGATAATCCCCAAAGGTGCTAATAAACTGTGTATTTTTACAAGTTCTAGAAAAAAAGATTTTTCCTGGATTTGTCACTGTTGCTTACCTTGCACTCAAGGTAATCCTTTGGAATTCAGAAGAAGAATAATATTTCATACTTAAACTACTTGATAGCTTGCATCATGAAGATCTGCAAAGCAATTCTYTGTGCTGTCACTTAAATAGATAATTTTGTAATGCTTCTGAAGTAAGAAATGCTCAATGGAGAAAAAAAACTTTCTTAGTGAGGTCAAGCTGCAGCATTTGAAGGATAGAATTATTCATTTTAATAGAGAAGGTTAGGAAATGGATATTTGTTCATTTTCCCAATAATTTGAAAACGCCCACTAATTGAAGAAGTTAAAGAAATGAAGGGAAAAAACCAAGCAACCTGTTAATGCAGTATTATTCAAACAGTTTCAAAAGTGCCTTTTCTATGTCCTGTTCACTGTCATTTGGGAATGGAGCAGGACATACATTAAGGAAACTGAGACATACAGAGGTCAGATTTTTTCTCTACCAATGTGCAGACCCAGTTCTTGGAGAGAGTGGAGTTAGTCATTGCATTGGAGATTAATCCAGAAGTTGGTGTGGTAGCAGTTTGTGTTTTGTTCACTATTTCAAGCTGAAAATCTCAAAGTGATTGAAGAAGMGGCATCACTATGATAAAACATAGCAAAAAWATTTTTTTAAAAAAACCAAAAAGGTAAAAAAATTCACAGATGTTTATAGATATGCACACATATATGCTAAAAGGAAAGARTATCTTACAGTCTGCATACATTAACGTAGCCTATATTAGGCTTAATTTCTTTAAGATGTCACTTTTTTTTTCTGGTTTTTGATCCCCAGCTGTGGTGGGMTGATGCTGACCAGCAGATAAACACCCACCCAGTTTCTTGCTCACTCCCCTTTCCCAGAAGGAAAGCAAGAAGACTCATGGATTGAGAGGACAGTTTAAAACGGAAAGCAAAAGCTGCTTGTGCAAGCAAAGCAAAAAGAACTTACTCACTACTTCCCATTGGGAGGCAGATGTCCAGCCATTTCCTGGAAAGCAGGACCTCAGCACACACAACACTTGCTTGAGAAGACAAACACCATAACCACCCCCTTCTTCCTCCTTTCCCTGAGTTTTATTGCTGAGCACAATGTCATATGGTATGGAGTATTATTTGGCCAGTTCAGGTCTGCCATCCTGGTTGTGTCCCCTTCCAACTGGCGAGGTCCCCAGTGACGTGAGAAAGGGAATATCATACCCATTTTAAAAAGAGTGAAAACGAGGACCCTGAGAACTACCGAACAGTCAACCTCACCTCAGTGTACAGTAAGGCCTAGTGGCATTTGACAATGGAATGGCTGCATCAGTGGACAAGGGAAGAGCAACAGATGTCATCTACCTGGACTTCCGTAAGGCCTTTGATATGGTCCCCCACAACATTCTTACCTCTAAATTGGTGAGATATGGATTTGATGGATGGACTGCTAGATGGATAAGGCTGAATGGTTGCATCCAAAGACTTACAACTCAATGTCCAAGTGGAAAACAGTCACAAGTGGTGTCCCTCAAGGGTCCATTCTGGCACCAATAGTATTTAATACCGCTATTAATGACATCATAGTGGCATTGAGTGCACCCTCAGCAAGTGTGCGGATGACACMAAGCTGYGTGCTGCTGTCAATACACTTGAGGGAATGGATGTCATCCAGAAGGACCTGGACAGACTGGAAGCGTGGGCCCATGTGAAGCTCATAAAGTTCAACAGGCACCTGGKCAGGGGCAATCCCCAATGTCAATACAGACTAGGGGATGAATGGATTGAGAGCAGCCCTGYGGAGAAGGACTTGATGGCACTGGACATCAGYTGGCAGTGTGTGCTACAGCCCAGAAAGCCAGTTGTATCCTGGGCTGCATCAAAAGCAGCRTGGCCAGCAGGTCAAGGGAGGGGATCCTCCCCTCTACTCTGCTCTGGTGAGACCCCACCTGCAGTGCTGYGTCCAGCTCTGGGGTCCCCAGGACAAGACAAACATGGACCTGTTACAGCCAGTGCAGAGGAAGRCCACAAAAATTATAAGAGGACTGGAACATCTCTCCTATGAAGAAARGCTGAGAGAGTTGAGGTTGTTTAMGCTGGAGAAAAGAAGGCTGYAGCAAGACMTTATCATGGTCTTTTGATATATAAAGGGGGCTTATAAGACAGAGAAAGACTTTTTACCTWTAGTGACAGGACAAGGGGCAATGGTTTTAAACTGAAAGAGTAGATTTAGATTGCGTATAAAAAAGAAATGTCTTACCATGAGGGTGGTGAGGCTCTGGAACAGGTCACTCAGAGAAGCTGTGGATGCCCCATCCCTGGAAGTGTTCAAGGTCAGGTTGGACAGGGCTTTAAGCAACCTGGTCTAGTGAAAGATGTCTCTGCGCATGGCAGAGGGGGTTGTACAAGATGATCTTTGAAGGTGTCTTCCAAGCCAAACAGTTCTATGATTTTGTGATTTTGTGATTCTATGAACTTCTTGCCTAGCCCCGGCTGACTTGCTGGGTGGGTCAAAGTGAGAAACAGAGAAGGCCTTGATGCTGTGAAAACACTGCTTAGCGATAGACAAAACATTAATGTGTTACCAACACTGCTTTAACCACAAACGCAAAGCACAGCACCACAGGGACTGCTATGAAGGAAGTTAACTCCATCCCAGCCAGACCCAGTACCCTGACTTAGTTGTGCATCTAGATCTACAGGCATCAGAGACCTTAAAACTACCAGTAGAAAGATATAAAAGACTGTTTGACCTATGATTATTTCATATYCTTCCATTTAGAAGAAAGAACTCATGAATATATATATGAATATGAGAAACATTACATATTGATAGCAAAGCTAACAGTCCAGAATTCTGGTGGCAGCCTATTTTATACACCAAAATGTAAAAAAACCCAACAAACCAAACCCGACATATAGCAATGAAACAAACCCTCCTTCCCAGAAAAATGAATAAACTCCTGTGGTTTTTGTAAATTCAGTAGGGTTAGAATATCATCTCTGAAGTTGAGAAACAGTTTTCAATAGATCACTGTTAAAATTAAGGAATACACAAGATACTATTACYGTAAGTTGCCTAGAGGAGTGGGTGAGTTGTTTGGTTTATATTTTTTCTTTTCCGGCAATTGGGAATAAAATTTTTTATGTCTGCATAAAATATAAATGAACTGTAACATTCTTATAAATAACAAAATTCTCAAAGGCCTCTCAACAAATTGCCTACAAAATGCAATTCTTAGAAACCAGTAGATTAGTAATATATGCCTAGCTCTTATGGGCTTTTCTGTTTGGTGGTTAAAAAAAAAAAGAAAAAAACAAGAAAAAAAGTGCCTAATATATCTCTGTTGTGCCTGGAGAATAGCTCTGCAAAGTTTGGAAACAACCTGATAGAGAAAAACACTTGGCTTGAACAGGGGGACAATATAATCAACATTATGTTAATGCAAGTGATAAATACAATAATTGCATTACAAGCTTTGGCCAAAAGTGGTATTTATCAAGCAGAGCATGTTASCAAAAACCTGGGAGGAACACATTTATGGTAGCAAAGTTTTTTTTCAGGAAGGAAGGAAGGAAAGAAGGAAGGAGAGAAGATAAYTAAGGAGATATTGCTTGAAAGTCTCTTACAGCAGCCCTGAAGCAGTCAGATAAGGAGGAGGAGAGGAAGAAAAACATCTACTGGCTATAAGAATAACAACTCTGCACTTCTCCCCTTTCTATCCTCCCCAAAAGAAGGAAAAAAAGGCAATAAGAAGAAATAGCTGATTAAGTGGGAGTATCACTTTACACACAGTTGTACCTAAATATGTCAGGAACCATGGACCAAAGAAGCCAATTATAATTAATTACACTGTAAGGCATGTAATTTCAAAAGACCCTCAACATTAGTCATGTTCTCTTCTGTGTTGTTTTGAAATTATTTCAGCAGATGTGTACTTACACCAAAAGTTGAATGATTTTTTAAAATCTCTATACACAGTTAATTCTAGAATGTTGATGTGAATATAATATATTCGTAATTTACATCAGCATTTTTCTTTCACAGTTAAACAGGCAGGAAGAAATTGTGCACTAGGAAATGAAGCCAGTAAAAGGAAGTTTTATCTGGTGATTAAGACTCCATATTTTTTCACATTTAATAATCATAATGTTCCTGCTGCTTTACTACCAAAATTAATCCCACATTGATGCAATGTTTCCTAAAAGGGACAACTCACAAGATACCCTTTTTCAGAGCCATTATAATACAAAATAGAACAGGCTTGGTAGATCACATATCTGTAAAGAAAAGTGAAAAATTGTGGCTGGCATTCATGCCATCAGCAGTACTTTGGGCACAGACCACTATAAACAACACCTGACCCCCAAGAAAAGTAACAGCCACAATCTTATCAGTTTCATTCGCTGTACATGTACATTTTAGAAGAAGGAAAAATCAACACAATCATTCTCAGTTCAAAATATGATTTTGAATTTTGAATTGAACAGATTTTAAAGTTAATAACCAGTTTGTCATAATTTCCTTATTAATGCAGAGATAAAAAATTATTGCTTCAGTTGGCAAAACACCTGAGTGTTCTCTCTGAAGGTTTGGGCAAGATTTCCCTACCAAAATTAAGCCAAACAGAATAAGTGATGCATTTGAAATGGAAAACATCAGATTCAAATTACCATTTTGCCCTTTTCTTCCTTATGTAACATGTGAGTAAGTTGGTTTTGTGAAGGACTAAATGCAAGACTGATGGATCAAAATGCCAGTGTTTGAGAAAAAATGGTGACTGTGGTGTGACTATGATAKCCCATAGCATATAGGATATCAAGAGAAGGATGGAATAGAAAAATTCACCTGACTCACAACCTGCTCTTTGCCCATCTCTGCATGACCTGAAGGAGGCAACTGTTTTGCACATGCCTAGCTTTTTTTCTGAGGGCAACAAGGAAGCATTTAAGGAATTGTATTTTTGTACGCAACCATGCAGAGCAAACTCAATTCCTCCAGGAAATATTAGATCATCCTGGTATCATGTGGCAGGTTCTTTAACAGGAAAGAGATAAACACTGTTGTGTAACACAGCTATGCCTTGGGCACCAGCYCACAAAATGAAGCCCACAGGAATGGGTTTAAACATTACTCTGTCCCATGCAGAAAGAAACATCGGTTACAATTTGTTACACATTAAAGAAGCCAATAGGACTACTGCTAGGTTGATGTGATCACCAAAGAGCATTCCTGTCTGCCCAAAGGCAGACAGAGGAAGGGTTTCTTTTTCACTCTAGAGACTTCAGCACACTGAGTGGTACTGCCTGTGGGGCTTGCCTGGGGCTGGCAGGACACAAGCCCACCTATAGCCTCAGTGTACTGCAGAGTCGGACCAGCCCTGGCACATGACTCTGCTACCTCAGGACCAAGTTTCCTCCCCTCCTCACCCCAAGCATCTTCATCCTCCTTGGTTGCACAGTCTTTATGTTGATGCTTAAACAAATTGCCACATGGGAGACCGAAATGGAAAGGAAACTCAGCTTGGTCTCCATAATTTACAGGCTGCTTTGCAGAAGGAACATAAACATATCTTTACATTATGCTCATCCCCAGTGAATGTGAGGGCTATACTGTGCTTTTCGTGCTCCTTTGGAATATTAGGCCGTTGCTACTCAAAGAAGCTCAAACCCATGTATGCATTATTAAGGGGTAATTCCTATTTCTTTCTGTGCAGTCAATCAGGAGTTCATCTCTACTGTGAAAGTCAAGGTGTAAGACTTCAAAATGCTCCTTTTGAGGATTGGGTCCTGCTTTTCATGGGTACCCTTGTAGGTTTTTATGTTTAGATAGCTGATACAGTTATTCTTGACAATAGTGTGAAATGAAGATGTCCCTTTGATTCACAGTTTAGAAATGTGATAAAGTCCATGCTCACCTGATCTTACACTTCCAGTGAAGTAAAAGGAAGGGACCACAAGGCATCATATGTATATGTACTAACCAATAATAGGCTTTATAGTTTTACAGTGTTGCAAATTAAGCAGTGCTTGAGTAGACAAAGGCAAGAATTGTTATTGAACTTGTTTCTGGATTAAAAATTTTGACAGAAGAACAATAGACTAATTTACAAAAATTACAATGATATAAAGGAAAATAGAGTAGCTAATCTATTTCTTCTTCAGTTGAATTACAAGAAAGCACATCAGCGAAACAGATGAACCACTGATACTGTGTTTTAATAATACCATAGAGCTGTCTGGGAGAAACAGAAATAGACATAATCATAAATATGTTCACCACAGAGCTAGCTAAATATCATCTGATATATCAGATACAGTATTCACAGTGTTATAGCAAATGYTACACAATCTGAAAATGTTGATAATTCTAGAAGTTAAATAAGGTTGACTTATGAACATAGTCAAAATGGGAATAAACCTTAAATAAGTATTTAATATTCGTCTGAACCTATTCAGCCTAAAAGAAAAACATGACCTGGGTTTGCTGTCCAAACTGGAAGGATAAAAATATGAAAGCTTCACTTATTCTTAGGTGAAAACACAACTGGGCAGATGTTTGAAGCAAATGGATAACTCACTGTATGTATACTGCTAATGAAGTATTGAGTAAGGCCAGCATGAAAGAAAAACAAAAATTGAAATCAGGGAAGAGATCCTAATTTTGGGGCTCTAGGTTACATACATTTAAGTATGAACTTTGTTTTAGTAACATTTCAATATGTTCCTAGATGCCTTACTAAGTCAACAACATAAATTTGGGCTACAAGAGTAATACACCAAATGCAAGGAGCCAAATGCTGCTGGCCTTATTCTGGCAAGAAATCATGTTGACTTCATTGGGAATTATTTAAAGAAATCAGGTGGAATTCGTAACCTGAAGTTAAATTTTGAACATCCATGGGGTAACCCAGTTATTATATGACACTGTAATTGCAGCACTGGACTCCAGAAAATACTAGAATGTAAACAAATATAAAGTCTTATACTGTCAAAAAAAGTGCAGAATGTATCTACAAAATCTGAAGATGGAGAACTGTAAATAGGAAATGTGGGAGGTGATTTTTTTTGTCAAGAATAGCTGTAAAGATAGAAGAGCCTCTGATTTTTTTTGACATACGTCAGTAGCATAAAAATGCTCAAATAAAACAGACAATCATCATTCATGAAATGTCAGTCTGCTCCAGGCATACTCTGTGAAAAGACTCATTCGCACGGGCTAGGAGTGAGTATTTACTTATGGCGAACTTCAGCTTAAAATATTTTCAAATTACTTGAATACCAAAAAAAAGTATTTAAATTATCTCAAAAATCTATCCTGAAAAATGTCTCATGTCCCAAAAAAGTAGTTAAACAGTATAAAAATAAGAGAGTTACACAGTAATAAAGCTAAATATCTGAATAAATGAACTCTAGCTTATGAAAAAGGCTGGAAGAAATCACGTAGCTGATAAYCTCACTAAAAATATTACTATAGAAGTATTGTTATGAAGAGTATAACATAATATCTAGAAGTGTCTAAAAACGAAACTAATCCTCCAAATTTCAATATATACTTAGTGAGCCATTAACTGGTTGAACTTCACCGACCGTATTAAATCAACTATGAACTCCACAGCACTCTACAAAGATCTGCAAAATCTGAATTCCTTTTAGCAAAAAACGCTCTCTGTCAAAGAGTGACACTTCTTATCACTATGTTGGTGTTTAGATTCCATACACTTCATGCGCTCACAGACTTGCAACTACCTCCAAAATTTGAATTAACTACTTAAAACTCATTTAGATTGTTGGTGGTCACTACTTCCTTTCTCAAGGACACACATGGGGCTAAGAGATGATAGACAATTTTTTATTCAATCAAAAATTTAGATAAAAGAAACAATATAAAATGGTATATAAGTTCTTTCTCCCTTGAACCTAGCCTGTACACTGCATGTATGTGAGGTCTATTTCTGTCTTGTGGAATCTGTGATATGTTCTACTGCATAGAGAGTAAAGAGCTACAAGTTCATCAATGTGAAAAATTTAAATTAATTTTTAATTTGTTGAATCAGTCCTGTGAATCTCGGTAACGGTAACGTGGTAAATTGAGGAAAATGTTGGGGTTGATTTGTCTTTTACATATATTAGGTTGCTCTCTTTGTTCATCACAATGAAAATAGATTTTTGCTGCTACTGAAAATTAATGTATCAAATTGACTGTTCCACAGATTGTATAATTTCTTACAGTCACTTCCTATTGTATAGAAATCTAACCATATTGAGATATTATTTCTACAGATAATTGAAAAGCAAAAATCCATTCCGACATCTAAAAGGATATCAAGGAGCCTTAAATCCAAAGTCATCAAAAAATCAAGAGATTTTTTTTAATTGAAATGTTAGTTGTTCTTACTATAATTTATGACAAGATAGGTGAAATCATGGTTTGATTAATGAATCTTATTGGGACAAGTGTACAGAGAGATGTGAGGAATGCCAAAGCTGCATACATGTTTTGTATATGCAAATCCAACTAATTTTCTTAGGGACTACGTATTTGCTCATGCCATTGTAAGGTGTCCTGCTATCATCTTTGGAAGGTTGTAGTGACTAGGGGAGATTCCTTATGACTTAAAGTTTTTAAAGGCAAAAATGACAATCTGAGGAACTGCAAGTCAGTCAGACTCACCACCTGCAGCAGATGACATATGAGGAGAGGTTGAGGGAACGGACTTTGTTTGATCCTGAGACAAGACTAAGAGAGATCTTAGTGTTTCTTCATCTATCAAATGGAAAGGTATAGAGAAGATGGAGGTGGATTCCTCTTGGAAGTGCACAGTGGTGGGACAAGAGGCAACGGACACAGGATGGAACACAGGAAATTCATATTAGAAAGATATATACATAAAGTTCATGACAAGATTGATCAAACATTGGAACAGGTTGCCTGGAGAAGTTTTGGAAACTTTGTCCTTGGAGATACTTCAAACTCAATGGGAAAGACCCTAAGCTACCTGATCTAAATTGTCTCTGCTTTTAGAGGCAGTTTGGGCCAGACAACTAGTAAAGGTCCTTCCAACTTGAGTTATCATAGACTGTACCTAGTCTATGACACAAACTGTCTTTCAGTTCTAATAATGTAATTGGGTATCTGGTGAAGAGCATTTCTGAATTTAATCCATTTATTTCTCTGTTTTAAAAGGTTAAATATATACAACAGAATATTCAGTTGGTTTTCTAGAAAAGACTGGTCTGTGTAATTTTAGAAATTTGGTACATTTTCTTTATATTTATTGTATGACAACTATCAGTGAAACAGTTACCCTCAGCTGAAATACACTTAAGGTGTCCTCCCAGATTGAGTCACTATATAGTTGTGGCAAAACATCTTTAGAGAGGGACACGTTTTGTCAATGGTATGCTGTAATTTATTGTTATAGATAAAACAGTCATGAGCACCACTGGAATGATCCAAAACTTCCTGAAACTCAGACTTTTTCAGACTTCATTGATGTCAGTTGATCTGTTAAGTCTGAAAACTATAACATATTCAAAATCTTGAATACCTTGAGTTTGGTGGACCATGTGATTCAATGTAGAACTCAATCTACTTTTTTTTTTTTTTTGTCAGCAAATGCAGCCAAGGAATATCATAAAACATTTATTGCTAAACTGGCTATTGATATTTTTCCTAAAAGGCATAATTAATTGTAATGGATTGATGCGTTGTAAATCAATGCGTAGGCAGCTATTGTTAAATGAAGAAAAAAATAACAATTATTCAAAGATTTTTAATTAATTGGGAAAAAAAGGCAACAGCCCTTGAAACCATAAACTACATTTATTCATAATGTCTATTATCTCTTCAATGCATTTTTTATTCAAGAAGAGAAAATTAGTTTACCAGTCCTTGAACTGATTTTGTTGCCTGTACATTCCTGTACCTGTGTAGGTGAATTGACTTAACTGGTTCTTAGCCTGAAAATCTAGATTCTGCAAGGTTATGACTACAGACCAAGATTAACTGTGGACCTTTTATTTCTGCAACACTCTTGATCCAGCAATCAGGCATCAATCCCTCGTCTATCAAGGAGAAAAAAAATTGTGAAAATTCTCACATTCAGACTAGGCCTAGATAAACAAGCAATTAAAAATTCAGTTTGAACAGAGCTGACAACAAACATTCTTTCCTCTGGATGTTTATCTCCAGTAGAATATACAGGAAACCAATAAATAAGTGTATTACTTAACAGTGGGGACACCTCATTTTGAGAGAAATAGTTCTAGAGTATGCCGTCATTTTAATTAAGGCTTTTAAGTACAGAAGATAGTCGACGAAGCCTTGAGATCATCAAGCAAGTCTATACTTGAGTTGTTACTGTCCTTTGCTCTTTTGCAATCCAGGCTTTTCCTGATGATCTTGTCTTTTGTTAATAACCCTTAAGTGTCTGCAGATGGTATGTTATTTGTAGTCCTTCTGTTCTTTTCTCACGTTGTTTTCCATAAATCCCCCATTAGATTAAACCAATGTAATTATACAATAAACTGCCGAATAACCTTTTCTACACTATTCACAAACTCTTATAGAACAGATCTGTTTCTACCACRTCTAGTACCTCTCTGGAAGTTACCAGGAGGAGTCTAAGCTTATATTACTGCCATTAAAGGACAGCGGGGAGGTTAAAAAAAAAGAATATAAGGAGAACAAGATAAAAGCAAGAACAAAAGAAAACGCTTTATGGCAGATAATAGCACACTGTTTTGGTATTTTAAGAGGTTAGCCTGGAGGTCCTATTTCAATGAAATGACTGTAGTGCAATTCCCAGCAATACCTTTTAGGTGAGCTATTCCAGACACAGAAAATAGGACAGGCTTTGCAGATCACAATGTGTCAGCTAGGACAGTTGATTCTCTGAGTGACTTCTCCCGCAGGGGAGAAAACCTGAAGACAATAAAATCCCACAACTTAGTAAGGTTAGCATGAAGTGACTCTAGTGAATACCAATGACACTTTTGCATTATTATTCCAAAGCATGCGTAAAATTCCACTCCAACAAGAATACTGCAGAAGACCCGTTGCATGCAAACAGCAGCTGTCTGTGTTTGCTTTCACTGAACATTGAGTTAGAGGAGTAGGAATGAAACAACCTGAGGAGTGAAAGTAACTCACTGGAAAAATGAAAGCTACTGCTCTTGGTAGTTTAATTGTACTGTGTCTGCTTCAGAAACTAAAATATCTCTTGCCTGCAGCACAATCACTGAACATATCTAAATTGCTGACAGAATAGTTCAGACATTACAGTCTGTAGGTTTGGTACCTRAAGTAATAATCTAGAAAGATCTGCCTAAGGTTTAATTCATTATTCTGACTCATCAGTATAGCGCAGCTTGACWGCTTCAGCACAAAGGAGAAAACAATATGAACACCACCAGTGCTGAAGATGAGRGGTGATAAAAGCAGTGATATAAAAGATCATGTTTCCTAACTGATCTGAGGAGAAGGAAAGGAATGTCAGCTCACTCATTTATGACGGAATTTGGTGATCCAATGATATCCACAGGATGCCCCTGTGCCCTTAACACTTTGCCCATGATTCTTCTACTGCATATGAAATTAACAGWGTGATATAAAATTCTGCATATTTTGCTCATCATTGTAATGTAAATGTTTTTTTCCAATAGTGCAACAGTTTGGGTTACTGCCAGGCCTTTGYAATTAACATTTTCATATGTTTGCCCCATTTTGAGGACTTATATGGTACAGATCTTGTGTAATGGCCCTTTCACCCATTATGCACACTTGAAAAAAATATAATTTAGAGTTGGAAAATGTCATACTTGAAAACTGACTATTGGAAAAAGGGAAAAGAATTCTAGATATAAATCTAAAATTTACTGTTTATTCAAGTAATGTTTTAACAGTCAAATTAAATTGAAAGTTCCTCTGTGACTTAAGGTTTCAGCCTTCCTCAAGCAGAATGGATGGAGTGAGATAGGTTATGAAAAGCTATCAGCATCCTGAGATCTTTGCTGCAAGGATATTCACAGTAGGTTCCTTTCCTTTTCAGTCTTGAGTGGGCTTGGAGTTATTTTGGTGCAAGTCTTTACCCCAGTCTGCTTCCTTCTCCCAGTCTGTTTCCTGGTACCCAGCTGAAGTTTGAAAGTCCAACATTGGCCTCCCCCAGGCTCAGCTGGTATCAGCTGTGACAGTCAATGCAGTGACTCCATGATTTTGTCAGGATGGTCATACGTGAATATTGATATATTCATAGAGACAAAATGTGTTAGGTAATAAGCACTTTATCATTAGAAAATTGTTACAGCAAGCAAAAACCAAAAGAGGTCAAGGTATGCCCAAAGAATCCTGAGACTGTCAGGTTAGTATAAAGATTAGTGACTTATTAGTAACAGCAAAAGTCACATTTACTGAGCTACAAAGAAAAYGTATGAAATTCATACTCCTTTTTGTAATTTTTTTCATGCAAAATCATGAATGGGAAAGAAGAAATAAAGTATGTTATAAGTTATTTATCTAGTCCGTAAAATACTTCTAGAGATTCATTATTCAGATACGTTAGACAGGATATAAAAGAATAGTTAAAATGGCCATGTTTAAGACGTGTCAAATTACAAGTGACAGACAATCACATGTTTTAAAACTATAGGATGTTCATGGGGATTAGTTTTTTTATGTGGACAAGTATTCAGAATTTAATGAGAATAAATTAAGTCAMAATTTACAGTTGATGTGAAGATATGTGAAGCTAGATATTGTTTTAGAGGGGAAGTCAAAGCAGTTTTTCTCGATTTTAGTAAGGCTTTTGATAAAGTCCGTCACAGCATCCTTCTGGACAAGTTGTCCAACTGTGGGATGAGCGGGTTCACGGTGCACTGGGTGAAGAACTGGCAGAAGGGCAGAGCTCAAAGGGTTGTAGTGAATGGGGCTACATCTGGCTGGTGACCAGTCACCAGCGGTGTTCCTCAGAGCTCAATYCTAGGRCCAGTGCTGTTCAATATATTTATCAATGATCTGGATGCAGGAGCTGAATGCACCATTAGCAGGTTTGCTGATGATACTAAACTGGGAGGTGCTATTGACTCTTGAGGGACAAGATGCCTTGCAGAGGAACGTACATACACTGGAGCATTGGGCAATGATTAATGGGATGAATTTTAACAAGTCCAAATGCTGTATCCTGCACCTGGGATGGGGTAACGCCGGGCACAAGTATAAATTGGGAGAGGAGTGGCTGGAGAGCAGCCCTGCAGAACGGGATCTGGGGGTGCTGGCCRGCAGCAGGCTCGGCAGGAGCCAGCAGTGAGCCCTGGCAGCCGAGAGGGCAAACCGCGTCCTGGGGTGCACCAACCACAGCACGACCGGCCGGCCRAGAGAGGGGACTGTCCCGCTGTCTGCAGCGTCGGTGCGGCCTCGCCTCGAGTGCTGTGTGCCATAGGTCCTTGAATGCATCCAGGGGAGGGCAAGAAAGCTGGTGAAAGGGCTGGAAGGCATGTCCTCTGAGGAGCAGCTGAGGACTTTGGGCTTGTCTAGTTTGGAGAAAAGGAGGCTGAGGAGCGATCTYATTGCTCTCTGCAGCTTCCTGAGGAAGGGATGTGGAGGGGGAAGTGCTGATCTCTTCTTCCTGGTATCCAGTGATAGGACATGCAGGAATGGTTCAAAGCTGCACCAGGGAAGGTTTAGATTGGACATTAGGAAGCATGTCTTTACCGAGAGGATGGTCAAACCCTGGAACAGGYTTCCTGGAGAGGTGGTCGATGCCCCATGTCTGTCAGTGTTTAAGAGGCATTTGGACAATGTCCTTAATAACATGCTTTAACTTGGTCAGCCCTGAATTGGTCAGGCAGTTGGACTAGATGATTGTTGTAGGTCCCTTCCAACTGAAATTSTCTAGTCTATGCTATGCTATTCAAATGCATTACATTGTTTTGTACAAGGAGCCCTATTTCCATGCATTTGAAGACTGCAAAGTGAAGACTCAAATAAAGTATAAGGAAAAAGAAGTATGGAAGACCTATGTTAAAGGTGGGGCAAGGTGTAGTTTCACTGGGTGTGGGTGGCAAGGTTTTGGCAGTGGGAAGCTGTAGGGGGGGCTTCTGTGAGGAGARGCCAGAACCTGCCCCGTGCCAGACACAGCTGGTCCCAGCCATCTTCGCAACAGCCCCATTACACCACATGTGAGCCCATCAGCCACGCTGGTAGCACCTCAGGGAAAACATGTTTAAGAAAGGGCAAAACATTGCACAGCAGTGAGGAGTGAGGAAAAAAGTGTGAGAAACAGCCCTGCAGACACCAAGGTCRGARGAGGAGGAGGGGGAGGAAATGCTCCAGGCACCAGAGCAGAGATTCCCCTGCAGCCCATGGAGACCATGGTGGAGCTGATATCCACACCGCAGTTCATGGAGGACCCCACACCAGAGCAGGTGGATATGCCCTGAAGGAAACTGCAACATGTGGAGAGTTTTATCCTGAAGGAAGCTGCAGCCCATGGGAAGGACCCACGCTGGAGCAGGGGAAAAATGTGAGGAGGAAGGGTCGGCAGAGAGGAGCTGTTATGGACTGACCACAAYRCCCATTTCCCATCCCCCTGYGCTGCTCAGAGCAGGGTGGGATGTAGAGCAGCTGGGAACGAAGGAGTGAAGTTGAGGCTGGGCAACAGGGGGGAGAGGAAAACATTTTAATTTGTCTTTGTTTCTCAATATCCAAACCTATTATARTTGTCAATAGTTTAAATTAATTTTCCCCAATCTGAGTCTGTTTTGCCCATGATGGTAATTGGTAAGCGATCTTCCTGTCTTCATCTCAACCCATGACCTTTTTCAGCTTATTTTCTCCCCCTGTCCTGTTGAGGAAGGGGGAGTGGCAGAGAATTGTCAGGAAAAAAGTGATTAGAGATAGAAATATAACTGTYATTTGGAGGACAAAAAACCTCTTTTTTAAATGGAAGAATATAGCACATAATTCACCAGTTTTCATGGGGCTTGGAGAGCTTTTCATTAAAAGAAGGTATTAACAATAAGTGCCTTGGAACATGATTTGAAAATCATTTTACCATAATGTTATCAACAAAAAGAAATTTAAATATTCCCATTAAAATGGACACTAGTCAGAGTCTAACTGGCAAAGGCACAAAGARGCTGGGGGACAGCTAGATTGCGGCTTTCAAGAATGATTGGGAATGCCGGGAATACAACACAGTCGGCGGCATCTTGCTGGTGGTGGCAGCACAGGAGCAGGCGGTGCAGCCAAAAGGACTGTCTAATTACAAAGGTTAGATTATTTATTGTAAATATAGTAACGAAAGAGTGAATGGACACCAAAATACTGATGGAATATAATGGGTAGAGCAACATTCCAAACTAGGTAGCCAMAAAATATGAGAAATGGTAAAGAAATTAAGTCTCAGAGGAATGGTAGGAATAGGAATAATAAAAATAGGTCTGCCTTTTATCCACTATGTTATATCTATGACAGGTATGTCCTCCTACCCACAGACTAACAGCTAATATGGTATCTTCTTACAGGAAAGTTTGAGCAGTTTAACATCACTATCATAAAAACTTGCAACATAATGGGCATTTTTTTAAGAATTCTACCTATTTATTACTTCACATTTGTGAACTTACTTTTCTTTGCTGTGATATACTCATTACTGTTTCAGAAAGGGTAAAAACAGCATTCAGAAAGTCCTATATACACTGTTTTTTAGCTCTCCTCATTTCAAAAATCTAGGTTTAATTCATGTTAGGTAAGATTTTGGAAAAATGTTATGCCASTGTCTCCTACCATGGCTTATGCTGGAGAAAAGAAAAAGGAAAAATAAAACAAACTAAATCTTTCCTGGAATGTTTTTTTTCTGTTTTCTGCAAATTGCTGAATAAAGGACTCATTGATCCAGAATCATATCCATATTTTTGTGTTAAATAACCTTCAGTGAACCTTTCTTCTATAAATTTCTCTAATCCTTATATTGTCCTAGGTATACCATTGGTGTTCATGGCACCTATGATAATGAAATCCAAAATGTATTCMAAGATTATTTCCTTTTTATTGGTTCTAGAACTTGTATGCTGTAGTTTATTGGATGTTTCCTATTCTTACATTACAAGAAATGCTGAAAAATGGGTGCCTATTCACCTTTTATTTGAGATTTGAGATTTTTTAATGTCTTCATCAGTCTTCTTGATATCTTTTCCAAGCAGAAGAATCTCAGTTTATTTAATGTATCCATTTGCRGAATGAAATAGATTAAATTTTATACCTGAAGTCATATTTGTTCCTCTTCTACATTCATTATTTTTAGTTCTTTTATGCCCCTGTGGTTTTACACAGTGGTACAGTGATATCTTCTGTCTTGTTCTCTATTCTTTTCCTAATTTTTAACATAATTCTTTCTGAACCACCACTAAGCACTAGAACTGACATTTTCATATAATTATTCATAATTATTTCAAGAGCACTTTTCTGAGTGGTAATACTAGTTTAGAACCTACCATGTGCACAGGCAGAGCTGTTTTTCAACAAACAATACCTTATCAGCATCTATTAGTGCTGAACCTCATTTGCCACATTTTTGTTCGATCACACAGCATTGTGGAAGCCTTCTGAAACAATTCACTGATGTATTCATTCTTCTTTKCATTAAGAAAATTTGTATCAGTCCACCTTTGCCACCTCTATTGTCCACAATAACTTCTATCCTTCTGTGGGGAGGCCAATCCAAGAAGCTGATTAAACAACAGATTTATATCAGTGAATTACCATTTCAGACCTCCTAGGACTCCTCTTTCGACACTGCAAGGTATAGCGACTTGCATAGATGTACTTTGGCAGTTTGTTCTGAAATAAAAGTTCAGCTTTAACTAAATCTTCTATCTAGGACCCTGCCAGGAAGGGTCCAATGTAAGAGACTTGCATATTTTGAAGCACGTTTTTACTTCTAATACAGTGCTATTTCRCTATACCAAGTTTATGCATATGTATCCATTTATATTTTACATTATTATTGATAAATGAATTGTTACTGCATTTTTCCTTATCATCACAAAAGAAAATTACTTATATTCTGGCTGCTTGCTTTTTTTTTTTTTTCTTTTCCAATGCTACAAAGAAAGGAAATTTACCCTAAAATCTGAAAGTAGACTTGGGGGTTTTGTCCTATATTATCACTTTTTAAACTTGCATTTCTGTCCTTGTAGGAAGTGACAGATTCCAAAGTCATCTCATTGCCATTTTGCACCACTCGGTAGCCTAGAAGTGCTGTAGCACATTTGCAAATATTGAATGAGATTACCCCAATGTTATAAACTCCTGGCTGGCGGGAGTATAATAACGCCAGCTCCCGCGTGGGTAACCAGACATCTGACGTCGSGCTCTGCCATCTGGGCTCACTGTCGCTCGCGCTGCCCGCAGCGGTGCCCTGGAGCCAGGGGCTGCACTGACTCCTCCTCCTGCCCTTCTGCATCAGAGAAGATCTGCTACAGGAGGGAATTGTAATGGTGCATTAGATAACAAGAGAATTAGCGTGGCTACACACTGCAGTTGAAAAAAGAAAATCAGTTTTTACTTTCCCTGTAATCTTTAATAGACCATCAAAATAGCAGCAGTACCTATGCAGAACCATTCCGGTCTCTACTCTAACTTGCTGCATATTTTCAAAACACAACCACAGATGTATTTAAAAATAGCATTTCTTGAATGGAAGATCAATTATTTTTCTTTTATTTCATATTCATTATTTAAAAAGAGATGAGTTTCTAATGAGATCTTCCTTTTTCCTTCTCTCCCTGTCTTCATCTTGCATAATTTTACTTTTCACACCTGCTCTTTGTTAGGTATTTATGTTTCTTATTTTCACCTTTACACGGACTACAGTAGCATATCTTTTTTTCGCACTTAATAGTAGTTCATTGGTCTAGGACTTGAAGAATGTGACAATATTCACTTTTCAGCAACATCATTAGCTATCATCTGTTTTATGTTTTCTCTTGGGTTTACTTGGATATTACTCAGTAATTTCTCTGGTACTTCAAGTTTCYACTTCTGGCAGCTTTAATGCTAGCTCATACTATTGATCCCTATTTGCTAAGGTGAAAGTCATTAATAATTATGATAATTATTTGATCCTCCACTTGCTGTGAGCATGGCTGGAGTGTGTGGCAGTGACAAATTCACGAGCTGTGTGACCCGTGCTCGGGAGCCCTTCGGGGAGTTTGTAGTCTTGTGAGAAGGGACCTGCCAGGGACGGAAATCTTGCACAGGAGTGGTATATGTCTGTGCCCAGCTTCCGTTTATTATTTAACTGGCCCTTAGGGATCACAGCGACCTGGARCACTGCAATGATGGGCTGCAGACAGGGGCGGAGACAGGTCACATGGAGGGTGCCCAGGGTGCTGAYCAGGCCGCTGTTTGTGGCTCGTGCTTGCAGTCAGTGCAGCAGTTCTCATTTCTGCTTCTTGATCTGGGAGCTTCTGGGATGTTCAGAGCCAGGCTACTGCTGGGAAAGTCTGACTCCTCRTCAAGGAATGACAAGAGTCCTTTAAGCTAACACTAGAGAGAGAGGCGGGGAGGGAAAGAGAGAAATGCCCAGTCCTGAGAGCAGCTCCCAGGAGCAGAAGTTTGCAGGGCAGGTTGTACAGAAGGGCACACAAAAGGCAGCTGCAAACTGAAGACGCTGCGGGATTGAGCAACATTGGTGGTGATATGAAACGTGGCATGGTCCCCAGCATTGATGGGAGCAACTACCCCAGCAAATCAGAGGCTTTTATTCAGTCCAATTTCATGATGGAGGATGCTCTTGGATCACTAGGAATGACGGGGTTGGGGAGACTACAGTCTGCAGCTGAGTGAGGTAGCAGTCAACAAGGGTCAAAAGCAAAAAGTACAGAGTGATGAGAAGAAAGATGAACAGGAACAATCAAGTAGGGCAAAGATGTATCCACCTCAAGTGTGCTCATGTGACTGGAGTGCTGCGATGGACAAGCTCTTCAGGAAAGACGAGCAGGGATGACAAGGAATGAGCAATGAGGACCTCTTGTGTGGTTGGTAAACAGCAARCTGAACATGAGCCAGCAGCGTGCCCTGGCGAGGGCAGCAGCATTGTGGGTGGCATGAACAGTGGCATCAACAGGAGATCAAGGGGAGCATTATCCCTCTCTGCTCAGCACTGTTAGAACACATCCAGATACAGCACCCAGTTTTAGGCCCCACAGTACAGGAAAGGCATTGACAAACTGGAATGAGGTCAGTGAGGTCCACAGGGTAGTCAGGGCTGGAGCACCTGCCCTAGGAGGAGAGGTCATAGGAATGGGGCTTGATCACTCTGGGGCAGGGAGGGCYGCAGGGGGACCCACAGCAACTGCCCTGCCTGCAGGGAGGGGATGGAGAAGATGGAACCAGGCTCCTCACAGAGGTACATGGAGGGAGGATGGGACACAATGGACAAAATTTGAAACAGAATAGGTTCAGATTGGATCTAAGGATAAACTTTTTCTCCATGAGGACAGTGGARCAATGGAAGAGGCTACCCAGTGAGCTTGTGCCATCTCCATCCTCAGAGGTTTTCAGGCTCCAGCTGGGTCAAGCCCTGAGCATCCTGGTCAGACCCCAATGCTGTGAGCAGGAGGTTGGACAGAGACCTCCTGAGGCCCCTTCCAGCCTGAATTACCCTATGAGTCTATGACATCTTTCATCTTAAAAGACACTGCAGCTATTAGAGAAATCTTACCACACCCATATACACAAGAAAGAGAAAGAAAGGGAGACTGTTGAAAGTATTAAGCATAATGTATTTCAGTTTCAAGCAGAGATCTCTTTTTCCAGCTAATAAGRGATGGGTAAGGATAAGGACATACACACACACAAAAAAATTAATTCCTTCTCAATGGAAACTAGAAAATTACAGATGTAGAAAATAAATGATTTTTTTTAGCAAATCAATCACCAGGAAGMCCAGAATACCAAGTTTTGGTATTATAAAACATATTTGGAAGTTCATTCATCAAATTAAACATCGYGCCTAGTTTGATTTTTTGGCTCTGACAAATTTTGAACATGATGTTGAATATTGTTTTCTATTTTCTGAAGATTTCTGTCCCTGTTATAAGTAAAACAATGCAAGAAAAAGAGTCCAGGACATGAAAGATTATTCCCATCTCACCCACTTTCACCAGGAGCATTTTTTAATAAATTCATTTCCTTGAGYCAACAAAACTTTGCCCCTTCCCATAAATTGTATTGAAAGTTATTTATAATCACGGGTTATGTGTCCAGCCAGCTCTGATCTCCTTTCAAATACCAAATCCCTCAATAAAATTTGTTCACATCAAACTGCTTATGTTTAATGATGACACCAATGGTGATATCATTTATCAAAATTATTTTTCAAACTGTGATGAAATCAAGATTAAAGCACTGGTGACCTGTACTTTAAGAGCTTACACGCAGAAGAAACCAAGATTTGTAAAAGTCACACTGAACACATTCATACAAAATTATATAGAATACAGAATACTCATTAAATTCCTTCAAACTCTTACTGTATTGATTAGTAATCAGACTGTCAGGGATCTGACCTATTTGCTCTCCCATATAGCATCCTTCTGACATTTATAGTAAGAAGGAGAAATGTGGCTCCTCACCCAGCACTTCTTTGGTAGCAAATGAGGAAAGTAAGCGCAGGAGCAAAAGAAGTAGGAAACTGGGAGGAGTGACAGACATATCCTGGTTTGCTCTCTTGCTCATTTAAAATAATTATAAATTAAACACACACACACACTAGCTATTCTTTTATTTATTCTTTGGACCATGGAAATGAGAAATGAGAGAGGCACACTTCCATCTTTTGTTTTCTTTGGGTGGTTAAACAGCAGGTAGTACTTCACAAATGCATTCAAAAACTTCACCTGAAATCATWACACAAGAGAATCTACATGGGTGAAGCATTATTAATGTAACCTAGTATCTGTTTTATGTAAAACAGGCAGGTGCTGGCTTCTGTTTCTGGCTTTACAGAATAGAAGAGTATGATAGCATTCATATTCATTATGAATGACAATTTAGGAAACATAAAGACATACAAAGCAATTGTTCTTCAGATAAAGCATTTTTTCCTCACACTGCATTTCTGTGTCGTGACCAGAGGGATGCATCTGGCTCTTTGCAGCATACAATACCGAACAGTTTAACTGTACGTTTTCTTCTCTGTCAGGTCAGATATTTTTGCCCCAGCAAGAATGAGGCATAAAGGAAAAGCAGTGGGATTTCAGTTAACAGAGCACCCTCTCAATTGCACTATTCACTTTAAACAAGCACACCAATTGATGCAAAAGAACTGGCTAAGACCAATGAGCCATGCACTCCTGGGTATGGCATGAAATTGTTCTATCTATCAGAGGCTGGAGTGTTGTCTCTGTACTGTACATGTAAAACTACATTAAATTGGGACTATTGTACTGTGACATTTCTRTTCTAGACAATTGCAAGGTAAATCAATGTACATTTTATCATGTCTTTGAATGTCTAGAAATAGTTTGCTGCACAGTGCCTTGTCAAACACTTTGGCGTGAATATTTACTCAGGAGAGCTCTGTAATTCTGCATAGGTTAACTTAGACTGTGGTAAAAAAAATAATCTGCTTCAGAAACAACGTTGTTTATATACTACTCCCACTCCAGCATGGGAGTAATCTACTAACTGTCTTTAAGTCCTAGCAGCAAACATAAAAGTGGAGTAAAGCTCTTCCCAGTCCTTAACTGTCACTGAATTACACATGGCCTAGAAAGAGGTCCACAGAAGACAGCATCAACTTCTGACAGCAGAACTGGATTCAAAAACTGAGTGGGATGAACAAGAATCTGGGACTTCACCATCCATTCATCTCGGTAAAAAAGCAGAAGCAAGGCAGCAGTGAATTCCTTATCCTCATGTCTATTTAGGCCTTAATCAGAATGAAAAATATAACAAACAATATAAAATCATGTTTCTCAAGTAAAGCCAAAACACTGAAATTACAGACAATGCCAAGCCCAAGGTACTTGCAAAATATACAGTTTATGGTAGTCCTTACATTAATGCATTTTCTGTCAGAATTAAAAGAAAAAAGAAATCTAAACACATATTTAAAACCTAACCTATAACAGCCAAATGACAGTGACAAGGTTGGAAGTAGGCTGTAAAAAAGAAAAACAACTGACTGACTAGCTAACTAACTAACAATAATCATGTAGGTTGCCTAGGATTTAATAGAACTAGCTCTTGTTTYCCAATTTAACATTTCTTTGCCTGTTTAATATCATAGGAGTAAATATAGTTTTAAAAAGTCAAATAGAACTCATTTATTAATTTATTCTTARCACTTTAAGAATCACTAATGATAATTTTCTAGTTTTAGGTTGCCAATGTTTAACAGACAGCTATTAGAAAATCAGTGCATAATGATACTACTAAAGTATTAACTGTTCTAATAGCAACAGATACTGGCAAGAAAGATTCTTGACTCGTCAGAATTTGTTCACATGTAGCAATTAGCTATGAAAGTTGTTAGTRAAATAGCTAGATTCTTTTTCTTTTTGAATAAATGGAAATAATATTTTGGGAGGAATATAGTTCCTTTTTGAAACTACAGACATTCTCACATAATCCAAGTGTGGTGGGAAATTCATATAAATGTGAATATAACATTTACTGTTAGAGACTACAACAAGGCATCCAAAGCTTTCAGATGCTTCTTCAATATCAACAACTTTTAATAAACAATAGAATGAAAAGACACCAGATCTTGCTGCTAGTCACTCATGTTATCCACCAAGCGATTATGTGTATGAAATTTCCTTTCTTCTCCCTAGAAATTCTAACAGCCCCCAAATACTACTTTGGAGATTAAAGTAACAAACTGTCTCAAAGCTGTTTCTTAGTCTCAGCACTGTAGTAAGAATATCACAAAATTACATTAGCACAGTTGGATTCCAAGTACTCTTGTTCATTAACTTTGCACAAATACACAAGAGCTAATAATGGATAGTGAATCACTACTTTGGCAGTTTCTGGTAACAGAAGACAGAGGGACTCCATAAAGGGCTTCCAAGGTATTTACAGGAATAACACACACCTCCGGTACRTTGCACTCAACAAGCCTCTGCCACTTTTTCCAAAGTTCAGTCAGTCATCCGTTAACATAATAATGCTGATGGAGGGCAGGGCAGGCCAAGACTTGTGGCAAGTATTTTGCTAAGACTTATGACAAATGGAACACAGAAAAGTTCCATTAGTGGTTAATTCAGAAAGAAACATCATTTGACACTGTGCATAAAAAAAAMCCCATGATGATCTTTTTACTTGCAGTTTTGAGCACATCCAAGTTACATCAGTCAGTGAAGAAAGACAAGGACTGTGAGAAATACTGCAAGCTCAAACCAGAAAATAAGCCTTGATTTACYCTTAAAGATACTTAAACAGAAATAATTGACGTCACGAGTGCAGAATGGGGAGCAGCTAACTGAAAACAGTTCTTTAGGAAGGGATCTTTGGGTAATGAGAATATTTGTATGACTCCATTACAATGCATCCTTGCTCAAAAATTAAATAAAATTAAAAATTAGGACATGGAACAGATATATACAGGTTAACAGGCTGCCCAGGGAAGTGGTGGAGTCACCATCCCTGGAGGTGTTCAAAAAACGTGTGGATGAGGTGCTTCGGGACATGGTTTAGTGGGCATTTGTACTGGGTTGATGGTTGGACTCGATGATCTTAGAGGTCTTTTCCAACCTTAATGATTCTATGATTCTATGATAGGTTTCTTTGGGCTTTCTTTCCTAAGGTCTTCTTAATGTCTGTGTGGGTTTATTGTCAGTCAAAGTTAAAATAAATCAATCACAAATAGAACAGGAGACAATAACATCATTGTAGTGGAAAGACATCATACAGGAAATATAAAAATGAATACTAAATGCATATGAAGCAGTTCTTCTCCACTCAGACATCATAAAGCCACAGCTGAACAACTGTAGAATATCTTGAGAAAATACAGCAGAGGACAACAATAATGATCGGAGGTCTGGAAACCGTGACTCAAGAGAAATGAATGAAGAAAATGGGAAATCTAAGGAAGTTGCTGACATGATTTTTAACAGTCGTCAGCTACATTTCATGGAGGAAGGAGAATTCATTTTTCTATATCCACATATCCAAAACAAAAAGTAATCTAGAATGAGAAAAATACTGATGAGACATTAAGAAAAAAAAAGCCCACAATTATTTATTAGAGATGGTCGTTAGCAAGGAAATAAGTTACCTAATAATTGTGGACTCTCCCTTACTAAAGATATTAAAAGAATCTGTCCTGAATCACATACATATTACTGATCCCAGTTTAGAGAAAAGGAATGAAGTTGGTAACATCTTGAGATCCTTTCCAGCCTTGCTTTTTCATGACTCTATTAGAAGAAAAACTATAGAATAGAAAAATTATTAGCATGTTTACTGGAAAGCTGATTTGAAAATCGTATCTATTCTGATTTTCCTTATGGACCAGCACACCTCATTTTACTGGAATTAGTAMAGATCAATTATAAGTCCACAGATTGCCCCACTTGAAAACACACATGCTCTCTCTTTCCAAAGGTGTGTATTTGTATAAGATGGCATTTTCTTTGTCTTTTTTCTCAAGATATATTTGCATGTGTGTGTGACTGTGTACAGTGTTTTGGTGTCATAAAAAAGTGTCAAGACCAACTACATAGTCAAAGAGCAATTTAAGAAGATTGAGACTATATTTTCACCGGTCTGATTAATTAGACTTAATTAGATTTGACCACTGTAAACATGGTAAAAATTATTTAGGTGAAATGGACAGAAATTAACTCTGTGACTTCAGAAGCACAAATTCATTCTTCATCTTTATTCAGAAATAGAAAGAAACTGCAGGGAACAGACAGAAACTGCAATGATCAGGAAGTAAAGAGGAGAGAGTGAGTCAAARTCCACCTTGAGTATGGTCCATTTTATGTGTTTTTTAGAGCATAGACCACGTTTCTGTTGTGTACTTCTACAGRACCCAGCACAATGAATTCTTAATTGAAGAAACCATATAGCAAATAAATGCAAATACAGTTAGGTAGAAAACTAATGTGCTACTCTTGGATGTGTTTATTCTACAGGGTGATAAATTGCAGTATGAATAATGTATTTTCTCTTAAYATTTTTTGGTCAGAAAAGACAAAATTTGCTTTAATACTTATTTTCCCTCAGTAGAATGACAGAAAAAAATCTGATAATATGCTGTCAAAGTATTTCAAGTCTCATTTAGCACTTGTCTACTGCAATCAACTGTCGTCTTTACCTATTGTCACGAAAAAGTGACACTTCCAGACAGTGGATTTTCTAAATCAAGAATGAAATGCCAAGATTATTTAAAATGGAAGAGATTTTTACACCCTTGACTTTTGAATGATGGCAGTAACTTTGAATTGTGATTCTGCTATTCCTTGTAAAGGGTAGAAATTTACAAATATAAATGTTTGAATAGACCGTAGGATGGCAGTATTCTGGCTGCTTTACCTTTGCTTTCTATCCATATATATGAACTCTAGTTTTTCACTCCCCCATTCAAGTATTTCAACCATTGTTCATTGGAGGAACAAAACCATAATTTCCACTGAAGAAAWTATAGTAATTTAATTGAGAGTGTCAACAGTTAAAAAGGCATACTATCTGTCAGCATCCACATCTTCRATCATTGTAAAGCTTAAAACAGCTTAGGGAAGTTGCCAGAAATCTTTCCTTAGACCTCAATGACATATGAACAAAACAGGTATAATGATTGGCTGGCATAGCTATGAACATAGACACATCTACAACTTGCAGCATCAAAGCAAAATACCTAACAAAAGCCTCAAGTGTATTCTAAAAGACACTTAATGAAGTTGATCATCAGCACTGAAAGTATCCTGTCCAGTAACAATGAAGCAAAAATTGCATTTGAAGGAGCAACTTACAGTATTACAATGAACATAACATAAACTCTCTCTCCCTGTTTCTCCACAAAAGGAAAAAATAATAGTGAGCTACACAGAATAATTGTAGATTTTCTATTCTTTGTGGCAAAATACATTCCACTTTGTAAGTTACAGTGACAGTTTGAAATTTTCTTTTTGTACTAGACATGATCATTTATAATTTGTGATCATAGTTCAAGCACCTCTGATTTCATGTTATTCCTAGCTCAAATCACACCCAATCAAAACTCTTGCATATTCTTATGATTATAAGCCTTCTTAACAGCCTTTTTTGCAATGAAGGAAAACTCTGAGATTCACTTCTTCTAAAAATCCCTACACATAGAAACCTTTGCAGGAAAATATCAMCAAATGGTTCACTGATGAAACACACCTGCTTTCTTGCACATCCTTATTAGCCTAGTATGATATTCCTGCCCCACTGAAAACCTCCACTAAAGTCACTGGGAGTTTGAATGCCTGCAGACTGGTGGATTGAGCCTTCATCGCACTCTTGGTTTTATAGACTTTTTAAAATTTTTATTTCTTTGTGTTAGACCCTCACAGAGCCTTTCTCGACTGTTTGAAATGCTAATTTCCTTAATAAACGTTGGATGATATACACGTGCAGTACATGACATAAGTAGAAGATTAGTGATTGTTAAAAATAATTTTAAGACATGGTAGTTGAAAACAAATAGCTTAGTTATCATTCTAATGGTTCTAATCCATTACTAGCTAGGGTACAACTTCTATTCATGACTGCTTTCAATTAGCAGTCTGCTGAAGAAAAAAAAGACAAGACAAAAAGTGATCTGCTGGTGTTCATATATAGTTAAAGAGCCCAACTCTTTTCCAGTTAATGTCTATCATATTGTCAAACACACTTCAGTTGAGAGTGATGTCCAGAACCTCGGCAAAGCATATTTTTGCTCTCAGTTTTACTGTTTTAATCCGGAAATCATGATCAGCACATTCTTGGTCTGGARACAGGTTGAATGCTAATACTATGCAGCCATGGGCAAGCTCTTCCCTCTCAGACACTGCTGTGAAATGTCAAAATATCTTGCTTTTGGCCATCTTGTTAAAATACTCAAAGATGGTGGCTTTAATTCATTAATAGCAAGGAAGTATTGAACGTTATTTTGCTTTAACAGCCTATTTAAAGACTGGTTTAAAAATACTTTCCATCAGTTGTTTGCAATTTCTGAGGCATAAAAATGCTAAAAGTGKTTTTAAAATCCCTGGTTACTTCAGACACCAATTTTAGCCCATGCCTGGACATGTTTGTACAGTACGCATAGAACTGTGAAAATGGGCRTAAGAGCCACACGTCCATGTCCTCCTTGGGCTGGGGACCCCACAGCTGGACGCAGTACTCCAGCCGGRGTCTCKCGAGAGGGGAGTAGRAGGGGGAACAATCCCCTCCCTCGACCTGCTGGCCACGCTTCTTTTGATGCAGCCCAGGATACACTTGGCTTTCTAGGCTGCAAGCACACACTGCCAGCTCACGTCCAATTTGCCACCCACCAGTACCCCCACGTCCTTCT
>JASVER010000143.1:546921-702524 GCA_030449065.1 Oceanodroma leucorhoa | reverse complement strand
CCCAGCCCTCCCCCGTGTCCCACTGCCAGCCTCTCCCTCCAGCCCCATCCCTCACCTGGCGGCGCTTGTGCAGGACTGGCAGCCCCTCACGGGGCYGGGAGTGGGCGTTCGCCTCCCGCTTCTCTGGCATCTTCGGGGTCCTCTGCCGGACACCTGCCGTGGGCACCCCGGGGAGATGCTGCCTCCTGAAGGAGCAGCTCTCCTGTGAGTGAGCACCCTCGGGCCCCGGCCCCATAAGAGCCCCCACGGYCGCCGTGCGGACCCCCCATCACAATGGCCTCTGGGCACGAYGACKCCCCGGTCACARAGGCCTGGYGGTCACCGTGGTAACCGACCCACCGTGCTCTCGCCACCAGAGACACCCAGGGTCCCTCWCACCCAGGGCTGGCACAATGTSACCTGCTCAACGACTCGTGCAGACTCAGCAGATTGGGCCCTCCGTTCCCCTCAGAAGGGAATYGCCTATGAAAATTACCCTCCTTTTTTTCTTAATAGAGGCAGTCATAATGTGCGGGGCTGACTGACTYACCTAGACAACYCCCTGGATGGACCTTCATCTACATCCTCATTTGCCTGGACCTCAAGTTCCAGAGCCCCATATCTGTTGTGTAAGGGCAACTGGGAAGGTGAGGGAGGCYGGGAGGGGATTGGCCTGGTGCCCCGAGCAGGGACCCATTCCCATTTCCCCCTGTCTCTTAGGTCCTCTCCTTCTGCCTGGTGGTAAGAGGGAAGGGGAGCCTCTGCTTCTTGCAGAGCCTCCACYTGCTGCCTTTGCCTCAGGGATGGCAGGATGTGGCTCYGCCAATCTATCTCCCTCTCACACTCCCTAATGTTCCTTAACCTTTCCACTTCCTCCTTCAGCTCTRCCACCAGGCTGAGCAGATCATTCCCCTGGTCACACCRCACACAGGTGCTGTCTCCACTGCCCTCCKGCACCAGTGACAGGCCCAGGCACTCCCTGCAGGTGGAGACCTGGACAGCTGCRTGYTTGTGTGGGAGCTGCRKCTGGGTCGCCACACTCCTTCTGGCCATGGCTTTCGGCCGGGTGGAAACCATCGCTAAGTCCTCTTCTGGGAAGGTGATGACCAYTAGCTGAGTTAACCTCTAGAGCCGGGRGGGGGACTGCGCCCTCCCTGCATGCCCTGCCCTGCATGAACTGCCCGCACAAACTGCCGCGCCAGGTCCTRGTCGCTCGTGCTCCCTGGGGCTGCTCTTGTATGTGAGAGGCTTTGGCCACCATCACCCTTGTCCCTGCCCACGCCGAGTCAGAGCTGCYGCCCATCRGGAGCTCACTCCTCCGGCTCTGGGGGGGCTGGGGCACCCTCCCTCTCCGTGCGTGTTTGCCTTTGYGCTTTTGCCGCATTAGGAAGGGTTCCCCGGCGCAATCCTCCACTCCGGAGCCCTTCGCCTCAGTGGTCTTGTAAGGTAACCTAAAAGAACTGTATAAAACTGAGATGTATATATACTTCAAGAATATCAGTAATGGATTTTTAGTTCAAACTGCTGAATGTCTTTTAGTCATCAAGARCAAGGTTTAAAATTCCTACTCCTTTTAATTCAATTCCAGCTTTTTTTCACACAGATTAACTTTAATGAGACAAAGCTGAATATGATGTGCTGTATTTTATCATTTACTGTAACTGTGTTTACCATGTCACAACTGATTTTCCTCTGAGAAGTTGTCTTTGGAGAAACAAATTTCCAGTGGTTTTTTGTGCAGCATGTTTTCTATATATTTCAGCTTTGGTGATTTTTCTGACATATCTTATTCCTGGCTAGTGCTCTATTTTTCTTATCTCTTAAGTTTTCACTAATATTCAAAAGCTCACACTGCGTGTTGATAAGGAGACTAAAAGGCAAGTAAATATCTTCTTTTAAAACATATAACATGAAATTTTTTATCTTCTAAGAAAGTTTATTAAAACTTTCCTACAGTAAATGTCCTAGTGCAATGGTAACTTTTCCTTGGAATCTTCCTTGCAGGAGCTGTAGTCCATCTGTGCTGGGTGGCACAAGTGAAATGTAGACAGTGGGAACGGAAAATTTCAATTTTTAAAACCCATTTCTTTTTAATCCCTGTTAACAGGAAAATAATTCTGGGTGGATTTCCCACCCTGTCTGGAGGGAAAGAAAAACAGAATTTAAAGACTATTTTATTTCTATGGTTACTAGGTTATATGAATCTACCCTGAAATGTCTTAAGACTTGAGTTTAAAATAAGCTTCCACAAATGAAATGAGTATTGTTTGAATAACTAGCCTCGTACTGGAAGGAGAAACAAAAATACAGCAATTCATATAGGCCTTTAAATACACCATACCTTTGTGCATTATTATTATTCACTTTAAGCCAATCTGAGCCAACACAGGACTATCCAATATTCACTTTAAGCCAATCTGAGCCAACACAGGACTATCCAAATGCAGAGACACTAAGATGAATGATCTTAACACACTTGCATCCTTTTCACATTTGACTCCTCTGTATACCTTGAAAACATTTCCTTCACATTGCTGTATATCACCAAGGAGGCTTATTGAGCCTCTCCAAAATGTTTATCAGTGACCAACTAAATGTCTGGAACATGGAACAGAGACAGTCAGGAAATTTCATCAGTCTTAATTTAGGATTGAAACTTGTAGTGCCACTCAAGTCATGGTGCTAACCATGATTTTGTTATTTCCTCATTCTGAAAGTTAATAAGGTCAGCAGATACCGAGCAATGGTTGGCACATGGCATTTTTTGAGGCAGTAACCCAACACCAGAGTGAAAGCAGTTACCATCTGGGTTTCCCCCTGTGTATCCAGAAGGTTGGGAATTTCAGAAGCACTCTGAACAGAATCTGCGTAATAAGAGACACACTTTCTGCAGATTTTCCTCCAGAGCTTTGTAGAAACATTCTCATAGTGAGTATTAAATAAATTTCATTATTATATTCTGATACATTAGCAAGGACAAGCATTTAACATTCCTGAAAGTCATCAGTAATTAATCATAGCTCAGGTGACAATAATGAATTATCTCTGCTTCACTGAAACTACCAAGCAATAAACTGTCTGCAATGATCTTATAATGGACTAAGTCATAGCCAGGTGACCTACACTACTCTTACTAACAGCTAGGGCATTAGAACAAGATCAGATGCTTTTGCATCTAAACTTTATTCAACACACAGATAAGATTGCACCTAATAGTCCCTTGGATAGTTTATAAAAATGGAATATCTAGCTGGACACTCATGCTTGCTACTTTTTCTTTTTTTTTTTTTTTTTTTGGTTTCTTAATTGAGCATGATTAATGAATAAGAAAGAAAAAAAATCTGGATTCAGTACCTGAATAACATCAGTAGCAAATGTTTTAGTCATACAGTTTCTTGCTTTCTTTTACTTTCAGTCTTATGCTGYTATAGTCTTATTCAAATATAGTTGAAAAAACTTTGAATCAAAATTCAGAAAGCATTTTTGAGTCTTTGGATTAACCTTTGGATTACTGTGTTAATCACTATGTGCAATTTTCTTTTTCTTTATTCTTTTGGAATAGCAAAATAATAGCTTCAAAGGGTACAAATGACTGTGGCTGAGGTGGATACTCAATGGCAGGCAGATTTGATGTCTACWCAACAGTTTTCCAAACACAACAATGGTGTGATGGCACATTTTAAAAGGTATGGATATATTACATATTTATTCTAAATAAATTAAAAGTGTTGATATCAGAGTATATTATTTAAATGTCATTAAATATTTCTGTGGGCACTTTACTTACACAAATGAAGGCCAATCTTCAATGATTTAATGTTATTTAGAAACAAATTCAGATTAACTTTCCTATTTTCTTCTGCAGAAAAACTTTACAGCAGAGTGAGATGTACACACACWCACAAAAATCCAATCAAAGGATGCTAGTACTATTATGTTGTAATAAAACAGTTGCTATTAAATGCAAAGTAGGAATTTGAAAGTAATAGTTTGGTCTAAAGAGAACTAAAAACAAAACGGTTCCTAAAAGGAACCGCAAAAGACTGCAATATGTATGTTCTGTTTTGTTTCTAAAAAAGATGACAACAAAACTTTTTCCGTAGGACAAAYGGATTTCACATATAGTGATTCTAAGCTTAGTGATTTATTTTTCTTAGTCACCATTTGTAGACTTAAAAACACAATAAAAATCTCTGGATTTAAGACATCTTTCCTCTCCTTGTTTGGTACTATCAAAAGTAGTTCATGACCAGTGACAGATAATATTATATATGACACAGGATTATATAAGTGTGAAGAATGCTAAAATGAACACTTAACTGTGAATTTTATGTATAGTTTCCTTYAGATCTTACAGGCTATGTTAGCAAATAAAGGTGACAGTGATCTGTAGGGATGACATTTAAAAAGTGAAAAGAAAGCCTGTCACACAGAAACTGCCATCAAGCTGCACTTAAGCTAAATCAGAAAAAATCACTCTTAGGGAAAAAAAAAGCCAGTTTTTGTCAGTTGGAACCATGTGAAAAGGCACTATTTTTTGTCAATAGCAAATAATAACAATTTGATACCAGAACTTCATGAATGTCAGTTTCATATGGACTAACTTA
Organism: Oceanodroma leucorhoa; assembly: GCA_030449065.1. NCBI lineage: Eukaryota > Metazoa > Chordata > Aves > Procellariiformes > Oceanodroma > Oceanodroma leucorhoa. Next base: position 697,938 of record JASVER010000143.1, on the reverse strand, counting down.
AAGCCTGCTAACTTCAAGAGAAATGTAGACAAAGCAAACAGCGTTAACAAAGTCTAAGTTAGTATTGACTTAAAGTCCATCTCACTTCTAATCAAGGTTTTAAAAGGAATGGTCAAAAAGAGTTCTCTGCAAGCAGTGAAGAATCCTATAAAGCAGTTAAATGCATGAACAATAGCACTTCCTCAGCAACTGCCGTTTGCTTTTCTTTCTTGTGATCAACCCACTACTCTGTACCTCTCCCTCTGTCTTTCCATACCCAAACGATTTCAGTGCCCCTCTGAGAGTACCATTCCAGCAGGATGCTATCTTTAGTACTTTTTATGACCCGTTACTGGCGTTTCTGGTTTTGTTTCTTTGAGCTTGAACGTACAAAAATTGCCACTGGGCTGAATTCAGGGCTCAACAAAAAGGTTTCCTGAGCTCTTTTTTCTGCAGTAAGCCATCAAAAGATGGAAACTCTAATAAAAATTGATTTTTATTCTTAAAAGGCTTAAGGTTCTATGACACATAAATGTTATAAATACCCTCTGTGAATATTTATATTCTGTTTCAGTGTTAAGCAAGTGGTTTTGCTTAGTAGAATGATTGATTGATTAATTAAAGGTAAAGTTGTATCACAGCAGAACCTAATACCTAGGTGACTTTTCCTGCTAAATCTACATTAGCTTTGTACTACCATCAGAACTTTTAAAAGTCGTCTCAGTTTAATGCTCAGWTATATTCTTCCACAGAATGAGGAATGTACAATAATGTTTTTAAGGCTTGGAGCTATTGTCAATATTGCATATTATGGTGTTAAAAGAAAATTAAACTAGAAATGACAACTTTTTTTCTTCCCGAAAAGGGRCAAAAAAGAACTATGTTTAAAATAAAAACATAAGGGGCATGAAATGTGGTTGAATTATCTCAATTAAATATTATGCACATTTTTTCTTATCAGAATGTTTTCATAATTAAGATGCAGAAGCATTAGCATATCAACCATTCTTTTGTATTGATCTAAGATGATTTCAGAGCATGTATGATTCACTGATATAGTCCATACAATTTAATGCAAAATTTCCAATGACATTATAATAATTATGTAACAATACATTGAAATTGTCGTAAAAAATACTGTTAGCTGTATTTCYTTCATAATCTCTATCATTAAGATGCTGATATATGAAATTATTATTGTTTGATTCTTAAACACGCAATTGACATCATAGTCTCTCCTAGTGATACTGGTGATATAACTCTCCTACTGGTACAGCTTGATATAATTCTACATTAATGTTGTTTTGYGTTTCTGCCAAGTTTCCATCTGCCCAGTAGTAGCCTCTCTTCTTGACTTGCATGGACATTTATTTAAGAGGCTAGAATTTCACAGAAATTATATGATCAATTATTGCTAAAAGGCTACCCTTGAGAATTTAAATGGCCTACCATAGCATAGAAAGGTGGCTTAGGCCCACATACAGAGAAAATCCAATAAAACTGGAATTGTTCTTCACTGTTATGAAAGYTTTACTTTAAGGTCGTGTTTCAACTTAGACTTCATTAGTGACATTTTTATCACAGCAGCTTTTGCTCTCACCTCAAACTTACCTGTTTCTAATCTTCATCCTCACACAGCACTATCATCAGAAAAAAATATGTCAAAYCTAAGAATCCTACAATGTTTAAATGATTGGTTGTATTGGGTTTATGTAGCAACATTTTGGTAGCAGGGGGGCTGCAGGGGTAGCTTGAGTGAGAAGATACCAGGAGCTGCCCTYATGGGAGACAGAGCCAGTTCCAGTCATGTCCAAAACAGACCTGCTGTTGGCCAAAGCTGAGTCCGTCAGTGACTCTGGTGGTRCCTCTGTGATAACGTATTTAAGAAAGGGTAAAMACCACTGCACAGCATCTGTGAGAGAGGAGTGAGARAATGTGAAAGAAACAATTATGCAGACACCAAGGTTGGTGAAGAASGAGGGGGAGGTGGTAYTTTAGACACTGAAGCAGACATTCCCCCACAGCCCATGGAGACACCAYGGTGGAGCAGATATCTGCACTGCAGCCCATGATGGACCCCACACCGGAGCAGGTGGATACGCCCTGAAGGAAGCTGCAGCCCATGGAAAGCCTATGCAAGAGCAGGTTTTCTGGCAGGACCTGTGGYCCATGCAAGACCCATGCTGGARCAGTCCATTCCTGAAGGACTGMAATCCATGGAAAGGACCCATGCTGGAACAGTTCCTGAAGAACTGCAGCGTATGGGAAGCAYTCATGTTGAAGTTTGTGAAGGACTGTGTCCCATGGGAAGGACCGTGTCCCATGGGAAGGACCCCACATGGGGAGGAACATTGTGAGGAGGAGAGTGGCAGATACAGAGTGTTATGAACTGACCACAACCCCTATGCTCCATCCCCCTGTACCGCCTAGGAGTAGGAGGTAGAGAAGTTGAGAGTGAAGTTGAGCCTGGGAAGAAGGGAGGGATGGGGGGGAAGGTGTTTTTAGTTTTGTTTGAATTTTTTGCTACCCTATTCTGTTGTTAATTGTTAATAAATTAAACTAACGTTCCCCAATTTGAGTCTGTTTTGCCCATGACGGTAACTGGTGAGTGAACCTCCCTGTCCCCGTCCGACTCATGAGCTTTTTCATCTTATTTTCTCCCCCGTCTTGCTGAGAAGGGGGAGTGAGAGAGCGACTTGGTGGGCACCTGTCAGCCAGTGAAGGTCAACCTACCACATTGGTTGTTTCTAAAATGAGGTGAAATGTGCATTCAGGGGATGGTTCCACATGATCAACACTGTGACAGTGTCTTGTGTTGGCTTTTTCCTTTTTTGCTGCCTCATTGAGCTGGTTAAGGGCACCAAGTTAGTAGAAAGCTCAGTGAATAATAATTTTTTTCCCTGGGTTCATTTTCTGCCAGGTGAGCATCCTGAATAGCTCACTGGGAAGTCAGGTGAGCACCCGTGCTGAAGGTGTTCAGAGTGTGCAGATGTTGCAGCATCACCCAGTGCAGGTCTGAGGCCAGGGGTTTGTTGATACCAATCAGTTCAAGTTGGAAGTGTTGTGAAATCACATAAATGAAAGTAATGTTTGAAGCACTAAAAAAAAAGGAAAACAAACACTATAAACAATAGGATTACCAATCTGTATATAAAAGAGAAATGTGCAAGCGTACTCTCCAGCATAAAATTCAAAATGACGTCAGCATGCTTGTATGTCCTTCTCGGACTGTTCAAGAAGTCTCAGATCTATTTCAGACTACTGTGTAGCTGAAAGAAATTAAATAATAAGTAATTTTGTTATGTCACAGGGAATAAAAACTAAGTAAGTCTGGATTTGACAAGACTTTCTCCAAGATCTTCAAACTTCATAACAGTGAGCTAATAGTCTCGTCTCTGATTTCTTTTATGAAACTGCTACTGTTTTGTTATGTCTTTGATCCCAAAGCATCAGTATTCATGTCTCTTAAGCCTAAGCTTACTACTTGACTTTAATTTAGTCAATTTAATTTAAGTTCAGTGAAGGGAACTTAAAGGTCTAGATAAATAATTTGCGAGACAGTTTAAGTTATTTAGAATGTACTAAAATGAAATTAGGACTATGAACTTAAACAAATGTGTTTAAAAGTATCTGAATATTTATTAAAAAATGGGCTCATGTAGGTGCAGATGCCTGCCTCGAACATTGTCCTAGATTTGTAACTCAGGACTGAACAGTACCTGCCTGATTTCTAATTCACCCTTTGTGTTCAAGTTTTATACTTTTGCAMGAAATTTTTCAGTCTTCCTTAGAAAAATGATGACTGCTGCCTTATGAACCTCCCACCACCTCATTTCACAGATAATGACCCTGAGGATTAGGCCCATAGACACCATGGTTGCCGGGAACTTCACAAGCAGCTGTTGCGATCTTTCAGACTCTTAATCTATGCCTTGGGACGCTCCAAATAGCAAACACTGGTTGACGGCAGCTTCTGTGAAGCAGGGCTTGCTGCAGCAAGCAGAAATATGACAGTTGCATCATATATAATCAGAGGGCAGTATCCACTATACAACTTTTTATGAGGCATCCGAAAAACACTTTAGGAGTAATAGAACAATAGCTGTTATTTCCTAAATGYAATTGGTACTTACTTTTACCATTAGTAAAATGGTACTTAGCCAAAAACAAGGAACAGACCACACCCAAGTCTTTCTTGAAAAATATTGCTACACTTGCACACACATATTTACCACAACTTTCATTCTTTGCAGGATATTTAACATTTCTGTAATTAAATTTCTTAGRTATGTGCAGTATTAATGACAGAAGTTACCTCAAGACAAAAGAAAAGACTTTTTWAATTATCTGGCAGGGAAAGGAAAATCAAGACCTTTTTTTCCCTGTGATTTTTTCTGTTTTAATCTTTTAGTCTTCTTTTAAGGTAGTAGTTGGATCTAACACATTCCTCTTACATAAACACAGAGAAAAAAATATGCACAGTAAAATGCTAGACAAAAGTATTATGTTTTCTTCAATGCAGAAGAAATGGCCTGACTTCTGCTTAGATTTAATGTGCATTCTATGGATAGGAATAATCATTGATACTGTCCCCCAATAAAATGTTGCTCGAACAGTTCAGAAAGCTTTCAACAACAACAACAACAAAATCCAGCTGACTTCTGACAATAAAATAAAACAAAGCATTCTCCAGAGACACTTGATACCATTTCATGGGGTAATAATGGGATAATGCCATAGAGGTTCTGTTGGTGTGTATGCCCAGAGAAAATCTATTGTTTACACTCTGSCCTAGAAAAATAAGTACACAACGAGTTTATGCTACTTTTATAAAAGACTAAATGGAATATTCCATGTTCCCTTTTTATGAAATAACTGGGGACTCTACACCAATGCAACTGGGACCAATACCTATACAAACAACTTTAACATTTTTGCTAGCTATAGAACAGAGCGTCTGACTTGATGCCACTAATCTTTTAGAATCCAGCACAAATGTCATTTACCACATGGCGTAAACTCCATCAACCATGTATTCAGAAACAAACAAACAAACAGACAGTCAAAAAGACTTCCCTGTGCAATTATGAGTTTCAGTGCAAAACATTAATATATAACTATAAATATATATACAAATATATATAAAATAATGTCAACTGACTTCTCAAATGTGTCTCAACAGAAGCCCAGCAATAAAGACAACATGATTTACATAACAGCTTGAATATTTTCAAGAAAATAAATTAAACTACCATGCAAGCAGTTAAAATTACTATATCTTTGTTTGAGGAATAAAGCAAGACCACCTACTAAAGTAGTCCAACTTGTACTAATTCAACTGTAAAGAGATAYCCCTAATTCACTTAGCAACAGGAAACAGAATTTTTCAAAAAACTTGTATTTGCAATATCTCACTGGCTGTCTGCCACCAAACCTACCCGAAACCCAGCAAAGAAGCAATTGTCTATGGTGGGGACCATGGACTGATCTCCCTTTGTCCACAAATTCTTTTGAACTTCTCTTCTCTTTCATGGAAACACGGGCGTAGGGACCTAGGAATAGGAAAACAGGGGTTCTAGTGGTATATATTTCAAGCTATTTCCAATTTGGTTAGAAGCAGAAATGTAAGGCAATCTACATACAGATCCTCGTGCACCTTTTCCTCTGAGATTAGCATTTAGAGAAAGGCTGGAATTAAGAATTGGTTGTAGAACTGCAAGGGTCAGATGCAGCAAGGTATTCAGGAACATAGATTGGCATAGTGATGTCATCCAGTAAGGTCCCAGTATTTCTAATATCTTCTAAACAGCTTCTTACTGTTTTAGCTCTCATTTTGTTATTCCAATAAAAAAAAAAATGTTTATAATTATTGTTGTAGAAATTCAAAGATTCATCCAAAGACTAAAAAATACTCTCTGAGTTTTGTTCAAATCTTTATCAGCTRGGAACAAAAGAATACTGAATACATTTTAAGCACCACTTCAGTTTGCATAGCCAGATATTGGCATACCTCCCGTCACTTGCTGTACGTATTTGTAATAAAGATAGATTATCACCTCCTCATATTCCCTGTGTCTTTCAGAGTACAGTTAATACACACAGATGCATCTGGACATGGCAATGAATTAAGTGGCATTTTTTATTGCAAATCCCTTAAATTAGAATGACTGTAGAACTGGTCAGTGAAAGGAATGAAACCATAGTCAAAAAAGAAATTAAAACTATACAATACAACACTGGATTTAAGAAGTTAATTTTGTCCAATGAAAGCATTAGATCTGGTCTAAAACTGCTGTCGTTTGCAAGTCAGAAATCTTATGTGTTTCTTAATTTAATTCAGCTATATTATTATAACCAAACTCTTTTTAAAACGGCAAACTCATTCGTCATGTGTTTACAAATTATAGCAAATATTCCAATTCACATTTATCTGTTTTTCTTCAAATTTTGGATGAAATCTGTGAAAATACAACAGTCTGACAAGTTATAGAATATCATATAGTTTATAATATATTCTGGATGCTCACGATAAAAAATATCTTCTTCATAATCTGAAGAATTTGTTTACTCTCATATTAAGGTCATTATTTTATTTCATTTAACTTCAATTGCTTTAGGAAAAGCTCGTCATAAAAACCATGAAGAGTACCAAAGATATGACAGGCCAAAGAACAAAACATTTCCAAACAAAAAGCAGAACCTAACAGAAAGTACCAACCTCAGACAGCCAAGGAGTCCGTTCAACTACTGTCCATGGGTATGCCTTCGGCTGGGAGTTTTACACARTATGTTCTTTCCTATTTCAGGGACCAAGGCCACTGAGTTCAGCCTCAAAAAATTTTTCAGCCTAAAAAGTGTAATATTTGCTCTGTTGTCATGKGATAGGTTATCTGTTTGGTTTACTGATTGTTCTGGTTGACTGTCTTTTTTTGAGTGCTTTGCAGCAACTTTCTGGCTCATGCATCCGTACTTCCTTCTATGAAGATGATGGTAGGTGTAGGGGTGATGCCTACTGGCGTCTTCTCCTGCCACCTAAACAAAATGTGGCCAGAGCRCAAACATATGGACCAGCATTTTAGAAAGCAGCACGGAGAACATCTGTCCTAAAATATATAAGCAATTATCATCACTGTAACTTTCATAACAGATCTTAAATTATTATAATACTAAAAAGCATTTTTGGATGCATACAGAAAACAGATTTTAAGGATTGTTCAGTATTATATATTTAAGTTACCTTGTGAGTGTGGCTAGGCATGCTGGCCTAATCATATAACCTCTACACAAGAGATATGAAAAGGAAGATGCTAGGTTTTCTATATCCTTTATTTCCTAATAGAGGACCAAAAGACAATGCGACCCAAAGGCGATGTGAAATATAAAAGAGGCTRAGAATCACCACAAGAATATATACCAAAGCTTTACCTCCCACCAGCATTGTCTTACTACTTTACTTGGAAGAAAAAACAATACAAAATACACAGCACATGTGGGAAAAAAAACCAAACCAAAACAAAAAAGAAACAGATAAACCTATCTGATGGACACATAAAAAAAATCTTTGTTAAACTAATGATTTTTCTGTGGTGCTATCCACTACATGTAGTCAAGCTATGTCCCTGCTATTTTAATCACAATGTATTTTTTTTACTTTTTTCACAGTTATCTTTCATACGAGAAATAGATGTTATTATACTCTTAGTGTTCACCTTGCTATGATAATATTGCATACACAAGGTTGTGATCTACCAAAAACATTAATTAAGTCTTGCTATGACTTTCTATAGTTACGAGCTGTAGGTCCCAATAGGACAAAGAGATAAATAAAAGAACCACAGTTTGTATGCATTCCTCTAATGGCCTTCACCCATTTCATGGATATTTGCACTACAGAAAGAAAAGGGGTCATATTAGCTTCAGTAATAGAGGCATGAAATTCAGAAATGACGAAATTTTGTGTTTTTACAGCTTCTGAATACTTAGATTTTGACTTAATTTCAGCAAATAAGAGTATTGYTGCTGGGTGAAATTAGACAAACTGTTTCACCCCAACACAGTGCGTATTTTTGTGGAGKTTTTTTTGGTTAAGTTGCCAGTTTCAGATAACGGAGGCTTGGTAATGAAAATGTTGAAATAACTTTAACAGCCCAAATGGCACCACTGCGATAAACTGCAGCATAAAAAGTCAAATGCTGTTAGAGCTTATAAGCTTGGCTTAAATGGAGCAAAGCCTTAGTTAAGTATCATCTTTTTATTTGTTYGGATTCAGCATATTTTACAAACAGAAATGTAAGACAATATAAAAAAAGGAATGATCGTTAGGTACTGAGTCCTTCCKTTTCTTTACATTAAAAATAAATGTGTGAAATGGAGCTCATACTCAAAAAAATCTCAAAGCAATAGTGGAGTAATACAGMCACCCATAAAATAATACATTATCAGAATCAGTTCTTTTGATTTTTTCTCTCCCCAGAGTGTCTCCCATAATGAGATCTAGCAGAGTGAATGCACTAAGAACCAAATTTGGGTATCTGCGTCATGATGGGCAACATCTTATCCCACAAGGAATCCCTCTGCCCCTTATACCAAATAGTTGTGGTATAAATACAACTATAACAACGTACACCTATGTTAAACTTACCTAAAGTGACCTCAGAAAGGACATATTGGAAGCTACAATACCATGACAGTTTCAACTTCAAATTCAGAATTTTGAGCAGAATGCAACACTTTCATAGGCATTAGATTAAAAATACACCCAATTTATGGTCACTTTAAATTCCTGAGGAAGTAAAGATACTCTTCTAAAAAAGGAACTATTCTAGCAAATAAATTTTCTTTGTTTATTGATTTTTTTATTATTATGGAGAGTTTAATTTTATTTTTCTTCTCTGGCTTGGCTAATTTCACACTCCAGTAGAGTGATTTAGACTTTGACCCAGTTTACCATTTTATCTCTCTTTTCTTAGAAATGTCGGATATGCAAAACAATTGTAATTAATGTGTGATATCCTAAAGGTCATCCATGAATACAAGGATTCAAAGATGCTGGCGGAAACATTTACCTAGACTATTGTATCTCGAATTTTTATCTGTTAAAGAAGAATCAGTATGAATAGGCACGCTTTTTTTGTCATTTAGGTTTAGCTGCATTGTACAGATCTGTATTTTCTAGTTTCTGGAGGAAGTTAATAGCTTTATATAAGAAGTAAGGGTAAACATTGAAAATTCAGATCTAAATCAATCTACTTACGCACCCAAGACAACTCTTGTTGCACTACTCTGTGGTAYTTAGATGGTATTAAGACTATATTAAAAGACATAACTTTAGACACTTCAAATTGTTACTTTTGTTCTTTCATGTTAGACATGTCTTCTAACATTTACAGGATGTGTTAGAATAGGGATTCCTCTGCAGCCCATGGAGGACCCCATGCCACAGCAGCTGGATGTTCCCTGAAGGAAGCTGCAGCATGGGTATATTGAAATCAAGACTTCATCATGTACTTTATTGATMACACTTTTGGATTGCTGTGATTGCTCAAATGAAAAAAACGTTACTTACGTAGGGTAAAAACTATCGCCAAAAGAAAGATCTGTAGTGACATCAGTGCCCAATCCATTTTGTTTCTTTTTTTTTCTTAATCTTGTTTTCAAGTTTGAGTATTTTTAGCATACAGAAGAAAATAATGCTATCAGATGCATTGTCTTGCAAACGCGCCTAAAAGTTATGGTCTTTAGATTTTTTTGGATACTTTTGCCTTTCTTTTCTTAAAAAAAAAAAAAAACAAACACAAAACAAAACAAAACAAAAAAACAAACTGAGACATAAATAATTTCTTTTTCTCAAAGACATGTCTCTACATCCTGGATGAGAGCAACATAGCCATCAGCTTTGGAAAATGCTCTCATTCACATAGTAAAGAGGACATCAGGGACTTCTGCAACCAAAATAAAGGCTGTAATAACTGAGTTCCTGAATAATTTTAGCTGACAAATCYCTACTCTGAGCTATGATATGTCAGACTCATCTGCACCATAATCTAGCTTTCCTCATGCTTTGTCTTGTGATACTTCATATTATCACAAAACCTTATTTGGTCATCAAAAACTTATTCTCAAGTAAATCCCATGCACTGTCTCTTAGTGTAAGGCGGAAATGAACCATCAATATTAGCACATCACACTAAATGTGCCAGAGTTAATAAAAAACTTCACATTGTTGTTTTAATATAATTCCTGTTAATTACAAAAAGACAGAAGGACAGGAGGAGAGAGAGACAAAGCAAAAGACAGACAGAAAAAGAAAGAGGAAAAAAATGCTAGTCAATTTTTATGTTAGATAAATAGCCATTTGTGGTGTAACATCACGGCTCTATAGTACAGACAAAACCTGAAACTAAATGGGGTTTGTGAAACAGGGAAAGGAGAGGGAGGCTGAGTAACTGTGTAAGCCAGAAACGTGCACCCCATCTGCCCGTGCTAGTGAGGGAAGGAGGAGAGGGAAAGAGGAGAGGTCACCTCTTAGCTCTATCATTAAATCTATTGTGCTAGAGAAACTGAGAGATTAGATACCATTTCTTAAACTTTCTGATGTTTCCCCTGTTACGATTATATTGCTGGAGTGAGTGTGTGTGTGTACTGCAATATCCTGTTCGAGCTTAACCTATATTCCTGGACCTCAGTGATGATGTTTCCCTCTCCTTTTCAGTCTCTGAATGCAGCACAGACTCTTCACAATAAAGAAAATGCAGACAAAGGGATGCTAACCAACCTTACAGGAAGAATGTGTACAGTCATATGCTTAGCCAGTGCAGTATCTCTTCAGAGATAAATAGATCTTGTTAACAATCAACAGACCCTGAGGATTTACTGAAGTTAGGATACAGCTATAATAGTTGCTCTTCTTTAGGGATAAATTCATCCAACAGTTAAATTGTTCACGAGACAGACTGAACAAGTAACAGCTGTAGTAACAGACCAGTAAGTTACCAGAGCTATGCAGAAAGAGAGAAAAGGCTAAAAGCAGACAAGGATAGCTCAAAATTTCTGATGGAGGCATGCGCATGCACATATATGTGTGGAGGGGAGTAAGTACGCTCATGCCTTTTGTAGTATACTTATGGAAGCACACACAGGTAAGACAGAGAGAAAGGATAAACTGACACAGAGGATAAGGGAACAGGGAAATAAAAGCAACACAGAAAAAACTTTTAATGGAAAAGACAGGAAAATGAAAGCTCCTGTAGTTTTAAGGGTACTTAAGACTATGAGAAAATATATTCTCTCCTGCTTTTTAATCCATCTTTGATAAAACAACAGATTACTACCCTCAGGCATATACTTTACCCTATCATATCCTGATAGCCATTAACAGGTCATGTATCTTGTTTGTTTGCCAACAGTCTAGAAGAAACATTTATGAAGGCTTTTCAGGTATTAATGTAATATTTCTTCACAGAACCTGATAAATATACGCAAGAAGTTTCTTTCCCATATAAATCGAAAAGCAGAATTTAAAGCAAAATGTCCAATATTTCCAATGTCACTGTAACTACAGGCTGCTCTAGTACATCAGGTAATGTCAGGCTGAGAAAATGCATCACATGTGCTCTGCTATTCTTCCATGGGCAGAAGTCCTCCTCCYCTCCGGGGAGGACTCTGACTCTGTTTGCCTTGGCTCCCAGCTGGAGCAACCCACTCTGTAAAAAAGGGCTAAATTGCCTGAGTAAGATCCTTCAACTACTGTGTGAAAGGCAGGAATTGACATGTTATCTGTTTGTTTCCATTCCCATTATTTGTTAATAATCAGCTGTGAACTTCTGTATTTGACTATCTTATCTTTATAATAGCACTAAGCTGGAATTTTTGCAGTTGAGATATAGGAAAGAATATCTGCTCATAGATCTGGCGAGGTATGTTTTATGCACCTAATTTTTTTCTTTTCCAAAGTCATAATGAAAAATCATAATATTGTGAACTAGCCATCTGCAGGGAAAAATGAAATAACTGGGWCAGGTCAATCAAAACATCAGATTTATACAAGTATGGAAACTTCTAACTTTTTATCCTTTCATTTGCTGTAAGAAACAGTGAATATGTCTTTCCATGAGTTAAACTTTTTTCTAGGTCTAATGAATTATCTTAGCTCAGTGGTACCTGGGCACTTCTAGATACTACTTTGTATTTTCAAAAAGTGCTGCATAAGCATTAACTACATCCTGTTATCATAGTCAATGTGGCAAAGTTGCACTGAGCTGCTTATCAGATAGCAGTATAAGATACCATTTGACTTTTACAGAAATCACCGAGAGATATTTTGAATCAGCAGCTTACAAAGTAAAAGGATAAGGACGAAACCTGAGAGCAAATATAACCTTTGTAATATGGCAGATTTGACCATCAACAGTTTTCAAAACATAACGATATTCTCACCAAATTAAATGGAAAGGAAAAAAAAGACAATAAATGGGAGTATTGAATAATAACTCCATTAGCCACATGGAGATGCAAAACTTGCTATCAAGTSAGGGTTACAAGTGACACCAGCTTCTTATCTGGCATTTGTGGGGCTGTAGTTGTATATATCTATATTGTATCTCTCTTTCCTGTTTTTTTACCAGCTTCTTAAATGATRTCATTTTGCCAGATTATATCATAAAAGAAAGTAAAGGATATATTTACAAACTGTTTCCAAAAGAGAACTCGTTAGCACACAGGGCACAATAGACAAGAGAGCAGATAAACCTACAGCTCATCTCTGCAAGGTSCGGGCAACTTGAAACCTCTGCTCACTTTTCTGAGGTTCTACCGAGCCAATGTTTGCTGCTATTATTTCAAAGGCATTGAGGGAGCATGGGGGCAAAGGAGAAATGYCATATTATACACACAAACTGAAGGTAATTTTTTTTTGCCAATGGCTCTTAAATAACACAGTATAAACCCATTAATCCAGTTCTCATTTTATCTTAATTGCTAACTGCTTAACTAAGATTGATCCCTCTCAGGTGAAGATAACGTCCATGGGATTTCAAGTAACAAAAACCCCATATTAGGGTAAATTGAATTTGTATAACTGGAAATTAATGGATTATTTTATTATACTAAGCACAGCAGATATTTAGTCCACTTTCTGAAATACATTATTATATAGTCGCTGGTAGTATCCATTGCAGGAATATTCTCACAGGAGGTACATTACTAGCAGAAAGTTAAACCAGAATCTCTCTTCCTCTTTGTGCAATAACTGAACGAAGTGGAAGCTGAAGCTGGCCACTTGAACAGCCCTTCAGATGAAGAGAACTCTGAATTGATACACAAATTTTAATCAGTTTCTTTATTAACTTATTGATAACCACACATGAAGACAAAGGAGCACAATCTGGAGAAGGTAGGATACTTTTAGGTCATTGAAGCTCCTTTTTGTTCTTCTTCAAACCTTCTTCATTGGCACAGAGCTGGTCCTATTTTGAAGGAAATGTATTGAATCAGCAGAGAGATGCTTTAGGACAGGGGCCTTTGAATTAGATGGTATCTTTTTTTTGCCAGGGCCCTGAGAGCATCCCACTGCCCCTGGGAGTCAGACCAGCTCAGACACGGTGCAGGAGTCTGACCCTGAAAATGGGGCAGGTCCTCAGCATGGCTTCTTCTGGTTCTTCCTTTCAAGCTGCATTGGACCTTATCCCAGGCAGTCAAACCCCCAGGAGATTAGGGTTGCACTGTAGTAGCATGCTTTAGGTGCCTCTCCCCTAGTATTGGAAAGCCCTTGCCTCCTACAAGCCAGTCCTTGTGCATGTGAACCTGTCTCAACATCCTGCACGCAACACTACTCAGGGCCATATGTTTGTGTTTTGCTACTCTGTGCATAACCCTGCTCTTAAATTAGAAAAGGCAGTTGGTCAGAAGGATGGAGTATCACTTTCTTGAGGAAGTCCTCTCAAAAATGTGTTTAGGTGAGGAAATATCTAAATGGTTTCCCTGTGGATTCCTGTTGCCTCGTTCTATCAGAAAAGAATCAAGGTTAGCTATAGGATCTGATCTAAAATCAGTTTTATGGTAATCCAGGGCAAACAGTATAGATGTTCTTAAATATAGAGAAGATTCATTTTTCATCCAGTCTTCTAGTTTCTGTAAAGTCAATCTTTCCAACGTTAGCTGCATATACAAAATCCATGTAAAATATGGATTCTGCAAAACCTCTAACTAGAGGCTTTATTACCTCTTCTTTGAAAGCTTCACTTTGTTGTTACAGCTACAAGAAGAACATTTTTTTCCTTGTTTTACTAATTTATTCCAGTCCAGATCTTCCATCTCCTTATSGATATTGTTAGGTTATGTGATTACACAGGGGAACAGGGCAGGAAGAGGAACACCAATAACCTCATCAGAGCTAATGGAGCATCCTGACCCCTCTGCTCCCAGGGCTGTCAGAGGAGGATGGGCAGTCCGTGGCTTATGCGTGAGACCCATCATGATATCTCAACAGGAGAGGTTCCCTGCATCATCTTGCAGACAGAAGAGGGTACCCTGCCTAGGGGTATGTGACTTATTACGGGACATGGGAACATACGGGGATTGGGCCAGGATGTTTAGGCAGGGAAAGGGAGAGATCCAGGTGGGMTGAGGAGGAACAACGAAAGGGCTTAAAAAGGGCCTTTTTGCATGTAAACACATTGCTGCTCAGTATCCTTTTCTGGCCATGCCCTGTGCCTGATCATAGCACTCTGTCCTGTCTTACTGAAATCCATTTCTGGCTATTTTCCTGGGTGAGAGGGATATGACTCTATTCCGTGTGCATGTGTGTATACAGAGTTCTAAGTGCCAGCCACTGGAGATGGTGCAACAGGTCATAGGGGTCTGTGCATCTGGGGTCACACCAACTGGAGAGACAGGACACGTGGGTGAGAGCGTCAGTGTGTGTAATCACTAGCGAGCATCAAACCGGACTGGCCAGTGAAGAGAGCAGAGGCTTGGGAGCCAAGTATTGCAACAATTGTCTAAGCCACTGGAGGGGTCCATGYTTCCCTCTAGGGCACCTCCACTCTGATCAGCTGGAGAGGGGAACAGGATGAGGCCGTTGGTGYCCTTCATGTTTGCGTGAGTGCCGAGTGCCGTCTGTGTTGATCTGTGTTGGCCATTTGTGTATCCACGTATGCGTGTGTAGGGTGTAAGCATGCACATGAGCTAATTCAAAATACATGCCCAGCCTCACTATGGGCTGGGCCTGGGAACATGGAGGTGCAGCACCTTTGTCATGCTACCAGATTTGGCAGCTCTGATGTAYGTAGTCCTTACACACCTTCCAGGCATTCTGGAGGGGAAGAAAAAGGAAAGGCTACAATGGCATGGTTTGTTTCCTTTAGCAGGTAACATTACATTTATTTCCTAATTTATTTTCTGTCTTTTAAACTATAGAGGTGATTTTAAACTACACTATAAACCAGATATGTAACAGGCTTAGAAACTCACCTCCCTGTGCTCCGAGATCTATGTTCGTATTGAGAGCATAGTGTATATTGGTATCTAGTTTTGCAAACTGTCACAAAAAATTGCTTTAAAATGTTGAATTATAATATATTTTTATGCTTCCCCTCTCCCCTGTTTTTCAGCCAGGCTGGCTGACCAACATTTCAGCATGGATTTAAGGATTTAAGGTTATTTTACATAAGACTGTAATTATAAATCCACCAGAAATTCTGGATTTTCAGACAAAGGAAATACATAAGCTCAAAAGCAATGCAAGCAAAAACGTCTATGCACAGAGCTGACAAAAGGAAGGCGAAGATGGAGCTTGTTACAGTTGCTTCTATCACACTGGGTAAAACTGATAAGGAATGAATGAGACTCAGCTGTCATGAATATTGCCTGAAACAGTGACAAGCTACTTTAAGGAAGGTGGATCCAGATTCCTTATGATGAAGGCAGTGATTGCAGTACAGAGGATGATTGGGATATTGTACAGCTACGCCTGGATCAGTTGAGGCAGTTCTGAAGTAACAGGAATGGGATGAAGTATCATTCTGCCAAATTGCACACTTCAGGACCAATGTAAAGGATTTCTGACGCAAGCTCATCAGAGAAAAGAGRGCTTAATGTTTTAGTCCATAAAGCAGAGATATGAACCCTACTACCATTAGTGGCCATATCAAAGGAAGTATGACCCTAATAAACAGCTGATGTATAATTTCTGGTAGAAAAAGAGAAACAATGACCTGCTGTAGAAGGCAAAATTTAATAATCTTTAATATTAGTTCTAATTTAGTCACTAATTTTCAAGGATCAGGACTTCAAGCTGAACATGAACACAAATTACTAATACAGATGGGTTAATTTATAAGCTTTTCGTAGTAGAAATGTGTGATTGGGAGCAAAGATTACCCTATAAACTCATCAAATGATAAATATCATAGATGAAGAATATATATAAGCACAATAYTGGCACAAGTAAACAAGCATATTAATTGATTTTAAATAATTTTAGACTGGAGCTTATTAAAAGATTTTTATCACCTTGAGGAGGCTTTTAAAGTACAATATATTTTGAAAGTATATATAGAGTTTTATTAATTTGGGGGCGGTCTGTAGGATATGATGTGGTGACCCAGTCAGTGACTAAGAAGGCATCTTTTATTCCTATATTTCTAAGAAATTAGGAGGAAAAGCTTGATTATATTCAACGTTATATTTGGTTTTGCAGCTTTCATTATGTGAAAGTCATCAGCCAGGTGCACCAAAGTCTTAAGATTTTTTTAAATAACTTTTTTTTCGAATTCTATATTATATATGTTGGATTATTTCTGTCTTTTTTCTGAGCTTTAATTTTATTTAGGTCATACTTTCAAGATTTTTTGTTTATTTGTTTTTGTCACACCTCAGAGGACTGAAAATCCTGTGGTGCGTGTTACTTACATGAAGAACACAAAAAAGCTTACACAAAAACTTGCAAAAAGTCATATTGACAAGGCCATGTAACTCTAGGGTTAATTTTCATAATGAACAACAACATTTTGTAAATATGTGAGCAGAATTACCATTGTTTGCATAAAAAAAAGTATAAGCAACATAGTGGTTCTTCACATTATTTTTTACTGACAATTTTTGAAATCTTTATTTTTAATGTTAAAATACGGAAGCTTTGAAAACATTTTTCCAATATTAAATGTTTTATTTCCAAAAGGTAATCTTTTCCTCATTTTCTCATACATTTCTGTATCATTCATTCGTATTATTTTTTGCTTGCATAAGCTGCATGACTTTATAAAAAATACAGAAAAAAATGAATGGCCACACTCCTCCTATAATTATATTTATCTAGAAATGCAAAATTATTGTAACTGCTCCCTGACCAGCAGCCTTTTTGCATTTTACTGCTCCTTTTTGTCCTCCCTCCTTTCCATTTTCTCACACTTGTTCCTCCTGCACGCCTTGTTTCCCTGCCTTTGGCCTTTTCACTAACATCCTATAATAAGTTTTGTACATTCCCACCATCCCTTAAAGCATCCCATAAAAAGTTTTACACAGTCCCATCCAACATCCCATAAGTTCGCTCTTTCCCATGCTAATTTTGTTTTTCCCCTTCTTACCAGCTGCAGAGATCTGTTTGAGCCCCTCYAAGATCCTGAGAGGTGCCTTCCCCTACCCATCCATCCTGAGGGAGAGTTCAGATCTTTAATATTATCTCCATTGTCCTCCTGTTAGTTAGAGTTTGTGCCTCTAAATGCCATTTATTCCCTTCTTTGTCTCTTGTCTCTATTTTTATACTGGATAGCCGCTAACCAGATATCCTCACAAACGAGACATCCTTGCTTTCCAAGTATTTGAATGTCCTTTACATTCCACATCTCTTTTACCTTCCTCATATCCCACATGGCCTTAAAAAGATGATATATGAAAAAATGAAAAAGAAAAAAAAAAAAAAAAAGGAAAGTAAAGTCCTGGATACTTTCTTGTAATACTATGTGTTGTGGTTTAACCCAGCAGGCAGCCAAACACCACACAGCCGCTCGCTCACCTCCCCCTGCAGTCGTATGGGGGAGAGAATTAGAAAAAAAAAGTAAAATTCATGGATTGAGATAAAGATAGTTTAATAGAACAGAAAGGGAAGGGAAGATTATTTTGATAATAATAACAATAATAATGGTGATAGAATATACAAAATGAGCCATGCACAATGCAATCGCTCACCACCCGATGACTGATGCCCAGCCAGTCCCTGAGCCACGATCGCTGCCCCCCCCCAACCAACTCCCCCTAGCTTTGTACTGAGCATGACATCATACGGTATGGAATACTCCATTGGCCAGTTGGGTCAGCTGTCCTGGCTGTGCTCCCTCCCAGCTTCTCGTGCACTTGGCAGAGCATGGGAAGCTGAAAAGTCCTTGACCAGTATAAACACTTAGCAACAACTAAAACATCAGTGTGTTATCAACATTATTCTTATACTAAATCCAAAACACAGCACTACACCAGCTACTAGAAAGATTAACTCCATCCMGGCCGAAACCAGGTCACTATGGTTTTCAAGTAGGGCCCATAAAACTGACCTCCTGAGGAAATCTGCATTTTGTCACCAATAATACCTACATCCTCTTTTACTAAGAGGTTGTCCAGTGACATTTTTAGAATGTACTTGTTTTCCTYACCTGTAATTTCTATGAGACTGGAAGTGAATCTTGAATTAGGCCGGCCTAATTCTGCAAATCTTTTTTTGCAAAGCTAACCACTCATTTAAGAAGAGTTGCAATTAGGAGCACTTAAGAGCTTTCATGATTAGGGATGGTGTTTGAAATTTCAGTGTAAGCTCCTTATGATACTGCATATCATTATACTTATAGGCAGAAGAGAGGACATTGTATGGTGTCAGTTGTACAATTGGTTAATCCATCCTCACTTACCACACTAAAGAGAATAATCAGTTTTACAGCTGGCATGCTCAGGATTCAGAAGTAACTTTTGGTTCCATCCAGTAAATCTGTATGAGCAACAGAAGGGATTCTCACTGTTGGAGAGAGCTGACTGTGGAAGTAATCAGCCCTGGTGCTGTATCAGCATGGCTTTTCTGGAGAAAAAAGTGTTCAGATTGAGATATGCTACAATAGCAGGATGCAGCTGGATAAAACTGATGCCATCTAGGTGCATGGTGGATAGCTCCTTTCAAAATGGAGCAGCAGTGAAAAAGTATTTAACATACCAATTTAAGAAGGAGTTAAAGAGTTCTGAATATATTATAAGGTCAGTAAGTGACCATACTGCTATACAAATATATACCCCATAAGACAGACACCACTTACACAGAAATTAGGTTAATAACAGAGTTACATGACAGCAACAAGGTTCCTGACTACAAATCTAGCTATGGGGTAAAAGAATWAATAATCATCTTAATCTTCTGATTCTTCATTTGATACATGGCAGCCTAGGCTCTCTTCAGCCATTTTCCAGTTCCSAGTCTCCATTTTCCAATTACTACTGAAGATTCTACTTTTTTTTTCTTTATTTTTAAGTAATATATTTTTCGTAAATGTGTTTCACCTTTTGTCTAAACACGTATTGAGTCTTCACGTGTTTGGTTATTTTGTCTGCACATAGCTAAATATAATTTTCAGGTGAACTTGCACAAGAAGTATCAGCTGAAAAGCTTTGAGAAGTATTAAGGTAATATGATCATCACTAACCGTTTTTGTGACCTACTTTAGGACACTTCATTTAAGGAAATAGGTCTCTTCTTTTTTTTTCTTATTTTAAAGCAAGTGCAAGCTGAAATMGGACATGGGGAAGGTTGTTTGGTATTTGCCTCTATGGCTGCTGACACAAAAAAAACAAAATGGTGACATAGATAATATCAAAAGAGTCTGATATTTGACTGAACTTAGTCTCTGAGTACATATTTTGCTAAGGAAAGACCAGCTAATGGTTGAATACAGTATTTGCATTTCAACATGGATTGGATGAATGTGTTGTGTTTTTTCTCTGAAATTGATCATTTTTTACAAGCTTACACCAGCACGCAGCTAAATTACTACAAGAAAACCCTTTGTTTTCATATTAAAAATCAGAAGCCCTGATTTATAGGGTTCATTGTCTTAAGCAAGCTCTGATATCTGAATTCTTCTGTTTTAAGGCCACTGGGATGTCCACAGTTATTCCTAAAAATGTTTAGTTTGCTCCTCATTAGCAACCCAGAAGCCTGCCAGTACTGCCAGAGCTACAGGTAGGTTAGGTCCTTTGCATAAAGATCTTCAAAACAGATTTTTAAGATGCCCAAACTACTTTTTACATATCTGAGGAGCAGCCTCATGTTCACAAGCCCTGGTCCTCATGGCGGACTTCAACCACCCCGATATCTGTTGGAGGAACAACACAGCAGGGCATAAGCAATCCAGAAGATTCCTGGAATGCATTGATGATAACTTTCTTCTCCAAGTGGTAGAGGAGCCAACGAGGAGAGGTGCTATGCTGGACCTTGTTCTCACCAACAAGGAGGGGYTGGTGGGGAAAGTGAAGGTCAAGGGAAGCCTTGGCTGCAGTGACCATGAAATGGTGGAGTTCAAGATCCTTAGGGCACCGAGGAGGGAGCTCAGCAAGCTCACTACCCTGGATATTAGGAGAGCAGACTTTGGCCTCTTCAGGGATCTGCTTCCCCTGGAGGGCAGAGGGGCCCAAGAAAGCTCCTTAATTTTCAAGGATCAGCTCCTCCAAGCTCAGGAGCGATGCATCCCAACCAAGAGGAAAATGGGCAAAAACGCCAGGAGATCTGCATGGATGAACAAGGAGCTCCTGGACAAACTCCAGCACAAAAAGGAAGCCTACAGAGGGTGGAAGCAAGGACAGGTAGTCTGGGAGGAATACAGAGAAATTGTCCGAGCTGCCCGGAATCAGGTTAGGAAAGCTAAAGCCCTGATTGATAGAATTAAATCTGGCCAGGGACATCAAGGGCAAAAAGAGAAGCTTCTATAGGTACATCAGAAGGAAGTACCTATAGGTACCTAAAAGGAAGACTAGGGAAAATGTGGGCCCTCTCCAGAACAAAATGGGAGACCTGGTTACCTGGGATATGGAGAAAGCGGAAGTACTCAATGACTTCTTCGCCTCGGTCTTCACCGGCAAGTGCTCGAGCCTCACCGCCCAAGTCGCGGAAGTCAAAGGCAGGGACTGGGAGAATGAAGAACTGCCCACTGTAGGAGAAGATCAGGTTCAAGACCATCTAAGGAACCTAAAGGTGCACACGTCCATGGGACCCAATGACATCCATCTACAGGTCCTGAAGGAACTGGAGGATGAAGTCGTCAAGCCACTATCCATCATATTTGAGAAGTCGTGGCAGCCTGGTGAAGTTCCCACTGACTGGAAAAGGGGAAACATAACCCCCATTTTTAAAAAGGGAAAAAAGGAAGACCCAGGGAACTACAGGCCAGTCAGTCTCATCTCTGTGTCTGGGAAGATCATGGAACAGATCCTCCTGGAAGCTATGCTAAGGCACATGGAGGACAGGGAGGTGATTCGAGACAGCCAGCATGGCTTCACCAAGGGCAAGTCCTGCCTGACCAACCTAGTGGCCTTCTATGATGGAGTGACTAGATCAGTGGACATGGGAGGGGCTACTGATGTTGTCTGTCTGGACCTCTGAAAGGCCTTTGACATGGTCCCCTACAACATCCTTCTCTCTAAACTGGAGAAGTATGGATTTGATGGGTGGACTGTCTGGTGGGTGAGCAATTGGTTGGATGGACACATCCAGAGGGTAGCGGTCAACGGCTCAATGTCCAGATGGAGATCGGTGATGAATGGTGTCCCACGGGGGTCCATATTGGGACCGGTACTGTTTAATATCTTCATCAATGTCATAGACAGTGGGATCGAGTGCACTGGTGGATGAAAAGCTGGACATGAGCCAGCAATGTGCACTCGCAGCCCAGAAGGCCAACCGTACCCTGGGCTGTAACACCAGCAGCGTGGCCAGCAGGTCRAGGGAGGKGATTCTGCCCCTCTACTCTGCTCTGGTGAGACCCCATCTGCAGTACTGCGTCCAGCTCTGGAGCCCTCAACACAAGACAGACTGGAGAAGAGAAGGGTTTGGGGAGACCTTATTGCAGCCTTCCAATACTTAAAGTGGGCTTATAAAAATGATGGTGGCAGACTTTTTAGTAGGGCCTGTTGCAACAGGACAAGGGGGAATGGTTTTAAGCTAAAAGAGGGTAGATTCAGACTAGATATAAGGAAGAAATTTTTTACACTGAGGGTGATGAAACACTGGCACAGGTTGCCCAGAGARGTGGTAGATGCCCCATCCCTGGAAACATTCAAGGTCAGGCTGGACGGGGCTCTGAGCAACCTGATCTAGTTGAAGATGTCCCTGCTCATTGCAGGGGGTTGGACTAGCTGGCCTTTTAAGGTCCCTTCCAACCCAAACTATTCTATGATTCTACGATTCTGTGAAGTCTGTGACTCAAAACTTGGAAATTCTACCTATAGTTCAAAATCTGAAGCCTTCCCAGAGCCTTTACACTTCTGCAGTGCATTCGCCTAATTCTGAGGACTATCCTGGCAAAAAAAAAAAAATCTTCTTCCAAACACAGTATTTTCTTCTAAAGAAAATAGTTCCACAAACTCTTTTACATGGAACTATTTTAATATTTATTCCAATTCAGAAAAAAAGCTCACTTTTTTGAGATTTGATTTTTCACTGAAGTGCAGAGAGAACATGCTGAAATTAAAGTACTTCAAGGGAAAGAGAAACTAGGGAGGAATGAGCAGTGACATGCCTTAAGAACAGGGGAAAGAAAGATATTTTAGAAGTTCATTGTCTTCAAGCCCTGAGTATAACAAGGAGATCTATTTCACTATCACAATAAAAGTGTTATGTTAGGCCAATCATTACCATATCTATAGAGCAGTATAAACATGTATGAAGTTCAAAGTAAATTTCTTAGTAACATTTGTAAATTAATTTAGGTTGGGATCTTTAATCTTTTGCATATTGAATATTTTCTCAGTTGGAAAACTAATGATTTGTTTTCTAATTTCTGATCTTTGTTCATAAAGGAAGGTATTATTCACTTTAAGAAAGAGTGGCAGAATTGRGCAATACAATAAAAATGTTATCATTCTACTTGATACTACTATGTGATCATTTATACTTATATTATTCATTTTTCAAACCACAATATCATCAGCTACATTGAAGAATTTTATCTGAAGACATCAGCAAGGTTTGGGAGAGATTCTTTGGTACTTAGAATCATTATCTTGCAGCTAATGGAGCCCAATGCCAAAGCACATTAAATAGATTATTTGCAGTGAAATCTCCTTGTAAAACTCTTTTTTTTTTCCTAAAGAAG
Organism: Oceanodroma leucorhoa; assembly: GCA_030449065.1. NCBI lineage: Eukaryota > Metazoa > Chordata > Aves > Procellariiformes > Oceanodroma > Oceanodroma leucorhoa. The sequence goes on along the minus strand of JASVER010000143.1, from coordinate 674,623 downwards.
GGTCAAACATTTAATTTCAACATAAATTAAATTTTTACTTTCAGATAATAATTGTGAGTGAGGAGTTGGGAGGGGAATACAGATTGTGTATTATATATGCAAAATGCTATTAGTGCTTGTTGTTTTGTTGGGTTAATACTTTGTATAGAATTTCTGAGAACTGAGTCCTTCAAAATGAAATGCTGCTGTTATCTAAAAAAAAGATGGATTCAAGTTCAAGGATGTTTATCACCAATGTACTATTCAAAAACTAGACATATTGTTCTCTCTCTATTTTATAATTATGCATTTTTGCAGAATTATTTTCTAAAATCTGAAAATCCAGCACAGAAGAATAAAACTAATGACAAGAGATAATTAATTCAGGGAAGTACATACAGAAACTCRTTAAAAGGCAACAGATTGATGACATCTGTTAAAGCATTAAATATATATCCCCAAAGCAATATTATTGGTCTTTGATCCTTTTTTTCCCAGCCAAATGCTACAGATTTTTAATAGACCTTTAAAATCAATTTTTTTACATTYAGATTAGTAGGAAGTAGACTAAAATGTCCTGATGTTTGTACATAAATAGGATATACTTGTCTTCTTCATCAACATGAGGAAGATAAAGTAGTAACATAACATGTTAAAAGTATAAATAATCACTCCTGTTGAGCTTAAATATAGCCATTCAAAGTCACAAATTAAGCTGCATGGAAAGTAGGCCCTCTAAGGATCAGAGCTGAAATTAATGAAATTAATTAATTTAACAGTAGAATTGCAAATGACATTACTACACATTAAGTATGACCTTTTGTCATAAACGTTTAAGTATGACACGTAAGTATAATACTTACGGATCTCTGAAACACAAATCTTAATATTTTTCCACTACAAATCCTTTAAGAATGTTCCACTACAAATCCTTTAAGAACGCTCTCTTCCACAACAACCTTACAGAGAAACTGATGGTGTATGGGCTAGATAAGCAGGCAGTGAGGTGGGCTGAAAACTAGCTGAGCTGCCAGTTGCAAAGAGTTGTCATAAATGACAGGAAGTTCAGCTGAAGTCCAGTCCCTGGTGGTGTACCCCAGTGGTCAGTCCTGGGATTAAACTCTTCAACATCTTCACTAATGATCTCGATGATGGGGCTGAATGCACCTTCAGCCAGTTTACAGATGATGATAGAAAACTAGGAGGAGCGGCTGTCACACAATATGGGTGTGCTGCCATTCAGAGAAACCTGGCCAGGCTGGAGAAATGGACAACATGAACCTCATGAAATTCAACAGGGGCAAATGCAAAGTCTTGCACCCGAGGAGGAATAAGTCCAGGCACTGGTAGAGGTTGGTGAACACATGGCTCTAAAACAGCTTTGCAGAGGAGGACCTGGGGGTCCTGGTGGACAACAAGCTGAACAGGAGGTCAAGATCACCCCCCGCAAGTTGTGGGGGTGATCTTTCCCCTCTACTCAGCACTGGTGAGGCACCTATGGAATGCTGGGCTCACAAGTACATGAGAGATATGGACTTACTGGAGCAAATTCAGCGAAGAGGTGACTAAGGGACCATATTTCTTACAAGCACAGGTTGAGTGAGCTGGGACTGTTYAGCCTGGAAAAGAGAAGGTTCATAAACACTTGATGGGAAGGGGGGCGATGGAGCTAAACGTGTCACTGATTGCCAGCAACAGGAAAAGAGCAATGGGCACAAACTGAAAGTCAGAAAATTCCATTCAAACATAAGAAAACCTTTTTCCTACTATGAGGGTGGTCAAACRCTGGAACAGTGTTTGAATATCTCCAATCTGTGGAGATATTAACAATCTGACCCGCCACGGTCTTGGCAACCTGCTCTAGGTGACCCTGCCTGGGCAGTGGRGTTGGACTAGATGTGCCCTCCAACTTCAACTGTTCTGTCAATCTATGATTCTTTTTCATGTACCCAGAAATTATTATAATGTAGCACTCTATGAAGTTACAAAGTATGATTCAGACTAAAACACTTGTAAAATCCGTCTGTTATGTCACAATGTGTATTCCGTGGAAATAATGGTCCCAGTTCCTGAGCATGGGGATTAGCTTCTGGGAACTTCAGTGCAGAAATTCCATGGAAAGTGACTTGAACACAGAAATTTGTGGTGCACATTTAATAGAGAATTCCCTGTATGATTTATTGCATCTAACTAATTTTCCTATCTTTGCTATCTAACTAATATGCTATCTGCATATTGTTTGCTCAATGCAATATTAAATATTTTTAAGTTACTTTAAGAATTAAAAAATTAAGGGAAATTGATATTTTCAGGACTTATATTCCTTAAATCTTTATCCTTAAGATTTTGGAAACTTAGAGAAAAATTATGTTGGAGTGTAAAGAACTGCATTATGGGAATGGCCATAAAAARCCTATGTAAAATAGTAGGGAATCTCCCATGGCCAAACTGTGACATGTTTAAACCATTACAACAGATATTCAAGTTAAGTAGTAGAAAACACTTTTTGTCAGGAAGGATATGAAACACTASAACAGAGTATAGTTTGAGTAAAGTTCACAGAATCCCCCCAATGAAATTTGTTTTGTAYGAGCAATGGTGCTTGTAGCAGTTGTACATTTTGCAAGTACCTGAAARGCTATCTCAGCTCTGCTGCGCACTGGGAATTTTTCTGGTTGGCCATGATTATTTGCACATAACGGCAAGAACACAGCAAATTATATAATAGATGGTCCCTGGATGTTTTTCTTTCAATATAGCACATATAAGGAAATTAATTGCATGTCATGTAAGTAAAACCTCTATTACTTATAATTAGAGTGTTAATGAAAGACCGTATACCTATCACCTTGCAAACTTTGAAATATTTTTCTTTGTTAAAACAGCCATTTAGCAAAAAGTAAAACAAATAAGTTTTGCAGGCAATGTTTTATAAGTTAAAAAATAAGTCCTTCATTGTTTTCAAAATATATTCAGTGTAAGTACTATGCATATTGTTTATCTAATATTATTAMTATATTTATAAGTATACAGAGGTAAACTGTGGTCTCTACATCTTTTAATGGATAAGAAAAATTAGGGTCCCACAAAAATTGTKATGCAAGTAGGGAATATACCTTACAGGGAGATTTTTAAAGAGCTCTCACTCTTTGTATTATCAAAACCTAGATTGAGAAGTTTCCACRTAGAACACAAATAATAACTGGTAGTTAAAAGCCAAACAAAATAAAATTACAAATTAAATTTGTATAAAATTTACATATAAATCGTCACATTTCAGTGTAGGCACTTAAAAAGCTGGTAGACATGTGTGTATATGCATATATAAAGAATAAATCTATAATGACAGCAGATATACAGTTCTTTGCACTAGGTCTAGTTAGTATTAAAATGAGAYCTTTTCCAATGGAAAAGCTGTCCTATTGCTAACAATTGCTATCAGTATTATTCAAGTTTCTAGCATCCATAAACATGATGGTATACTGATGGGAGGAAAAAAAAAACCTCCCATGCAGAGGGAATTTTAGAGCCGACATAATACAGTCATAGGCAGGAAGAGTTTGGACCACAATTTTTCTATTATAGGTTGTTTACAGCCTCTTAAATTCACTTTTTTTGTTCTTTATATTGTGTGGCTGACAACTTTAGCTGATATTATTAATGAATTGCATATCCTCCTTGTTAGAAGGAAAAATAAACACATTTGAAATGTAAATAGCAATATTTTAAAGAATGATGATTAAATAGTTGATTTCCAATATAATTAACCAATCAGGTGAACTTGCTGTTTACAAGAAGCTAAGCTTTGTGGAGGAATTTGCACAGCCCTTCCATGGAACCACAACCTTGCCAGAGATATATGTATACACATAGTAAACTTTATAGCTATTGCACAAAATAAAAGGAAATTAAGACTGACTTCAAGCCTKTTTGGTGGAAGAAAGGAAGAAAACAATATTTGTCTGGAGGTTAGTGATGGCAGTGGTCCAAAAGTGACATGAAGAAGTAAACAAGATGGCCTGGAGATTCGTACCCAAAAATAACATGAGAAACCAACCTGCAACAGTAGATAAAAATAGAGTGATGAYTGGATGAAGTTATCTTAGGTTAAATAAGGAACATTTGACTGGGTGACCCACGTAACGCCTACACCGGGAAGGAAGTGGCATAAGGGCAGCATGGCAAACTGCTGGGGAAGAACTCTGGGGAAGATCCTCCAAAGATCCGTGTGGARCATCCACCCACAGGCCCAGCCACTGTGAGGAAGTGTTTTTGTTGTCAGATAATATTAATCAATAAGTCTCAAGTCTACCTCCCTGACACTACCAGACCCACACCAAGTCATCGGCTACCAGTGTGCAACACACTAAAACCCACCTTGTAGTACATGGGCATGAGGCTCTTAAGGAGCCAYGTGCCCATCTTTGTCTTCCAGTGCCCACGGCTGCCCTGGAAGTAACTGGTGGGACCACTGGCAACATGAAATCCTTTCCCTTCATGAAATTATTTATGATTCTACATTCTGGTCTCCGTATAGGTTGTACCACTAAAGGCATCCTATTCAAACACTAGAGCACCTTAACAATTTATGAAATTACTGAGGAGAAAGAAACATTCCGCTGATTTTTCTCTGCAATAGATACGTTAGAAACTACTTTCTGATGATAGGGAACACTGCATATGGAAATACAACAATCCAGCATAACTTCATAATGCTGTTAGTCTTTCTACAGATTTCTTGGAGAGAGAATGGAAATACATTTGGAGGTATTCCTAAAGAGAGAGAAAGAAAGAGAGAGAGAGAAGGAAAAAAAGAAGCTATTAAGCTAAATATTCAAACATATGACTGCTCTGCCATAAAGATATGTTGATTAAGTTAAATCCCTCTTAACAGTAATAACACTGTCACATGGCAGACCATGCAGACAATTTTGCAACACCACATAAAATACATTATTTAACTCAATGGTGGCCAGATTATGCTTTAAATAATCCTAATAAAAAAAGACATTTCCTACTAATAATTAGTAAGGAGTTATGTTTGTCTGGTTTTATTCATGCAAGTATTCAATGTTAAAAAWTTATTGAACAGAACTCTATAYAGTAGTTAAATTGCAAATATAAAAMCTGGATTTTATGTAGCCCTGTAGCTCAGTAAATGCAATGTGGTTATTGCTACTAACAGGCTTTGGGCTCTGTACTAACTTTGCAAGGATTCAAGATCCAAGTTGGTCAGGTTTTGTCTGAACTTGCCTTGGCCTTCCTGGTACTGTTTTGGCTTGTTGATCTGTAACAACAGTGTTTCTAAATACCGGGTGATTACGCCCAATTTGTTTTACTTCTTCTTCTACATAATCACAATTTTTAGATAGACAGGAGTGACCAGGAGTCCTTGCATGCTGAACAYCATATTTCTTGTCTCAGCCAACATACGGCAATTTGAAAGAGAATGAAGATGAGCAGGTCCAGGATGCAGTAATCTTGATTCCTAGTTGTAAGAATTTGAGAATTATAAATCGTAACAGTTATGTAATTAGTACTAATACATGTCTCTGATAAAGAACAGCTTCACCTTTGTAATACCGCCTATAATGTAAAATTGATAATAGAAGTTGGTTTTTGTATTTATTTGTTTTCTATATTAGCTTGACTTCTATCTCAGTGCATGGGGATTTAGTTACTTTATAATGTCATTGTCTATATTTACTTTGGAGAAAAATTCATTATTCACAAGAGTATTAAAAGACTTTGTTTACTGTTGTCTTTACATGTCATTCAATGGTAAACCTTTTTTCATATTATAAGAAATAGTGAAAAACTGTCTTTTTTTGGAATTTGAAGTTTCGTACATCTTACCTCATTTCTTTCTTAATCTCTCTGAAAACTAAATAAGCTTATTGCTTTTTCCTCCCATAAATGAGAAGATTTCCATGTTTTTCAGGATATTTTTTGTCTTGCTTAAAATCATAGCTCCTGAGGTGATGTGATTCTCTTCATTTACTGTAGTAATTACAGTATTGCTAAATACCTTGGAAGTTTTAAACAATTCAATGTGTTTGTTTTTCTGCATTGGTATTGTACTTTAGTCTAAGGAACCTTCACATTTTCTGGATTGCATTCTGGCACCGACCTACAGGCATTTTGTGTCTAAAGTTGCATTTGTTAAGAGGGTTTGTTTTCAAAAAAAGTATAGACATGTAGCTCACCGATGTGAGTATTGCCACTTATTCATCAGGTCCTATAGTATAGCATATTATAGCACGTCAGTATGCTGACTGTTCAAGGATTAGTGACTATGGAGCCATGGAAGAACTTGGGACCATCGAGGATCTTCAGACTAGCACTGCTGTCTGGACACAGTCATCATTTAATCAAAACCTGTGTGGGGCTTAAATCCCAGGCTTTTGTTTGTGAATAACACGCACTATACTCAACAGTCAGCTGCACATTTCTTCTTAGCTTCAGTTAAGTCTTAAATCCATTAAAATATACAGATTCAGATGGTATTCTAATATCACACACAGTTATACAATGTGCCATATTCTTTTGCAAACAATTTCATACTGAATCATATTCTGCTACTTTGATTAAGGTAAATATCACTACTCTTTTCTATGGGCCTACTTGCCTGGGAAGATACTAGAGATTATTAAGAAAAACTGCATGTGCCCACTGTAAATAMAAGAAACCATGTTTCTGCTGAAGATCTTAAAGCTGCAATCATCTAATTCTAACATAAATTTTAATGCTACTTTAAAAATTCACATAGCAGAAAAAAAAGTCTCAGTAGACATTTGCTCATCTGATATCAAAATTGGCAATTTTTGAGACAGAATGGGGAGAAATAATCCATAAAGTTCCATCATTATTAGTTATCATGTGTTGTCAGAAACTGTCACAGTGTGATTTACATGTTAATGGAATGCCATCATTGATACCGAGGTATCTAATAGCATTACAGAATAGTGCTACTAGTAAATTGCAAAATCTTGCCATCAAGCATCAAAATGACAATTTTAATAGTAGCATCAGAATTTTAATGCCCTAAAATTAGTCTCTTTTCCAACGGTTTTCAGTGTGCTGTCTTATCAAGGAAATCACACTGCAATTAGCTTTCACTATGACTTGCACGATGTCACAGTACAAATACTATCTTACCCTTCATGATTATGATGCAACGTGCAATGCATTGATACTYGCTTTAAGCTTTAATTCATTTTTTTTCTTTTTTTTTCTTCCTGTCAATGAAAGCAGTCCTCCACTTACTGAGGAAGTAAATTACTTTTCCATTATAATGTAATGATGCAGGAGAGTGGTATTTTGTAACAATAGAAAATAAAATGTAGCTGTCTTTCTGAGCAAGAAAGCACTTTGCAACTATTAAAAAAAAAAGAAGAGGAATTGAGGGGAACTATGCTATAAAGCAGAATAAAATTAGCTTCCAGTGGATATCGTGATAAATAACAAATTAATGCCAGAAAGAAATTTGCTGCTAAGGCTCCCGTTTCCGTTGCCTTTCTCAAATCAGGTTTAGTAGCTAGAACTATGCCCAGCTTCAGGAAGCAGTAGAGATGAGTGGTGATGCATTTGTTCAGGGTGGTAGTCTGATGTTTATAATTCATTCAGCCTCAGAGTCACCACCTGTCCTTTCCAAACTTTTGCTTAAATTGATGATTTCAGAAATATTTAAACATATACCTTGCGCTAAAAGCTGCTRAAGATAATGTCTAATGACAGACAGCATTGCAAGTCAAAGTGGCAGGAAATAAATTTTCCTCAAGCAAAGCTACTGGTTTTTGTTAAGGTTTAAAAAACCTTGCCACTTGGTCACAGATAAGTACGGGAAATGCTCTCTTGTTCTTTTAAAAAGGTAAAAGTTATCTTAAAGTTCCTATTCATCAGAAAAATCTTTCCAAAAGGTTTCTAAAAAAGAGATGAAGACCACTTTCTGTATTTCTAGTAGCTTGACACTTCCACATTCACATTAAGATACAAGATTCATGTCTTTCTTTTATTTCTTCTGCCTGTAATTAATTATTCATACAGGTTGGAACAGAGACTGAAAGCAATTCAGCTGAGAACAGCAATAACATGGCACTCGGGCAAAATAAGTATTCAGAACTAGATTTCCCACAACACACGTAAAATGTCCTTTACTGCCACTGACTGTTGCATCCTGGCCTCTCCCTCTGCCTCTCGAAGTCACTCTCTCCTTCTCTCCCTCTCTCTTCTTTTTTTGAAATGAACCTGGTAATTTGAATGCCTAGAATTTTGAAAATCCAGTTCATTACAAGACACAATATAATTTTTGCTTAAAAATGAGTAATTTTCCACTTGAGAGAGACATATGTCTTCATATTTTTTTATGTCCACACATACTTATTGCTTAGTCTTAATGTCCCACATTGTCAGCTTTCACGTTGATGTGTTCTGCATTACTAAGGGGTAGAAAAAAAATCCAACAATTAAAACTGACTTTAGAGGTATACTCTGTTTCTAACACCTTTTTTCACATGGCATTGACCTTGAGCTAAAGGAATGTCAGCCATAACCCATCATGCTGCAACTGCCAATGGCCTCTGTCCTACTGAAAGTTTTACATAGCAGCCTGTCCCATTAAGAACCAGTTCAGATACAGGTGAGCTGGGGACCCTTATGCTGGGGTATGCCTTTCCAACCACAACTGAAAAACTAACACAGTATCTTCTACACCCATACCTGGCAAAGACAGGTCTTACCAGGTGGCACAGCAAGAAACTAATTTTGTTTAATAGCACTTTTTTATAGATTCTGAGAAAACTATATGGGACTTGAAAAAAAAACCAAACCAAACCACAAAACCAAAAATACCCCTAAATCCAAAATCCTTCTCTCATCAATAATGCATTTTGTTGAGCAATAAGATGACTTTCTGATGTAAGTGAGAACATCCCTGAAGAGGTTAACTTTAAAAGTGTTTTCCCATCTGCATTTGATTAGTGGGCATATTAGAGGGTTCACAAAGAGCCTCACTACACAGTGATCATGAAGATATTTCTACAACAGGTGTCAGAAAAATTTCTATTTATTTGTTTTACATCATCATCTCTTTACAATTATAATAAAAGTATAGCAGTTTTCTCTTGCGGTGAATTATTGGTAGCAATACTACCAAACTATTCAAGACAGCAGATGCAATAAAATGTACTTTTTTCCTCCTCAGAAAAAGTGTGAAATCTTCTGTATGCCTTTTAAGCATTATAAACACAGGAAGTGCATTTCATTGTGAAAGAAACCTAAATATGCAAGGATAATAGAAAACCATTGTTAGTGTTAGCTTGAGATAATTTTACTCTTTTGTGGCACCATTTCACAATCATGTGACTGTGATGATTAATGCAAAACAGTGACGTGGATTTAAGCCTGAATTGACTGACAATAGTCAGTTGAACAAAACAATGAAATAAAAAATATTTCCTTGTGTATAATGCTGAATATGTAGTTTAGAAACATACATTTTGAAAATTACAACACTTGCATACAAAAGCATGATTTAGTGAATCTATAGAATTTAGTTTAACTGCAATAAACTCACTATTACATAACAATTTATGACATTTAGTTAAGTATAGTCAAATGCATATATATAAAATGGAAAACACTAGGCTAGGATGAAGTTTCATGGAAAAAAAGCACAAGGAATCCCAGAAGATGATAAGACATGTATAAGATATATGTTTGCCTTCCATTAATTCTACTAGGCTTTTGCCTTAGGAAAACTAAGTTTATTAAAGTCATAATAGTTCTCACCTACTATTCCTTCCTCTCTTTTTGTATACACTTCATATGGCAATATTACTGAATGCATATGATTACAGAAAAAAGGAGCATGGATTTTTTTGTGGGGAGGAGAATAAAAAAAGCACTCAAAAAACATATTTGCTAGATAATGGAATAGAAATTTCTAGTCCAACATGCAGTCTTACATGAACACAGTTATGTGCCATTTGGAAGATCTTGTATGATACATATAATATTTTAACATCTTGCTTTTCTGGCACTTTTCATCCACACAATTTATAAAATAATTAAGTGGTTTCAAATGAAACAATTTACAATTGCATTAAGATGTTAATCTCATTAAATATTCGTTACTTCTCCCCCTGCCCCTGAAAAAATGAAATTAAATGAAATCGTTGGTACCAAATTCTCACCTTGTATAAAATATTATTAGAGTTCAGGAAGCAACAATGACTATACCACATAAAATAATACAAAAAATGTACATTGATGCACTTGCTGTCACTTCTGGTACATAAAATATGCATCCACTTTGTGCTCATGAGCAAATAAAAGTGGTGAGGACTTTGGAGCCACTACTTCTTTTACCCTTATTACTTAATAGACTTTCTACATATATATTCCCATTCGGCAGGCAAAGTACATTTTAGCTCTAAACTCTCATGCTTTGGGATTATGTACTTCTTCATTATATCTTTAAAGCCCTTCTATGCTATTATTCTCCTAATGCTGAATGCGCAATGAACATCCAATTCTGCGTCTTTTTGCCAAATGCCCCTCTCTCCTCTTTCAAATAATTCATTAAACCCACATCTTCCAGGAATCCTTCCTACTTTATTTTTTCTAATCATTAATCTCTCCATGCTTTTCACTACTTTAAATCCTGTTCAAATCCCCATTCCCTCCCTATCATTAGGTGAACCAGACTGCTTCTTGTAGCTTTGATTAAGGATAAAATGTAAATCCCTCACCATGTGGAGCCTTTGTTTAAACAACCAGGAGGGAAAAAAAGAGGTAATTTTTCATGTAACTTGCAAAGTGAAAATATTTGGTCAGAGGAATTCAGACAGGCAGAAAGACCCTTGCTGATGGCTTCCCCCACCATGGCTTCATAAGGGAATTTTTTCTCCTGCTATAATATTTATCATCTATCAACGAATGATTTGGCATTGCAAATTCTTCAAGAATCCCTTAGAAGTGCATTGATTGGAACAGTAAATTGTTTTACTTCCTTGTTATAAGCCCAGGTTTTCCCATGCATGTACCTGTCATTACAGTCAAAATTTTGTTACAATTCAAAATTTTGTTACAAGCAAAATGGTACAAATTTTATTTGTAGAGCTAAAGGATGATTGTTTGTCCAATTAATGTTTAGACTGTCTAAACGAAATTCAGCAGCTTTTATTTGTAGTTCAATTACAATACTGTATATTAGTTATTAGTACAGTTAATGCTGATATGTAAAACTTCCTGGCATCTGCCTCTTTTCTCTGTTGTTACGTTCACTCTTCCAGTGCTCCTCAGAGCCCAAGGGCCACCACTTCCATCTTCCTCTAGGAGGATGCAGTGGGACAGGACATGGAGGTTGGCAGTAATCAGAGTACCAAGCTCTCCCCTCAGAGGAAGTACGATGCTGTTGGTGGTGTTTCTTCCTCCTCAGCCATGGGTATACTTGGATTTAGACATTTTATTTGCACATTCTGCTTCCTTTTCATTTACTTGCAGCCAAAGTTTGAAAGTTGCGAAGTAGTCTTCCCCAGCCTCTAACACAGAAGGCTATTATTTGTTACCCAGTGACAACCTTGTTTTGCCTGACTTATTGTATGTGGTATTGGCAGAGCTGAAATATCACTAGTTAGGCAACAGCCACTTGGCCATATGTAAATGTTACCACAGCTAAAAAATACTAAAACCACGTCAGTTGAAGGCAAGCCCAGACAAGTCGAACATCTGCACTGTCAGGTCAATGCAAAACCTGTGACCTCCTACTAGTCAGAGAAAAATCAGAATCACCAGGCTATATCCTATTCAATTGTCAATTTTATAGTGATGGAAAAAGAGGATTTATTCACATGTTCAGAACTTCCACTCTTGACAATAGCAATGGGACACCTAAATTTGGATCTATGTCTACTCTGCACATATACGAGATCCTCATATCTAGGATACATCCTCCCAGCCATATATGAGGGACACAGTAACTTCAAAGATGGTCACTTCCTTACTGTGTGTCTCTCATTTCTTCCACAGGATTCTTCTTTCCACAACAATTCAAGAGAGGGAGAGAGATATACTTTGCCTTGTAACCGCTTAGCATTTAGCAGGTGAGGGTCCAAGTGAGCATGGTCCTGCTCCACTGCAGTCCTGTTCCTTGACAAGCTGAAATCGGTGGCATTGACTAAAGAAGTCCATGTCCTTCACACCTTAATGTATCACAGAGCCAGACGTAAGGCCATCAGTTTCAACAGTGAACTGGAAGAAAATAATATTTAAATAAAAGGTTTAATAAGCTGGGCATGTCTGAGCCTCATTTATGGAAAACAGGCAGGAAAAATAGGAAGGATTACGCTAATATCTCTCAAATACTATGAATGTAAAATGACAAATATCATTTATTTTTAACCCAGACTGGGAATTCATGTCATCCCCTTCACACTGAAAAATGCTATTACTTCTTCCACTAGATACTGTTGTTTCTTCCTTCGTGCTGCTCTCATTTGAATAATCTTGTTTACCTGCAGCCCTCCTCTCTTTTTCTTTTAATCTCCTCAATGCAGGGTACTAGCAATCTCTCCCCACCTCTGGTGATTTAATCACCCTGAACTATCTTTTATGACAAGTTCAAAAACAAGGTTATTGTTTGCATATTTGATGGTTTTGATGCTACACTAATGCTAAATATTGGTCAAAAATACTGTTTTTTTAACATAATTCAGTTTGTTATATAGGACAAACTTCAATTCTAATGGCAATGCATTTTAAATTATTTCCATACCCCTATGTATATCCATCAATAATTTCTAAATTGCTGTCAGTGGCAAGATACAAAACCAGCACRTATCTTTAACAATAGCTACATAATTTACAAGTTTTCACTTTAGAAACTCCTTAAGCTTCTCTTAGCATTTTATACTATATAGGAAACATTTGCTACAATTAATTTCTTGGATTTTTTCCTTCTAAAATTTCCTACCTTACATTTTCCCGCAAGAAATCACAAAACCCATGTATTCAAAAATTTCCAGTCTGTCCCAGCCACAACTGAACATCACTGAAATTATAGCTGTGTTTCTTATAATGTTTCCTGTTACCTTCTCTCCTTTGTCTGGTTTTGCACCATTTAAATTTTATGGCTGTTAAGTTCTTTTTACCAGCCTATTAAGGAAGAGAAAATTGCTCTGTTTATGACCCTAGGACCTATGATATTCCATTAGTGACCTCCATCTTTATCAAATCACTTCAAATGCTGAATATTGCAAAGCTTTAATATATAACATAGTAAGTTTTAGAAGCCTTTTTCGCCACTGAAGCTCCATGRGTGGATCTATACAGAAATCAGTGGTGGGGTTCCTTGGGGCACCAGCGCTGCTCTGACTGATTACTCTGTCTGCTCCACAGCAGTGGTCAGAGCTACTCCTGAGGTCAACAGAGGGACCCAGGAATCTCCCAGGTGTGGTGCGTTTTGTGTCACTCTACTAAATCTGAACCCCATGTAACGTCAAACGGCTTCAAATAAGTAAATTTGGTATTAAACAYTAAACCTCCATATGTGAAATATCCAATGAACCCTTCAGAGAGTATTGGAGACTGGTAATTACAGGTTCTMACATCTAGCAACATTTTTCTCTTTTCATTCTTTCCTTTTACTGTACCTCGCCAGAACTGGCCTGGCTGCTCAACCTTCTTCAAATTCCTCATATCTTCAATCTCTCAGGATGTTTGTTTTGAAATAATGAATGTATACAAATTCTTGGCAACCGTGTCCTGGTCTACTATTATGGTCTATTAAAATCAAACTCCATATTTTTATTTCTTAATTCTTCTTCTAGGATAATGTTTTTTATTATTGATAATCTCAGGGGAAACATCCAGCGGCACGAACCAAGTATTAGCATCATTGTATCTTGCCATCGGCTGACAACAAAACCATTTTCTGGCATCTGCCAATCTTTCACAGTTCCATTCTTTGTTGAAAGACAAATTTAATTATTCATCTTTTTCAACTTGTAACCTTTTCTAGCACATACATATGAATTTTTCAGCACACTTTTCATATCACTATACAAACATAAAAGAAACTTCATCAGGAACTCATTACTACATAATAACTATTAATATAAAAAATAAAAAAAAGTATTAATAATCCCAGATCTTGCCAAACAACCCCTTTGTCAGATAAGAAATCTTGGTGGAGGAGAGACCTACAGTCGTATAAAAGAAATTTCTTTTCTTGCTCTTAAAGGTTTCCCTTAAAAATATTTGAAGTATTTCTTCTTTTCTTGGGAATAAGCTGTTCAACAAATAAAGCCATCTGCCAGGAGCCAGGCAGCCAAATTTCCATTCCTCTGCCATTTAACTACTATATAATCTGAGTAAGTAATTTCACTGTGTTTCCTTTAAGGAAGACAAATTTTGTTCTGTTTAAGGCTGGGAGCAGGGTATGAGAAATTAAGGAATGCAAGAACGAACTAGAAAAAGACAGACCTAATTGTTCAGTGCAGGGATGAAGTTGGGGTCAAGTCACATGCTTTGAGTTGTGTAAGTTTTAATGGATCATGTTTCTGGACCTGGCTGATAATTTTAGTCTTTTGTTCTCCTTTTGAACTTTCTCCTGTTACTCATGCTGGAAAAGCAGATCTTCTTTTCCACCTATAGTTTTTGTCTAGATCAAATTTATGAAGAACTTTTTCTAAGACACTCCAGCTGACATAACTGATGATCTTTTCCAGTACAAGGTAAGACGACTCAGCTACTCAGTGATGATATTTACCCAAGTAATTTTTAATATGCACTTTGAAATGTGTGAGGGAACACATTTTAATAGCAAAATTTAAAATTTTAAGCAAGGTATAAATTTTCCTGTCCTGCATAAAAATAATCACAACTTCACAAGCTGAGTTCTAGGCTATCTTTTGGTAACTCCCAGTGAACAGGTTAACCGAGCATTTAATTTTAAAGTTCTTCAGCTGAATTATTTATACACATACATGATTTCTGTATAAATAATTTTCAATTATATATATATATAWAATGTGATATTTGTGAGGCCACCTCTCTACTCTGTCCCTGATTTTTACAGGATACGAAAATGAAAATATAATAACACACATGTATAAAGGTTTGCTAATCTTTTCAGTACTAACTGATCTTCATTAAAAAAGGAGAGTCACATGCAAAGATCTTCCTTTCTAGAACTTCCTAAAATTGACCAGCATTAGGGGAAAAAAAGGGGGGGAAAAAAAAAAAAGGAAAAAAAAAAAANAAAAAAAAAAAGGAAAAAAAAAAAAAGGAAAAAAGAAAAAGGAAAAAAAAAATCCTCCTGACAATAAAATGAGGTAGTAAAAATTTAGACAGACAAACCCAACAGTCTTTAAGCCATTCTGTGTGTTCTTGAAAATTATATACATATTCTGCATCTTCTGAGGGATTAAAATGAAGAGATTAATAAATATAGAAAGAAAAGAAAGTAGATTATAAGATTTCAATTCAAATTGAGCTGTACAGATACTTTCCAGACTTGCAAGATATAAAAAGAGAGCAAATCAATGTGTTGGATGTTTACTTGAGGCTGTATGGTYAAACCTCTCCTCTGTGTCCCAGGTATGAGGTGGTGCATGACTGCATAAGGAGAGCTCAACCACAATTCCTCCTTTGATCCTGAGAGTGCAAAGGGATTAATTTTTCTCCCCCTTTCCTGAACATCGCATATGCTTCTGTCCATACTGCTTCTGATATTCTTGCTAGCACACTGAGCAAGAAGCTAAAATATTATTTTTCTCTTTGTCGATTCATCTTGGAGTACGAACATGTAGTATAACCTGCAATTGAGATATGGGGCAGGCTAAAGGGGGCTGTGCAGAGCAGTTTCATTAGGCTTTAGCCACAATCTGGCCTTATTTTTTGTTTCGTTTCCACACTAAAGATTACATTAGCAATAATCGTAATTTTTTTGTTCTTGTTGCATGTGAACCAATAGTTGCATGCAAAACTTGCATCACAACTGAAAGTTGTTATTTTTCTATCTGGCCCTGGCAATTACTATCTCATTAAAGAAAGGCATTTTCTTGTTAATTACACTGGAATGGGCCTTAAAACCAAACCTAAAGGATCAATTTAATGTCCCAGCATTATCCATTTTTCCCATTGTTTAGTATTAAAGCTATTTGTGTGGAAGGAAAGCATTTCCTTCTTCCTTTAATCCTGTTTTTCCTACTACTTAATTCTGCAAGAAAAGTCAATTTTTCTATTGGCAGTATCAGTSTGTCGGCATAAGAAAAATAAAAATAAAAAGGGAGATAATGTTAGCAGTTTGACATAAAAACTTTCTATAACTGTGCAGGAGAAGATAAGCATCATGGGGTGTAGCCTTTCTGAAAACACCCTCAGGTAGGTGACATCTTGACTGTGTCTGCCCCAGTCTAACTCATTGGAAGATACTGGTGCGTACTGGGAAAACAACAAAGCAGAGATAATTGCAATAGTGAAGCTTGCCCAAAAGCCCTGGACTATATCTGCCATGATTTAGGGATGTGCTGGAAAGAAACAGATGCACAGAACTATTAAAAATTTTAAACCTTTGTAATACTTTTGGGGGAGGACACTAGGCAATGATAGAAAGCTGGTGAAATAGCGAAATAGTGAAAACAGTAAATCCTCTTGAGGAATATCCATACAGGGTTTTCTGACATCTTTTTAATGTCTGAGCCAGCAGTGGGACCGTTATGTTCAGGGGCCAGGCCACTAGCAAGGATTGGACACATCGAGCAGTTGGATGTGAATGCCCTGGTCCCCTGGGTCCACGATGCTGGTCCTAATTGGGCTGGAGGAACAAAGCCTGAGGTGGTGTGTGAACTGTGTGAATGTTGGAGAATAGAAATCTTAGAACAGAAATTGTTATGCACCTTCAGTAACCCATCCTGCTTCACATATAAACTTCAAATGAGTTGTTCTTACAGCAGTTTCCACCATGACAAAAATAATAAAATCCTTGTTTAAACAGTGATGAGTCTGGTAATTAAGGAGAAGGGAAATTAAACATATGTGTTAAAAGGAWTAAGTAGGTATGTACGGAAGTTGAAAGTTTTAACCAGTGTGAAAATCTCTTTTAGAAGGCTAAGGGAGGCACTGCTGTGGAAGCAGAATCTGTGGSTTCATAGACAGTGTTTACTGTAAACCATCTTGACCATCTGCCACGACTAATCAGATACAATTGGCACTTTCAGTTTGAAGGGAAACATACTTAAGACCTGAGATTCCTCCTGGATAGCAAGCATCTAAAAGTTTATCTAYACACAGCACTTCATTTGAATTTGTCTACCTCTGAGTAAAACAAGATTCAGAATGAAGCATATGTTTTAGCAAACCRCGGAATTAGTTCTAGATGATAACATTGGAAACAATTTCTATTGGTGAAAATAAACCAGTGAAACAAATTCAGGTTGTGTTGAACAAGCAGGTTCTGTCCTAGCTGCAGTATTGTGCCTGCTAACTTGGAGGGCATCTTGGACTTCATCTAACTTGGCATCTAACTTGGCATCTTCCATCTAACTTGGACTTCATCTCTCTCTCCTAACACTGGTTCAGGGTCTTACCTCCAAGAGTGTCAGAAATTCTATACTGAAACTAAATAGCAAACGGCATGGTGATGATTCACCATTTTCCTGCTTCTATTTTCTGGGATTAGGCTCTGAAATGCAAAGGGGGTAAGTGAAAATCTTCTCTCATTCCATAATTAGCACACTATGTCTAGCTTATGTAAGATTTTCCTACTCACATTTTAAAAGACTGCATTAATCCTTTATCATGAGAATTATTTACTGTACCTGTATTTTTCTAATTTATTACTATAGTAATAAATAAAGTAGTTGTATCTATTCACAAAAATGTGGTATTTTAATCACACAGATAACAGATGTGGCATTTAGATTACTATTTCTTAGTTTCTTACCTTTATTGTATTGTTTCTGTCAGCTGTAGGTCTTATTTTGTCACAATATACTTAATTTTTTGATGGGAGGTTTGTCTGGTTGTTGGGGGGGKTTTTGTTCTTTTGTTGTTGTTGTTCTTTTTTCTGTATGAAAACAAATATTTTAAGGACCGAAAAATTGCACAAACCTTTTGGAAAGAGATGGTCTGACTGGAACTGCAACTCAGCAGCTTCCTTCAGGGAAGATGTCTGTCATATGCATTCCTCCTTGTGAGGTTATCTGTGATATAGTACACAGTGGAAAAAAAAGAAAGAAGCCAAAGGTGGGCTTAATCAGTGAAAAAAAGAGGATCATGAAACAGATTCATTCTTTCTACATAAAGAATATAAAGTAAAAAAAAAAAATCAGATAGGAGTTGACTAAGAAGCCATCAAATTATTGTTAGGCCATGACTGCATTTCTATTGGTTTTCTTACAACCTATTGTTTGCAGAGTTTAACTTATTTATTTACTTATTTATTYGGTTATTGGGTATTATTTGAAAGAAAAGRTGAATTGGAATGAAAATAACGATGTGAGACTGCATTGCATCCATAAAAACAGCAATTTGAAATATTACAGCTTCACCCTTTTACAAGTGCTGCTCTTTTGCGAATACTTCCCTTGGACAGAAATAAGTCAGTTCCTCAACCAATGGAGAAGATACACTCTATAGCTGTGGCAAACCCTGAAGAATTGYACTTACCACAACACATTTTTAAATTTCTTTACTTAAACTTCTTGGCGAATATCAACATCACATCTGATAAGACACCACAGTCTGTCTTTCGTCATCTAGGGGAAAGAACTGCCTGTGTCTAAAGGTAGGGAAGGCTAAGATAGGAGCTGTGATTACTTTTTTTGTTGTTTTCCAGAAAGAAACTATTTGTGGGAAAAGAAAACCCTAACATTTTTCATTACTTTATTTCTTCTTATTTCAAATGGCATTTTGGGGCTGAATTAAGATGAAAACTTCATGAAAGACTACTGGAATTGAGTGATTGTGTATTGTTCACTAAGGGTATTTATCTTCCCAAAAGGATGTCCTGACATTTATAATCAGACAAAGCTTTAAAAAAAGGAAAAAAAACACCACCAACAAAAAAGTAAGGTTTTCCTAATGAAGGATTGTTACTTTTAAGTGGAGGCAATAGAGGTTTAAAATTCACGAATGCATATTGATGCCCTAAAATTTATTTGTAAAAGAAAAGGAATAGGAAGTAGTAAACAATGAGGATTGGCAGGTTTTGATTGTATTTAATTTTGTTTTGACATGTCTGGAATGCAGAAAAGATTTTAGAAGTCTAGAGCATACGAGAACAAATTCCAATTAAGAGAAGACTAGAAAGACAGAAAATAGCATACAAGCCTCCAATCTAGATGAAGACATTTTATTTTATTTTATTTTATTTTATTTTATTTTATTTTATTTTATTTTATTTTATTTTATTTTTAAGCACAGCCCTTGAGGGAGTATTTTCTAGTCTGTGCTACTTTTCAAATAAGTGAATTTCCATATTTGAACACAATACTTTGTCATGCAAGCATGAACAAACAAATCTTTTTGAATGGTGTGGAAGTATAAGYAAACGTGTCCTACATAATTATTGCCAAGTCCATTTTGCTGCCAAATGTTAATCTTGACCAAAGAGATGTGATTTAGAAAAGGCAATTAAAAAATCCAGCAACATAGGTTAATATTAATAGGAAAAATACTAATATAGTTGTTAAAACCTGCTGCAGCTTTTTAAACACTATCTCTGGGGGAAAAAAGTCCCAGAAAGAATGTGTCATCTTTTCCTTAACAGCTGTCATGAGTGAGTGAGTGAAAATCCTGCGCTGGCAGGATTTTCAGTAACAATAATATAATTCTATAGCTAGATCAAGATTTCCATTCTAGTGCAATGGCTGTTAAGGAGAAAGGTGAAACAATAGATGCACCCTTATTCATCGATCAGGGGCAATATTTCCTCAAAAGCTGTGGTGGGGAAGCAGAAGCAGCCATCAACCAGCAGGATCAACCTGCTCCTCCTCATGCCCTTTGCCYGCAGCAGCAGGATCAAGGAGATGCCGCCACAGCCTTGACCTTCACCTGCAGAGCCTTGTAGTCACTCCTGATGCACTCAAGGTCCTTCTACTGGCCGTACCCTCTACAGAACTAGAGAAGGAGATTCACAGGTGTTACCAAAAGTARGGAGTTTCCAGCCTCCCACATCTCAGGAGTTTCCAACTGTCATCTGTCCCTTGCTTTCCTCCTTCTTAGCAACATGGGGTTTAGGTTCTTGGCCCTGTTGCGTTTCTGCAAAGACCCTGTTGGTCTCCTTGTTCCTCCTCCCCAGTGATCACCACTTCTCACAGCTCCTTCACYTGGTGCATCAGCACCTCGACTGGAGCACACCTCCCGCAGATGAAGCCAGCACTGTCCCCAGTGAACCCAGCCAGCACACCCTGCAGACAAGACCTGGACGTCCACATCCTCTCTCGGGAGCTCTTTCTGGTCAAGGTTTGTGATGTGCTAAGGACACTCTGTGTCTTGCTCAGCACACTGCAGAAGCAAGCCCTCACCCYCAGCAGCCACCAGAAGTCCCTGAAGAAGAAGCCTGGACACTCTGCAACAACAGCTGTGGTTCTGTGTGCTGCTCCGAGACTTACTAATCAGATTTAATGATCTTCCTAAAATATTGCATGTGAGATGCCTATGATATTAATCAATGTTTAACAAAGGCAAAAAATGCTKCTTACTGGATATAAATACTTGCACAGAAAGATTTAGCATTTGTTTAGTGAGCTTAATTAAAAAGCTCTACTTGATATGAGCGGTGCCCTTTTGAGGATCTAAACTCCTGGATAAAGAAATAAGCTGTTTTCCCTCCCTTAGAGCTTCCTTTTCTTCGTAAATGGTGAGTGGTTTCAAAGATCAAAAAGTAAATTCTCATCTGCTATCTTAATTTAAAAGCTATTTTAACATTCTGATAAACCCAGGAGTTTTGGAAGGCTTCATTTTATTTGCCTCACTAGTCAATGAACAAACTTAAGTTAATTAACCGAAGTTAGATATCTCAGAAACAGTCATAGTCTTTGCATTTAGCACAGGAACATGAAAATTTAAATAGGAAAGACCACATCCACATCCATTAATGATTAAACTGCTTTGTCTACTGTTTAATACAACCAACTAATTTCAATGAAGGTCAAGGTTGAGAGAGGAAGGTATTGTACTGTATTTAGATTTAATCACACAGAATTATAAAAATGGAAAGCATAATCAATAATCGAATTATGTGGAATTAAACTCTTCAGATAGAAGAGAATTTGATAACATTTCCCCATAGCTGCAGCTAAGGAAGATCCTGAACTTCTCTGAACAAAGACCAATTGTTTACACTAAGCAAAAAGTTTCTGAGTCCTTCTGACCTTTCTGACCTTTTCTGACCAGTTTCTAGTATTATTTGCATGCAATGTTTTGCATAAATACAAAACCTACACAGGTCTATGCCAAGCCTGTGATATGCAACAACAACAACAACAACAAAAAAAAGTAATTTCATGTCATGTGAATGAATCCTCCCATAGTGTCAGTTGTCTGACTCTTTTATTTCAGGAATAAAGTTATAGGATATTGATGTCCAGGATTAAAGGGAACAATGTACTTGGTATTAAAAAAATTCCAAAAGTTATGGGGTAAATGAGAAACTAAAACTCAGTAAGATTTGTATTGGCAAAGGATTTTACCATGAGTTTACACAAACAGACATGGCTGTAATTTCTACATCTCACTCAAAACTTCTCAGAAAGTGTTTTTTGGAGGTACTGATGATGTCTAAGCTGAAAGAAAATAAAAAATCTGAAACTGTAAGGTATACAGACTGAACAATTGCAAAAGAAATTATGCCTTTAAAATGTTCTAAATATTGWCACAGATATTATTATAAAATCATAACAAAATAATAAATAATAATATAGTACTGCAGCAAAATAAATTAGTTTAAATCTATATAAATACCCTATATTTCAAAATWATCAAGAGAACATTTAGATTTATCAAAGTTTACCTTTTCCCAACTGTTGGGTAATTAGTTATTTATTTTTAGATTATGGAGTCTTGCTATGAGAAAAAAAMCACCTTTGAATTCTCAAATTTTCCTGGAATGGAAAATTATTTTAATCTGAGCTTAATTAGTTTTCTTTTTTTAGCTTAAGCTGCCAGCAGCATTTAGGGCTTACTTCTTCTTTTCATTAGGAAAAAGAWTTTATGACAGTCAGGTATTTGGCATGAGTCCATTTAATTAAACATAATGCACAAAATTTCTATTTGTCTTAACACCAGAATAAAATAATACTAGATAGTTCTTGTGTGCAAAATTCAAAGCCCTTGTCAAAGTCCTTGTTATACCATCATTTACCTGTATGGAAGCTGACTAGCAACCCAAAAGGATTTTATGACCCATTGGTCAAATTCAAGTCTGCTTAATGTCAGCTAAYATCCTCATGAAAGGCAAGGGAAAGTCAAACCCACAGGCTAAAGCCTCGATCCAAAACCAACTGAAGACACAATATTTTCCATCTCCATAGTGGATCTGGGAAATGCTTCCTATAATATTACTGGGGGAGACTCCTAATGTCTGGTATTTTAAACCAGTTTTTATCATAGAAAGCAGTATTCATGCATCTGAATCTAGAGAACCATGAACAAGTCTGTGGCTTCATTTTCTAAATAGCTGTGTCGTGGCAGCTACAAATTCACAGAGATTCCCTTCTCCAAAGAAATTATATAGGACACACACCTTGGACTAAAAGTGAGTAATCGTTACTATTATTTCTGCAGCTATAGAAATGTGGCCTAGTTAAATTTCTTCAGGAATTTCATCCAAGCTTATGCTGGAATCTGAACCAAGAACTATGATTTTTCACTAATACTTTTTGGCACATCAATACACCTCTCCTTCCCTAACTGTTATTTCAGACAACAGAGACTATTTTGGAGACATTCAGATTTCTGGAAATCAGTAATGACTCCCAGTTTTACTGATTACAGCAGTAGTAGGTTTTGGTTTTGGTTTTTTTTTTTTCTGCTCTCAGAAAGCTAACTATCCTCTCAAGCATGCTCAGATTAATTTCTGTATTTTACTGTCAGGGTTCATTCTTGCTCATGAACGTTTTTTATCTTGTGAGCTTCCTGAGCAAAAAGGCTGAATAAATAGGGATGGATATATTCTCTTGGTGCTACATCTTCAGTCTCAAAGTTGTACTGAAGGATAGGAAATTTCAAACACAGACAGCTAATCTCTTCCTGTCCCCGTAAGGACAACCAAAAATAGACAGTCAAGCTTTGATTTATGTTTGATTAAAAATGATGAATCAAAATGCAGACAGCTCTAACCCTGTACAGTCCCAGCTGCAGTCAGGAAAGCCTCCTTTCCTGATTAAAACAGAACATTTTAGCCCATTGTTGCTGAAAACAATGAAATTATTAACCATCTTTCACTGCCTGATTTTGGCRGCAATAGCTGTTCATTGGGACTGGAGGTAGCAGATGAAGGAGTGCTGGGAAGTCAACAACGTCAGGCAGTCAGGTCAATCATAGCATGTCACTTGGAACATTTGTTTTATTTTCTTGGTCACATAGCTAACAAAAACCGATTTATCTTCATATTATTCTAGTGTATCTCAAATGCCACCCAGCATGACAATATCTTCCTTCTCATACCATGACAAGAGATCTGTAAAAAAACACGGACTTCAGGCCACCCACAGAACACAGATGTTCACTCCTTCTTGTAGGCCAGCTCACAAGCAGTCTCTGCAGGCAGATTGTACAAATTCTGACATAGTGCTGGCTCCCAAAATAGCACCAAAATTTTTCTTGCACGTAAAAGGTACCTCTTTATGCCTTCCTTCAATCTGCTGCCTAATAATTTTACTTAATGCTCCCCATTCTTGTATCAAGAGAATTATATTTTTCTCTATTTTTTTAATCTGATTCTTTTATCCTATGATATTCCTTCTTTTTTTTTTTTTTTCTTTTTCTAGTTAAAGAGGCTAGTTTCTTTGATTCCTCTCTATGGATATCATTCAGTATCTTTGTCAAGTCTTGTCGTTCTTCTCTTCTAGTTTTACTATAGCTTTCCAAGAAGTGAAATCACTGTATTTCAGATTCATGYGTTAGCACCATGGCATAACTGTTAACTTATGCAGGCAAATGACTATGCCCTGGCCTGAGTTTTAGATAACTGAACAGACCACGGGAAACTACTGCAGCTGACATGAAAAATTGCTGGGCACAGCAGGTAACAGGGAAAGAATCTCACAGGAGTTACAAAGAGCGCCATGAGGGATGGCCCGATATCACAGGTGGTGGAGGGGRGCTATGTATGGGAGTGACAGCCAAACTTCACAGTTAACTTGCGAGGAGCATTGGGAACCCTTCAGGAGTACGATCCTGCAAGGCCAACAGCTCCTTGGTAACTGTACCAGGGATACCCTATAAGGCCAAGATGTCCTTGGTAACAGTATCATAAATACCAAATTTCAATGTACCAAAACTGAGATCGAATGGGAAAAAGCAATTAGGGGCATGATACAGGAGACAAGGGTGGAGAAAGGGAGAGGTGAAAGTCCATGAGAGGAAGGCAAAGCATGGTTAAATGGAGAGAAGAGTGATGAGAGGGGCCGGTGCCATGTGGGCAGGCACAGGTCAACATGCTTGTCTGGCTGAGCCCTRCACCTCATCACTGCCGTCCGCCCTGTCTTCTTGTTACATCCTATTCCTAAATATCTCCTGTGTGACCTCACTTTCTACYTGGAGAGGGGGGAAGAGGTCTCAGTAGCAGTTCCATAGGTCTGGGTGCCAGCAGCTGGTGGGACTGAGGTGCAGGTATTTTTCCTCAGAGAACTTCAGTCGTCTGTGTCCTTGTGCATGCGTGTGCTTGCATGTGTGAGCATGTTTCTCTCAGGATTACATGTTCATCCTTGCTCCTGGCTAGACCTGCAAAGGGGAACAGCAACAGCCACCTCCATTGGGCTGGAACAGGATATTTCACTCTATACCACCAGCAAACTGTTCACTTCCTTTTTCACACCTTGAATGAACACTCTGAACACCAGAGATTTCAGCATAGCTCTTTGGAGGATTTCACTGATAACCTGTTACATTACAAAAACTATTTAAAATCTGTCTCGATGTTTTCTCTGAAATCTCTGTAAAACCTATTCAAGCAAGTTTTTTAAAGTTCAGTGCTTCATTAGTACTTACCACTCAATGCCTTATTGAAATGGATGGCTTGAGACTGCATGTGGTTAACGAATATAAAGGCCTATCATTTTTAGATATTTAGAATACATATCTGACAGATTCGTCGGCAAAGATTTGATTTAAGGAAATAACATGTAGTATTTTTCCATCTAAGACATCAATGCCTATGTACTTCAGAGCTTTTTTTCTTTTTATAGCCCTTTGGCAGAGGGCATGCTCTCTCTTAAGTGAAACCTATTATCTCTAAAGCAAAGGCAATAGACTTTAATCAGGTTACTGCATATCACAAAGAGGCTAAGGAAAATAAATTTAAGCTCTTCACTGAAAATATATTTAAAAAAATACATAAGAAGGTTGAATTTCCTAAGATTGTCTTGTGTTTCAAAGAAGTTTGGAGAGTACTTAATGTGAATTCTATTTTAAAGTGCTTACAGGGTCTGAAATGTTTGACTGTTACAGAACATTAAAATAGTGAACAAATAACAGCAACTATTACAAATGATCTTTCATTCAGCAATGGATCTTGATGTACTTAACATCATGTTTCAGGATGATCTGTGAAAACTGTTATTGCTTAGATTGATGCCATTCTGGTTTTGCTGGTGAATAAACATTAAACAAAAAAAAAAAAAAAAAAAAAAAAAGGAAAGGACTAATCTCATTCTCAAATGTTGGTGGCTAAAAAGAAAGCCTAAAATGAGTCAGTTTTCAGATATGTACAACGTTGCCTCAAATACACAAACATAAACACATAGATCATAACATTTATCCAAACTTATTCTTCCTTCTTCTGTGTACAGAACTGTATAGAACTGTCAAGCTTTACTCAGTATAATACCAAAACTTTGAGTACTGAAAACTGAGGAAACTATTCTTATAGAAGCATCAAAAAACCAAATTAGCTTTGTCAATGCAGATCTGTGGAAGCAGATTTGAAAAAAGTACCAAATGCTAAGGATTTAAATTTTTGTTACTATGTAACCACTTTGCTCTGCTTAGTAGAAAAATAAGGATACTGTGAAGCTATTCTTGCACTGTTGAAAAAGGTATAGCTGCTTTTTGTTCTGCTTTCTAAAGAAAGCAGTTACTAACCGCAACTTCTAGAGAAAAACTGTAAGACAATCAAGGAAATTAGACCTTTAGGCTTTCGGAAAAGAAGAATAAACTTGCAGACATGTTCTCTGAAGTCCTATACAGGCATCAAAAGTTGAACCTGTTCACAAACAGGTACAGGTTTGCACATGGCTTGTACTATACGCAAACATATGATGTAGTTCTCTGTACAACCTTTCCCTGAAAAGGAAATGCATGGGGAAATTTCCTTTTTACTATCTCTGTCAAAAAGAAATATTGTCTATTACTTCTTGAAGAAATTCTAGTGCTTAGACAAGGAACAAGTGGTAGTCAGAATTATATATGTAGATATTATTTTATGATTAAAAATAGTCTGCTCCAAAATTTACAGCAAAAATCAAGGACAGTTTTCCATTCTGTTTTCTCTTCTTAACTAACATATTAGTCTATTAGTCTAGCTCTCTTTTGTTGTAGCAGCCTAAAAAGATAATTTTCATTTTTTTTATTAAAAATCACAAGCCACTTCCAGAAGGAATGGGTGGGGTTTTTTTAAGTTTTAGATAGGAAAAAAAATAAGTAAAGGTTTCTATTGAGCATGTTCCCTTCAGCACTCAGCACTGCTTCAGAATCCTGACCCTTCAGACACATCATCGCCTCTCCAGAAGCCTATAAAGATAGTGTGGTGATGCTCTTTAATGCTATTCTCTACTCAACCTAATGAAGTATGTTTTGCTATTTATTTCCAGCAGAAGGAAAAGTGATGCTATAGATATTCTTTTTTTTTTTTTTTTTTTTTTTTGGTAGTGTTCTTTACTGCACTACAGCTGCAATAATAAAATACTGCATTCTTCCTCTCCCCACAATGCCAGACCCCAGGAGAACTGGTAATTAACTCTAAATGAGTATTGCAGGACTGCCTTAAAAGATTTCTGCTCTTAAATGTTGAGATGGAATGAAAATGGAGTGCTTCTGGGTGCCAAGAATTCCCACACAGCTGTGCTGTGACTAGAGCAATGAGCAAGTTAGCTCTGAAGGTTTGTAGGGGGGATGCTATGACTTACATTTTAGCTTCAGTTCACACAGTACGTATTTCCTAAGTCAGTAACACTACCTGCAATAACCAAATTTGGTTTTCATTTTAAGACTGAGATTATGAAAAAACCATCCTGTTGTAATTTTCACTCCAAATCACATATTTGTCCCTAGTAAAGTTGGAGGGAAATGAGCAAAGGCCCATAAACTTTGAAACTCATTTCATGTTCACTGAAAAATTGATATATTTTCTTGTAGCTTTGAAATAAGTATAGAGCAAACTTGGTGTTTATTGCATGACCTGAAATTAGATTCATTTTTGAAAGTTTTATTGCAAAAAATTATGCATTGCTATTTACAATACAATTGCTAAAATTCCTGGGAATAACAGATTGTCATTTTACAAGATTTTCTGAAAAGGCAATGACAGCACCAGAACTCTGCATGAGGCAGAACATCACCACAGTTTGTGTGCATCAATAGGGACTGAAATAAGATCTCTTCAGTTCACACAGAATGCAAATGCATTGTCTTCTCATGGCATTCTTGACTTGAAAATTCCTATGGTCCTGTGTGTGCACTTCATCCTTGCTTATGAACTACCTTATTTACTCAGTTTTGGTAACTATGTTCTCCCCTTTTTGTTCCACAAAGGCCAGGCATCTTACTTGGATTATAATACAATTTGTCTTAAAGTAATACTACAGGAGGAAGAGATCTTAATCTCAGATAATGTTATTGCAAATACTAGTGCTAGCTAATAAAAGAACATAATAAAACATGGATATCCGCAAGGAAGAACAATTTAGGTATCATTAAAACATTTAATTAAATACAGTCATTTTGGTTAGTTTTTATCAGATTATAAAAATAAAATACATAGTTATTATATTCATATGCAATCTAATGAAAGTAATCCGAAAAACACAGAAACAGAACCCTGTATGTTCTCCAAAAGGAATGCTTTGACCTTTTCCCAGTATAACTGAAAAAGGTCATTGAAACTAGCACACTACATTTTTTGACAAAAATATCAATGTATTTAAAAATTTGTATCAGAAGTACTTTGACCAGCTCTCATCCCTATCTATCTGCATTCTACCACAATGCCATTAGCTCTTAAAGTCACTAACATGTGCAGGAAAATATTAAATGTGACTATAACTGAAAAGAAATCTTGCRACTGTATTTTTTCTCTTTGCTTCTATGAATGTTTCTTTATTATCTACTCATTTTTGTCAGTATTATATAACTTTATGGTGCAAATGTTCTCATTTCATGTATATAATCCCTCCCTAGCATTGGCTGCCAACTGCAATTACAGAATTCTGAGGAAATCCAGGTAATTCTTTCCTCTYCTTGCATAGCAAAGCATAGCATCAGCTTGTCATGATCCACCTCTTTTCCATTGATTTTTTTTTGCAATTTTAAAATTCATCTTTATGGTACATCAAAAATATCAAGTGAGCAGTCAAGTATCACAAAAGCTGAAAACTAYCCAAAGACCACAACTAATTTCTGTTAATAATGGTTAAAAGACCCTTTGGAAACATTTGCATTGATGTTTTTAGAAAACTGTATACTGGTATCTGAGTTTATCTGTGTTCTAAGCATAATAATGGCAATTTCAAACAGGAAAAGGTGGTAAAATAATAAATGAAAAAACTGAAAACAGCATCTTCTGTAATTCAAATCTTTCTACCACATGCTCCAAATTTCTTTCACCAGAAAGAAGCATATTGTGCAATCAGAGCCTTAAAAAAATCAATATGAGAGTAATTTTTGAGTCAAAAGTGTGTGCCAGGTTGAATATATATTTGATTAATTACTTGTATTTATAGTTTCTGTTGCATTTGATTTGGATAGGGTTTTTTATATTTGCATTTGTATTTTGGATTCCTTATTAGTTTGTCTGTTGGGTATACAAACAGAAAACATGGATTTCCAAGTGAGATTATTTATTTTACTTAAAGAAAACAAGAACCCAATAGTGAAGAGACAACACATGAAGAAGGATTGATCTATTGCTTTTAGTGGATCCATTCTGATTTGCCTGAAGTCTCTGTGGAGAAGGAAGGATGATTACTTGCTAGTAAGTGGATATTCTTTGAGACTTTTTGTCCATATGCACAGTCACACTGTACAGATTAATATTTCCATGCGCTGAAGTCAGAGAACTTCAGCTGCAGCTAAATTTCCTACATGCCACAAATGCTGTTAAGAGGCACAGTACCGCAGTCCACTCTCAAATCCTCTTATATTATAAAGAATAATACACAGTAAAAGCAAGAGAGATTARGAGCAGTAAGAAGAGGTTGAAGTGTGAACATGTTGGCAACATGTCTCAAAAAACATCCCAATACTGCTTTCACTTTTTAGTGACTGTATACTGTCAAGATAAAGCTTGTTAATTGAGACCCCCAGAATCTGAGGCTAAGCTGACGGATCTGCCCAGGAAAAAATACATTTCTGCCTCTCCTGCTTCTTTTCTCTGGYTGGTGAATTAAAAACTACATTTTCCACATATATATTCTTCCACAAGAAAGAAAAGGCATCTGGTGAGTCCGTCATAAAGGAGAGACCATAAGGAGRAGATAATTTATTTTCTTAGCTGGGGAAGACATGATGAGCAAAACCAGAGAGACAAATAAAAGGAAAGAAAACAGAAGGAAAAAATCAAGGAATAGAAAATACAAAGAGGACAAACCTTAAAGAATTTTTAGGTCTGGAAGATCCATAGAGGAAAAATTCCAACTCAGCAACATGGCTGAGAGAAATTGAAGACAGGATCAAATGCTTCACTCTTCACATTTCGTGCAGAGGAAATAGGAACTCCAAGGTATGTTGCTAAGGGTGAACATCTCTCTCTGGAATAGCTGATCTATGAATACAAACCAGGAGTAATAACTCAAAGACAATATTTAAGTATCTCATGCAAAAGAGCTTTTCCTTTCAGCTTTTTCACAGTTTTATCCTTAAGAGAAAGAGAAGATTTCCTGTACATGTAGGTATATACACACGCATCAGGTAAAATAGATTAATAAGCCTATGGCAGGCACACAACACTGTGCATGGTGTTGACAAGCATCAACATTTAAGTGCCAGCTTGTCCTCGTACATAGTAGCTCTGATCGACACTTCAGATTTATCAAGGCTTAAGTGATCCCTTCCAGGCAGAATCACTTTATGATACAAAGGATGTGCAAATGGCTATGTGGAATTGGAGTGAGAAAATCACTGACTTTCTCAGCATGCTCCTCCTTCRCGTTCAGCTCTCTAGGAACGTGTTGTCTGCAAAAGACAGCAATATTGCTGGGAGCCACAGAAAATGAAAAGTTAAAACTGAAGGTAATAGGGAGAGCAAAAATTGATGTTGCCCMCAGGGTTTCCCTTGTGTAACATTGCCCACAGGCCAGTGAAGGCTGGGGACTGTTACTCTAAACTGTAGGACACACAGATGTTCAACTTGATTCTTACCAGGGAAAAGACCTTTCTGGTCGGAGTTCAGTTGGAATAATTTATTAGTATACCAATCAGCATTTTCACCCTAGGCAGTTATAAGCAGCTGCTTTCTATGTAATGAGTATTTAACTATACAAACAAATCTTTCCATCTGCACTCATAAATAAATCTGCACCTAAAGATGCCTAGTGTTGATCTGCTGCTAGCATAAATCAGAGAACCTGTCTTTATTTTAAAGGTAGCAACAGAGCTTTTCATTGGCATAACTAGAGTTAAATTCATGTATTTATATAGTTCAATGAGTAAGTCAGCTCAGTAGCAGTCAAAAACAAATAGGGTGTTAAAAATTGAGCAAGTAATGGAGAGCACATGTGCAACATTATGCCACTAAGTCTGTATCAGAATTCTCGTCTGTTTTGTGTAGCTTTGCTTTACAATCTCAGAAAAAAAGGTAATAGAGCTAGAAGAGATATGGAGATGGGCTGTGAGGGTGATGGCAATAGATTCAATTCTTTCAGACAGTGAGGGAAGGCTCCTCATCTAGAAAAGAAGTGCCAGGGTGTGAAATAGTCAGTGCTAGGAGGAGACAAAAGGGTCAAAATATAAAACCTGAGAACAGCAATTTTGCAATTTACAATATCATTGCAGCACATTTAAATACAGTAAGGGAAAATTAAACTTTTCTCAGGGTGCATAATAAAACTAGAAATCACTGTCAAAACATACCATGGAATCTAATGCTCTAGACAGGTTTGAAGAGCAAAAAGGAGACGAAAAGAATGCCCCTTCTTGTTCAGCCGGTCTGACGACTAGCAGTTTGCAGAGCCCTGAAGGGCTGACTGTTACCTTACCTTCTTGTGTGCCTCCTGTCAAAAACAGAGTAGTGGACTGTACAGATGTTTGTTCTCATTTAACAAAGCCTCTCACATATTCTTACTTCAGCTACTGAGTTTCATTTGTCAAATAAACCCATAGTCCCCTTTATTATATATAGTACTTTACATAAATGAAAATTGAGTTTTATCTGAGTTATTTTGTAGTGTTTTGTTGTAGGTCTTTTTAATTTTATTTTATTTCAGAAGGTCTAATTCCTTCTAACCACAGTATTTTAAACAAAACTATTACTTAAATTACTGTGCCACAACTTCACAGCCAAAAGCATTATGATTCTTGAGCTATACAGTAAAATCTATGATTTCATCAGGTTCTTTTTCTCACCAAGAATACAAATTGCTAATATTTACTAGCATGAGACTGCCAGTCAGACAATATATGAAACACTTCTGTTATTTTTATGGTTTGAAATGTGCAGAACATTCTATGGACTAAACACTGACTTCCTTATATTGACATAATAAAATCAATAATAGAAAAAAAAAAAAAACAAAGAGGGAGAAAAATTTATATTGTATTAAAAAAATTCTGAAAGCAAGATGTGAATAAGTAGAATCTTTAAAGTTAACAACTGAGATGGTAAAAGAACAGCAACTTAGAAGTTTACTCAAGTGATTCAGTAACATTTCTGACATTGTGCTCTATAATACAATTTTCTAGTTTTTCCCCAGCCAAGACTCAAAAGCAGAATAGAATAGAATAGAATAGAATAGAATAGAATAGAATAGACTATTTCAGTTAGAAGGGACCTACAATGATCAACTAGTCCAACTGCCTGACCACTTCAGCGCTGACCAAAAGCTAAAGAATGTTATTAAGGGCATTGTCCAAATGCCTCTTAAACACTGACAGGCTTGGGGCATCRACCACYTCTCTAGGAAGCCTGTTCCAGGGTTTGACCACCCTCTCGGTAAAGAAATGCTTCCTAATGTCAAGTCTGACCCCCCCCCCCCGACACAGCTTTGAACCATTCCCACGCGTCCTATCACTGGATCCCAGGAAGAAGAGCTCAGCACCTCCCTCACCACTTCCCCTCCTCAGGAAGCTGCAGAGAGCAACGAGGTCACCCCTCAGCCTCCTTTTCTCCAAACTAGACAAACCCAAAGTCCTCAGCCGCTCCTCACAGGACATGCCTTCCAGCCCTGTCACCAGCTTTGTTGCCCTTCTCTGGACGCATTCTCGGACCTTCACATCCTTCTAAAATGGTGGGGCCCAGCACTGCCCACAACACTCAAGGTGAGGCTGCACCAATGTTAAATACAGCGGGATAATCACCTCTTTTGACCAGCTGGCTGGTCGTGCTGTGGTTGGTCGTGCTGGTGCAGTTTGCCCTCGGCTGCCAGGGCTCACTGCTGGCTCCTGCCAAGCCTGCTGCCAACCAGCACCCCCAGGTTCCTTTCTGCAGGGCTGCTCTCCAGCCACTCCTCTCCCAATTTATACTTGGACMCGACATTACTCCATCCTACGTGCAGAATCCGGTATTTGGTCTTGTTAAATTTCATGCTGCTAATGATTGCCCAGCACTGCCCAGTGCTGCAGTCTATCTAGATCCCTCTGCAAGGCCTCTTGTCCCACAAGAGAGTCAACAGCACCTCCCATCATCAGCAAACTTACTAATGGTGCATTCAACTCCTGCATCCAGATCACTGATAAATACATTGAACAGCACTGGCCCTAGGATTGAACCCTGAGGAACACCGCTGGTGACCGGTCGCCAGCCAGATGTAACCCCATTCACTACAACCCTTTGAGCTCTGCCCTTCACCCAGCACACCATGAACCTACTCATCTCACAGCTGGACAACTTGTCCAGAAGGATGCCGTGAGGGACAATATCAAAAGCCTTATTAAGAACCAGGAAAATTACATCCACCCCCTTCCCTTCGTCCACTAGGCAGGTAACCTTAWTGTAGAAGGATATCAGATCAATTAGACACGACTTTCCCTTTGTGAACCTGTGTTCTCAAAGCACCCATTGCTTTCAATAGCAGCCAGTAAGATCTTCTCCATTATTTTTCCACATTCTGAGGTTAGACTAACAGATCTCTAGTTTCCTGGGTCTTCCCTCATGCCCTTCTTGTAAATCAGAATAATGTTGGTTAGCTTCCAGTCAACAGGGACCTCCCCAGACTCCCAAGACCTTTGGTAGATGTCYAAGAGGAGTTCTGCTGTAACAGGACTGTTAAACTTGTAACAGCCCCTTCAGTACTCTGGGATTAATCTCATCAGGCCCCATGAACATTCAGCTGATACAACTGGTCCCTTGCAATTTCAGTGTCCACAAATGGAAAGTCACTGTTCCCACACTCATGGTCCTCCGACTCAGGGGACCAGGCAATCCAAGGTCTGTCAGTATTATTAAACATTGAGACCAAAAAAGCATTGAATGCCTCCACCTTTTCTTTATTTGTCAGGTGACCATCTTCATCAAGTATCGATCCAATATTTTCCTTAGACCTCTTCTTGTCATTAACACACTTTAAAAAAGTCTTTTTTTGGCCTTCGTGTTTTCTCCCTACACATGTGAACCACAGCCCTGTAATCTTCCCGTGAATCCTGACCTTGCTTCCAGAAATCGTAAAATTTCTTTTTCTGCCTGAGTTCCAAGAGGAGTTCCCCGTTCAGCTGGTCTTCTCCCCCACTGGCTTGACTTTTGGCACAATGAGGTTGCCTAGTTCTGTGTTTTTAAAAGGTGGTTCTTAAAGACTGACCAGCACTTCTGGATCCCTAAGCCCTCAAAAACAGATTCCCAGGGGACACAGCTAAGTAGCTCCCTGAGTAGCTTAAAGTTTGCTCCCTTCAAATCCAGGGTAGCAACTCTGCTGACCTTTTTCCTCATTACACAAAAAATTAAAGTCAATAATTTTGTGATCACTGTGACCAAGACAGCCACCTACTATGTCATCTCCCACGAGTCCTTCTCTATTCACAAATAACAAGTCTAGGAGGGCATCCTTCCTAGCTGGCTCRCTGASTACTTSTAACAAGAAGTTATCATCTTCTACAAACTTCAAGAATCTCCAACACTTGCTCATCACAGCAGTATGATATTCCCAGCTGATGGCTGGGAAGTKGAAATCTCCCATAAGGACAAGGGCTACCGATCCAGAAATTTCTCCTAATTGCCTGTAGAATAACTCATCAGTGCATACATCCTGGCTGGGCAATCAGTAGTAGACACCTTCTGCAACATCTCCTTTGTTTTACATCTCCCTAATCCTCACCCAGAGGCTCTCAACCACATCATCCCTAACTGTAAGGGCTGTATACTCAAACYTCTCCCTTACAYACAGTGSAACTCCTCCATCTTACCTGCCCTGCCTACCCCTCCTGWCCAGCCTGTAGCCCTCCATCYCAGCACTGCAATCGTGGGACTCATTCCAAAAAGTCTCACTAATACCAATATCATCATAGCTCTGGCAATAGACCAGCGTTTCCAGTTTGTTCTAGTGCGTTTGTGTACAAGCATTTCAGATGTGATGCTAAGCCCTTGGTGCTCCCTGGAGCAGTGTAAATGTTTCCACTAGCATTGCCACCCTCAGGCRATGCCACGCCAACCCTTCACTTACCTTCAGCTCTCCTGATGGTATCCCCTTCCTCTACCAATTCTAGTGTAAAGCCCTCTCAATCAATCCTGCCAGCTTACAAGCAAAGAAGTGTTTCCCTCATCGGGACAGGTGGATCCTATCAGGCCCCAGCATATCTTGTGTCTCGAAGTCTCTTCCATGGTTATAAAAACACAAAGTTCTGGTGGAGGCACCAGTCCTGGAGCCAGGCGTTGATGTCTTGGGCAGGCCTGTTTCTTTCAACRTCTCCCCCCATTACTGGGAGGATTGAGGAAAACACTGCCTGTGCTCCTGAATCCTTTAACTTTCTTCCCAGGGCCCTGAAATCTCTCTTGATTGACCTTGGACTTCTTGTTGCAACATCATTAGTACCCACATGAAAAGCAGGAGTGGGTAATAATCTGAAGGCTGTACTAAGCTCATCAGTTTTCTGGTGACATCCCTGATCCAAGCCCCAGAGAGGCAGCARACTTATCAGAAAAGAGGGTCCGGTCTGCAGACGGGTGTCTCCTTTCCCCTCAGGAGGGCATCACCTATGACCATAACTCACTATTATTTCTTATTGGTGATGGTCTTAATGCAGCTCTTGATGCAAGGGATTGGTTGATCTGACTTTGGTGAGAGAATTTACACAGACTCCCCCTCTTCCATCTCATCATGCCCTTTGTCTACCATACCCAGGGACTTATACCTATTCTGTAAAGGTAGCTGAGGGGGCAAGGAGGGGTTCCTCTTACAGCTCCATGCAGTAATTTGCTTCCACTCCTTCCTATCCCTCATATCACYGCCTTCGTCCTGGCGCAAAACAGATACTGGACCTACCACAGTAATGTGTGTTAGAATTTTTGAAGCTCTGTTTGCCCAGCTCAACTTACTCCTCTATGAAATTAAAAAGAGCATTTTATCACCYCCTGAAAAGACTTAGACTCAATATTTGAAAAAATATAGCACCTTCATCTCTCTTTAAAAAGAGTCCCCTTCAACTTCACGTTGTGCCACTGGAAAAGTCACGCATTTTTAGAATACAAAAAAGGAATACATCAACTTCCTCATGTTTAGCCAAAACAAACTAATATCATTCACTATTCATTATTCTTTGAACTCCCATTTTCACTTTTTCTGTCTTTCT
This sequence comes from Oceanodroma leucorhoa, assembly GCA_030449065.1. Classification (NCBI taxonomy): domain Eukaryota; kingdom Metazoa; phylum Chordata; class Aves; order Procellariiformes; genus Oceanodroma; species Oceanodroma leucorhoa. Next base: position 638,269 of record JASVER010000143.1, on the reverse strand, counting down.
CTGTCTTTTCTGTTACATCTTTAYGTTCTTCTTTCACTGTATTTACTTTTTTTTTTCAAGTATTACTGCTTGTTTTTATATCTCCTGTCCATATCATGTAACTTTCTTGTTAACCCAGGCCCCAGTTTTCAAAGGATTTTAAAATAGTCAGGTTCCCAGTTTCTAGTGGCACTCAGGGGGATTTCTGTACATGACATATGATTATATTTTGACATATATATTTTTTGCCACTCTTAAATATTAGCTCTCTTAATTGAACAGCTAATAACTTTTTATTACTGCTTGATCTCTTATTTTCCAATCCAAAAGACACTCATTTTTATTGGAAGAAGTGTCCTACTTATGCCCAAATGAATGGTTTCAAATTATAGGGCATCAAAAAGCTCTAAATTATCCAATTGCATCCATCTTTGCACTTGTTCTATTTATACTAGTATTTTCTGTGATATACTAAGTGTTCCTTCTCTTTTTGTTAATTCTCTGCATTGGTTCATATATTATCACAYCCATACAATAACACAAGATTTTATTCACATATTATAGCTACTCTTTTTCTGGGAGAAAAAAAGCAAAGATCAAGATGCACAACAGTAATAGAGCATTAAAAAAAAAAAAAAGCAACCTGTAGTTTTAAAATAATAAAAAAAATACTATCTGAAGTCATAAGACCTCCTTGAAAATACACAAATACAATTCTGCCTCAGGTTTACCTTGCAAACACTCTTCTATTCTTTAATTTTTGCCTGGATGCAATAGTACGTCTGCTAAGAAGGCTGCAGTCAGTATAAAAGCCTTGGACTGTTTCAATGGAAATTCCACATTTGGGATGAAGTTAAATTATGAACATTATAATTTWGGGGAAAAACAAACAAAAACCTAAATATTTTTCTTCTCCTTTAATTTCAGAAAGAGCTCAAATTTTCTCTAAAGCATAAACTCAAGTAAATTTTGAAATGGTGGCTAAAGAAGATTCTGATGCTAGCTGAGATCTAGATTCGCCAGTCCTATGGTAGTGGTCAGAGGACAACGGGATCAGAAGGTAGTTCACACAGCATGAGGTGCAAGTCTGCAGTAGCCTTTTCAGTTTTCTCTAATCTCCAGGACAGCTTCTGCCAGAAGTTCGTACCTGATGAAAAAAAAAAGGGAAATGAGATCATCATGGGTCTCGCAGAAAAGGCAAACTTGTTATGGGATGTTATAAGGGGCTTGTGGKATTGAGTGAAACTTGTGGTGTCAGAGGAATGCAAGGTTAGGAAAAGGAGGGCTCAAGGTGGATCAAGTTGGAGCAAGCATGGCAAAAAGGAGAGACATTTCAGAAAACAGAAATCCAGACAAAGACAATTTCTTATGGAAAACACAAGAATGATTCCCAACGGACACCGGAGCAGTGCAAGGAGCACCAGCAGTGGCGGCAGCCAGCAGCAGTGGGACACACGAGGGGTACACATGGACAAGCAGAAACTTGACTGAAGGGGGCGTTCCCCAAGCAAYTGACCCCAGACCCACTGACTGGATGAGACAGCAAGGGGCGGAGCCTGCACCTGGCAGCATGGCAGATTTGAACCGGTGAAAACAATCAGCCCAGCTGATAGCAAYGAATGAGCATATATATATTTCCCAGCGGGCAGGGGCATGCCAGCAGGCAGCATGGTGACCACCTGGCAAAAAGYATTGTCCTCTGCGTCTCCTGAKCTTCTAGCACCTGGTAGAACCRATGCAGCCACAYAGACAGAGCTCCTGTCAAAGCATGTGACCACCCAGCTTTCCAGCTGKGGGATATGCGCAGGGATATTCCTGGAGGTGGAGAGTGAGAACAAGCAGGCCTGTGGGAGGTGTGACTRGATAGGTTAACTGTTCTGCTTGGTGGCCGAGCTAGAGGAAGAGGTGGTCACACTGAGGAGTATTTGAGAGTCTGAGAAGGAYATTRATCAATGGAGCTGTGMTTTGCCATCTTTGATGCATGCAAGCCAACTCTGCGTGGCCACTACGGAGSCAGGTCTAGGATGTGTTTTGTGCCAGGAGGAAGGCAGCRTTACAAGGGATAAGGAGGGGTGGCAGAAAGTTACAGCATGAAGCTGTAAGAGAAACCACTCCTTACCCTCTAAGATACCCTTACAGAATAGGTCTGAGGCCCTGGGTACAGTAGAGGAAGTGCATAATGAGGAAGTGCAGAGGAAGAGCCTGTGCAAGCAGTCTTGCCAAGGTCAGAGAGACCAACCCCTCTCAACAAGACCTGCATTGAGACCAGCACTGAGAACAAACAAAGGTGAATTATGGTCATTGGTGATTCCCTCCTGTGTGGAACAGAAGCAGCCATTTGCAGATCAGAGCCTCTTTTCAGGGAAGTTTGCTCCCTCCCTGGGGCCCAAATTAARGACGTCACCACAAGACTGAAGAGCTCAGTACAATCTTCAAACTACTATCCATTCCTRCTCTCTCACGTGGGTACTAATGACATCGTAACAAAAAGTCTGAGGTCGATCAAAAGAGATTTCAGAGCTCTGGGAAGAATGCTAAAAAATTTAGAAGCATAGGTAGTGTTTCCTCAATCCTCTCAGTAATGGGGGGAGACTTTAGAAGAAATAAGAGAGCCCAGAATACCAATTTCTGGCTCTAGGACTGGTGTCTCCACCAAAACATTGGGTTTTTAAACCATGGAAGATCTTTCGAGGCACAAGGTGYGCTGGGGCCTGACAGGATCCACCTGTCCCGCTGGAGAAAACATGTCTTTGGGGGTAAGCTGGTGGGACTGATTGAGAGGGTTTAAACTAGAATCGATGGGGGAAGGGGATACCAACAGARTTGCAGTAGGTAAGCCAAGGGTTGCAATGCAGCACCTGAGGGTGGCAACGCTAGTGGAAACATTTACACTGCTCCTGGGAGCACGGAGGCCTCAGGAACATATCTGAAATGCTTATACACAAACGCATGCAGTATGAGAAAGAACCAAGATGAACTGGAAGCATTGGTTAGTTCCCAGAACTATGATATCATTGGTATTGGCAAGACTTTTYGWAATKAGTCCCACARTTGCAGTGCTGGGATGGAGGGCTACGGGCTGGTCAGGAGGGGTAGGCAGGGCAGGCGAGGTGGAGGTGTCGCACTGTATGTAAGGGAGAAGTTTGAGTATACAGCCCTTACAGTTAGGGATGATGTGGTTGAGAGCCYCTGGGTGAGGATTAGGGAGATGTAAAACAAAGGAGATGTTGCAGAAGGTGTCTACTACTGATTGCCCAGCCAGGATGTATGCACTGATGAGTTATTCTACAGGCAATTAGGAGAAATTTCTGGATCGSTAGCCCTTGTCCTTATGGGAGATTTCCACTTCCCAGCCATCAGCTGGGAATATCATACTGCTGTGATGAGCAAGTGTTGGAGATTCYTGAAGTTTGTAGAAGATGATAACTTCTTGTTACAAGTACGCAGTGAGCCAGCTAGAAAAGATGCCCTCCTGGACTTGTTATTTGTGAATAGAGAATGAGCAGGTTCGTGGTGAGCTGGGTGAAGAATTGACTGAAGGGCAGAGCTCAAAGGGTTGTAGTGAATGGGGCTACATCTGGCTGGCGACCGGTCACYAGCGGTGTTCCTCAGGGCTCAATCCTAGGGCCAGTGCTGTTCAATGTATTTATCAATGATCTGGATGCAGGAGTTGAATGCACCATTAGTAAGTTTGCTGATGATGGGAGGTGCTGTTGACTCTCTTGTGGGACAAGAGGCCTTGCAGAGGGATCTAGATAGACTGCAGCACTGGGCAATCATTAGTGGCATGAATTTTAAGAAGACCAAATGCCGGATTYTGCAYGTASGATGGAGTAATGTYGTGTCCAAGTAWWAATTGGGAGAGGAGTGGCTCAAGAGCAGCCCTGCAGAATGGGATCTGGGGGTGCTGGTTGGCAGCAGGCTTGGCAGGAGCCAGCAGTGAGCCCTGGCAGCCAAGAGGGCAAACGACACCCTGGGGTGCACCAACCACAGCACGACCAGTCTGTCAAGAGAGGTGATTATCCCGCTGTATTTAATGTTGRTGCAGCCTCACCTTGAGTGTTGTGGGCAGTGCTGGGCCCCACCATTTTAGAAGGATGTGAAGGTCYRAGAATGCRTCCAGAGAAGGGCAACCAAGCTGGTGACAGGGCTGGAAGGCATGTCCTSTGAGGAGCGGCTGAGGACTTTGGGTTTGTCTAGTTTGGAGAAAAGGAGGCTGAGGGGTGACCTCGTTGCTCTCTGCAGCTTCCTGAGGAGGGGAAGTGGTGAGGGAGGTGCTGAGCTCTTCTTCCTGGGATCCAGTGATAGGACGCGTGGGAATGGTTTAAAGCTGTGTCGGGGGGGGGTCAGACTTGACATTAGGAAGCATTTCTTTACCGAGAGGGTGGTCAAACCCTGGAACAGGCTTCCTAGAGAAGTGGTTGATGCCCCAAGCCTGTCAGTGTTCAAGAGGCATTTGGACAATGCCTTTAATAATTTGCTTTAATTTTTGGTCAGCACTGAAGTGGTCAGGCAGTTGGACTAGATGATTGTCGTAGGTCCCTTCCAACTGAAATTATGTTATCCTCTTGTATTCTTCTGTTCTAAAACCTGTTTCTGTCATGTTGCATATGATTGGCAAGGTACCTCAAACAATCAGCCTTATTCAGTAGTAGCTATAGGTCAGAATAGTAGGTCAGAATGTGCTCCAATCCTGGAAATTATAACTGGGGGGGGTTGACCAGAAGAAAAACAAAAGAGAAAAGCAAACAACAACTGATAGCATTTTATGAATAGTCTCAGRAAATGCATATTTTAACATGAGTAAATGCTATCTTCTTTGCTGAATGYGGATAACTAAATTCTGTGGATTACCAAGTAATCACCATTCTTTATTCACTTTGCTTTGAGACACATTGTTCCGTATTTCAAAGGGTTTAAGTTAAGAAAGAGTTGACTGCAACATAATATAGACTCAATATACAATGATATCACTTTTTAAAAAATACTTTTAAAAATATATTTTGTTTCACAGTTAAGCCTACAAAAAACCACGAATGATTGCTTTTGCAAAACAAAACAAAGCACTTGGTTTTAACTGACTGTAAGATGCCAGCATTGACTACTCCTTTAACAATATAAAATGGAATTTAAAATCAACATAAATGCAATGAAAGATGCTTTATGGTGTAAAAGAGCTTCACTGTTAATAAGAATACAGGATTCAAATATATTTTTCAAAACAAGTATTCATAGAAAAATATATTATCTGATGTGAGATTATTTTGGTTTATCTGTTTTGAGTTTCTCCAGAGCACTGAGGTTTGTTACTGACTCTTAACYCCCTGAAGACTAGGCAATAAAGTGTATGATACATGATAAAACACAGATACTGAAAGAAGATAATGAGTAAAATTATGTGTCTCTGTAGGCATGGTCTGAATTAGCATCCCTTTWCTTATTAAGGCAATCTTTACTTACAAAGTCATGTGGATACTCAGGGTACTTAGAAGATTATCTTTCAACAGAAAATGCTTGGAAATCTATAACCAATTAAATAATTAACATTTTCCTAATATATAGAGCCAAGGATGGTATCTATGGAAGAGGTACTGTCCCTTATTGTTATGTAGGATCCTTTACTAAAAATAACAGCAATTTCTGGTAACCTTTTAACCCCAGTTTCATCTTTCATAGCCCTTTGAGACGGGTACTGGAAGTTTTACATCCTCAACTGAAAAGAAAGAAGGGCATGAGCTACTCAGATATTTTACTTAAAAAAGAGAAAAAAGGAGTACATAAAAATTCCAAATGTGTACACGATGTAAACGAGGCACTTTCATGTTCACACAGGCAGAACAAAAACAAAAAAGAATCCCTGCAGCAAAAAATTCTCTGTCCTCTCATGTTAAAACTTAAAAAAGAAGAGTCAATCTTAGAGAAGCAAATTCACAAAAAAACCTCCAACTGTCCAGCTGTGTTCTTTTTTCATAGAGCTGATCAAAATCCTCAGATAGAATAGAAAGCAGTAGTTTTCAGAAAGCAAGGCCCTGTTTCTCTGCTTTAACAGCAAAAAACAATGAGCATATTCCACCTGTTTTCTGTTCAACATCCACCCAAACCTTCTCATGTCATCCGGTGGGGCCCCTAAAAAAACAGCAAAGGCAATTTTTACATAATGATTCAATTTAGTTTTGGTCTTGCATTGTTTAAATSACCTGGAGTTGTACTACACAATACCAAATGAACAAGTTCTTGTTCCTTTAGTGGACCATGTTTCGACATGAAAAAGATATATACATACCCAGAATTCTCTTGGCTTTGAAGAGCCTTTGTGTAAAGTTTTCCTGTAAATGAAATTTTGGGAGATTGCTCATCCATTACAAATTGCTTTGAGGAGTATGACACTCATATTTATGTTCTGTGGGCTTTAAAATTTGCATTTTTCTTTGTACACTTTTTGCTTGAGTGACATGGGATATACATTTTTTTGTATATATCTTTTTATATACTTTGTATATGTATTTATATATATATTTGGATTTCCCTTCCCAAATCAAAATGAACAAGTTGTCTTCCTTTAGTAGCTAAACTTAGTAGCAAACCACATGTAAAATATATACTGTATATCCTAGGGGTCCTGCATAATACTTTCTTGATAAATAATGCCTTCTTATAAGGAAAATAAAGCTAAATATAAGAATGTCCTCAAATTATTCTAACAGGTAAAATGGCCTCAGAAGCATTCACATCTGCCATAGAAACTATAAAAACTGATGCAATAGTTCTGTTCATCAGAATGCCATTAATTCCTGTATGAATTTTAGAAAACAAGCATAAATGAAAAAAAAAATCCAATGAGACAATATTGTTTATGAAGAGAGTGCTAAAAATGTAAACAAAATAATATTTACACTAAATGAGGTTTTCTTAGATGAGGTTAAGTCTAGACTTAGTTAGACATTTCTAGATCAGGTTCGTCATTTTTTCTATACTGTTTCAGGGCTACAGAATGAAACCTTTAAACAAGGGTTGACATTAACAGATGACAGAGCCCCAGTGAAATATCAGAAGTGGTCTTTGAGGTGTGCTGCTTGATACAGGCAACCTGGCCCACTCAAACAGAAAGCTGGAACAAAACCCTAACCTCAGAGGAACATATGCATGAAACAATAACCAAAAGCCCCAAAGTGCTTCCTAATAAGATTGCATGCATCAAAAAAAAAGATGTATTCTGATTCTTTTCATTTTATCAATTATTACTTAACATGTCTATAGTCCARCATAAGCTGTAAGTACACAGATTGAAGAAAAATGTATGTATAATCTCTTTGACTTTCCAATCAAAGCTGAAGATCTGAGCATGTGATTTAAGTGTGTGCACAAACCAGGTACAGAAAAAATAACTTTGCGGTTTGGGATTTTTTTTTGTACTGTTATGGGTCTATTTTAATACCTGAAAATCTTTCATAAACATCTGCCAAACATACATGAAATTTGCTTGAATGTACCAGCTGAGTTCTTTTCAATAAAAAATTGGAACTATTAAAGTCTGCAATTATGTCCTGAAGATGCTAGACATTTCCTTGTTCTTTTATTCTTACTTCTAAATTGGGAGGGAGGGACTGTATCTCTTTTTYTATAATTTTCTGCTGTTAAAAGAATGTTTACAATTTATTCTTAATTAACAACAAAATGATTCTGTAATCAGTGGCAAAGTTCAAAACTGTAGTAAGTGAGCCTTTTGTGAGTATATTTTTAAATYAATTCATTGTGGTTTGTTCCCAAGCTTTCTATGTTTTATAAAAGTGTAGAAAGCTGAAGAGTTTCAGCATACTCTTGAAGATATAATGTATCAAATCAATGCAAGTAAACAGTTAACAGGAAGAAATAGTAAGGTTTCCATGCATTTATTTAATTTCTAAAACATTTGTCCTTAATAATCAAAATAATTGTATGCATGTCTTTAAAAATATGGATGGTCCTTCTAAAAACTAAACCTACTGACACAGGCTGTAGTAACTTATCTACACCAAACAGCCTACGACACTAGGGTCATTCTGTCACTGGGCTTCTTAACGGTTTCCATGTTCCTGCATAGGAAAAGTCTTAGTCTGGACTACAGAACAGCTTTAATGTCATGGCTCAATTGCTTTAATAGGTGGGTCTATAACAAAGAAACGGTATATCTATCAAACATAGACACAGATGTGACACTAGAGTCATGAATGACATTATACAGCCTCGGAAAAAGACGTAAAAGTTAGAATTAGATACAAGGAAGCACTTTCCAAAGCATGAAGGATATATTCCCAAACCACTTAGAAATGCCTAAAATCTGTATACGAGTGTTTTAAAAAGGAAACATTGCGGTCAGTGTTGGCAGCTCTGACTAGCATGCAGCTGAGAATTGGAAAGCACCAATAAAAAATGCACTATAACAGAAAGAGGACTTTTTGCTTGACATGTAGGGAGAGTTAAAAAGAACAGCAGCCCTTTTCATTCTCTCTCTCTGAAGATCTATGTACAGTTGATTAGCCAAGCTAGGACGCATCACCTGGAAATGGCTGAAAATAATCCAGGCTGCATTAAAAATGAAGTAAGCAGACAATTATCAGGCGTATGTGTTAAGTGTAAATTTATATGAAAAATATTCAATATTTGCTTCCTGARATATGTTAATAAATTTTGGCTGAACTAAACCATTATTAGTACATTTTTTCTCGTTTTCTGTACTTTCAGAATACTGCAAAATGGTGATAATTCCTAACAGTATGAACAAACCTGGAGCAAAATGCAGATGACACCAAGCTGAGAGTGCAGTTGATACACTAGAAGGAAGGGATACCATCCAGAGGGACCCTGGCAGGACCCTGAGGAGTGGGCCTATGAGTTCAACAGGGCAAGTGCAAGGTCCTGCACCTGGGCAGGGGCAATCCTCAATGTCATAGAGACTGGGGGATGAATGGATTGAGAGCAGCTCTGAGAAGAAGGACTTGGGGATACTGGTGGATGAAAAATTGGATGTGGGCCAGCAATGTGTGCTTGCAGCCCAGAAAGCMCATCCTACCCTGGGCTGCGTGAAAAGAAGCGTGGSCAGCAGGTCGAGGGAGGTGATTTTGCCCTCTACTTTTCTCTCATGAGACTCCACCTGGAGTACTCCATCCAGTTCTGGGGTCCCCAATACAAGAAAGACATGGACCTACTAGAGCGGGTCCAGAGAAGGGCCACAAAAATGGTCAGAAGGCTGGAATACCTCTCCATAGGCTTTGAGCAACCTGATCTAGTGGCAGACGTCCCTGCCCATGGCAGGAGGGTTGGACTAGATGAACTTTGAAGGTCCTTTCCAACCCAAACCATTCTATGATACTGTGATTTTAAAATTCTCCACTGTTCGTGGTGCATTTGTGCTATCACTCATTCAACATCCACTTTTATGCAATACTTGTGTAATGTAGCTCTTACCATGCACTATTTTCTCCTCCAGAATCCTAAAGTTACTTTCTGCCTTCACTAAAACCCACACACTTCATGTCATATAGCGTCACAAGCACCAGAAATGAATGGGGAACCAGATGTGAGAAGTTTCAGCTTGAAGTATCTTTTTTCTATCTTTTTAATAATTTTGCTTAGGAAGTCCTCCACGGCAACCAGCTGGTATTGCCAGTGGCTTAGAAAACCTAAGCTGTGTATGTATTCAAATGAGAATAATCAGGGGTAAATATTAAAGGAGTCCAAATGCATTCTTGAGACAGATGCCATTATAAGCAAGCTTAATAAAAATAAAAGAATATTTAAAAAAAAAAAAAAGGACTGGCACATTAATAGAAGAATAGCCTTTGGCAAGGGCAAGGCGTCTGAAACAACTCAATAACAAAATTCATGGGGTGTTTAATGAAACCTATGTTATTGTGATAGAAGGAAAAAAGTACAGAAGTGTTAAATGGAGCTTGCAGCTGTTTTGCAGGTTTCTCCAAGCTTCAATTATTAAGAGTCTGGAAGGCTGAGGGGAGGGACAGCTGAAGAAAAAAGTTTAAAAATTAAACGTAACATTTAAAAAAAAGTCAACTGCAAAATATCCATCACCTTGCACTGTGAAGGATTGGTTACTGAATGGCTTGTTTTCTGTGGTTACATTTTGAAAACCTTTTATAAACTGAAAGGAATGCCACCCTCAGAGRAAAGGGATATGCTAGATTACACTTCCTGCGATACTCGTCACCATGACCCACAGCCACTGCCGTGCTTCCACACTCYGGATGTGGGGAGTGTCACCACTGAGCAACGCTATGCCCAGAGGAGAGTTTTCCCATCCCCTCCTCAGCCTGACTGCCACAGGCACCCACCTCCTTTTCCCCTTCCCAGAGCAGACATGCGCACGGAGCAGAAACATGGCTGGCCACACTGGCTCATCAGGACTGTACTTTGCTCCGGGGGCATAGGCACACCCTCGCTGTTTTAATTCATGTCCATGCTCACATCCACAGGTTGCTCAGCCCCTAGAGTTGTCCTTGAGATCCTGTCCAGCACCTGTGGGCATATTAAATACCCATAACTTGGGCTCCTTTTTATCCAGTGTCCAGCTCCAAATCTGAGTATTTCCAGTTCCTGGTTTCTTCCTCCATGCCAGCTAGTCCAGATTGAAGTTTGCTAGTGAATCACACACACACAGATGAACAGAGTATAAACTCTCAAGAAAAATTTAAAACTTAAAGTAGTTTTTCATGTCATTAACCAGATATCCTTATGAACCAGATGTCCTTGCAATGCACGTATCCTTACATTCCAGATACCCTTAGACGGTGTACATCTCTGTGCTGACAACTTTCAATTACTTCAACAGTATTATTCTTCCACTGCAGGYTCATCATGTTTAATGCATTACACCTGCTATTCATGAATATTTTACTGTGTCATTTTTGTGAGTAGTAAACACTGTAAAGAAGAAAGCCCAGAGGAAACCTCTCACAACCTGCAGCTGCAAAAACGCAAGCTCCCCCTAACTGCTGTGCCTTTATACCTGTAACCCTACCATGGAGGCGATGTCTGGGATAATATTTGCAGCTATTCCTAAACTTTTCTGCCCAGATTACCAGCATACGTACTGTGYGTGCTAGTGGGTTTTTTTCAAGAAAAAAGATCTTTCATTCTTTAAATTCACTATCAATTGTATTCTTCTACAAATAAAAAGCCACATCGTTGAGTAGTAAAAGTGGATGCAGTGCCATTGAATTTAACAGAGAGATATTGACTGAGAACACAAGATCTTTGTTTCAAGGTTTTCTACTTGTTAGATTGAAATAATGTTAAAATGTCTGTTATAATACAGTATTTTCATGGCATTCCTCTAAGCTATGGTTTGGGGGTAGCTATCCAAAGCTGGCTGTCTACTGTGCCTAATCTCAAACTACACACATCAATCCAATTTTTTTGCATATTTTTCCCATTAATCCCATAATTTTGCACAAAGCACATTTGTCAGTTTATATGTCCATATGGAATATAAGATTCAGTTTATACAGAGGCTTCATTTTGAGATTTGCACATTACCCAATTTAGTGTGAAAGTATTTTCTCCTGCTGACAAATGTTAGATTGGAAAGATACATTATGCAATAAAATCAAGGGAAAAATGCCAAATCTGCAGGAATTTTGCAACATGAACATATTTAAAATTGACTAAAAAATAGCTGCAACATTTAGACTCTCAACTTGCAAGTATGGAAATAAACTTGAACTTACTTAGAACCAAACAGCTTCTGCCTTCAAGGAGTCTGACATTTGCATCCCTAATAGTCYCGAGATTTCTAACAGAAAATCAAAACATCCCTATCTGAACACTGAAAAGTGGAGATATAAATATATATATATGTCTGTTTATATATGCATTAGTTAGAAACATTTTTAACTACCTACAGCCTATGGCAAGACAGAATTTTTACAYGGGTATTTACAGAGAGCTGCAAAATGTGTCAGCACAGAGGTAATGCTGAGCTGTTTCACGCTTAATAATCATATTTAAATAACTAGATATTTCCTAAATAGCATTTTCCTAAGAGCCTTTTAAGTGCAGTAGTGTGTCCAGCAGCGTTAGAGGTTATTACCCAGAAGAACTTGTGCAGTATATAAGACAAATAAAAAAATGAATATTAAACATTTGCAACAACAACATGGCAGCAACATAATCATCCAATTGATTTCACTGAGTATTTTTGAAACTCTCAGTGCAATGATTTTTTTCAAACATTTTTCTCCTGCTATTTTCCTATSAAAAGCCATTTTGTAAAATGAAGTAATGAAGCTCTATGTTTACTTCCAATAACTTTTTAGGTTAAATGATCTCAAGTAAAATGAAGATTGGTATTTATTCTGGGCTTCATCCTTGATGCAGCTCCTAGATCAGGTGAGATCATTTAATGTACTATTCATTTTACATGCACTTATTAGAAACAGTCCAATGAGCCTCCGATGAAGGTTAATACTGACTTTGGAGAAAGTTGGGACYAACCCATGCAGAGACGGGTTGGAGGAACTGGCTGGTTAAAAACCCAGTGTGAAACCCCGTGTGATTGAAAGTTATATAATTTCCTGATTGTTTGGAATAAAATGGGGAGAGGGTTTGCCCTCGTGAGAGATCACGGGTTTGCCAAGAGATAACCAAACGTCTGCCTAAAAACAAGCCTAAACCAGTCTTGAAGGTCCAGGGGAAGCACATAGAGCATCCCCTGATGGGAAAGCTCAGAAACAGTGTGTGGATGTGTTGCATGCACAGATCTGTGAATAACCTGCCACGCAAAAGAGAAGATGGCAGTACAAGGGAGAGGAGAAGTTCWCCACTGTGAGAGGAGATGTAGGGCTGCATACAGATGTGCATGTGTACCTGTATATTTATGTATAATACCCTGTGCATCAAGCTAAGGGAATGGTTATWTTTATGGTGTTTTGCAATTTTGTCATGCCTCCATTGCCCTTGCCCTCCATTGTGAAAGTGAGCTAAAACTTGTGTGCGTTGGAAYCCTAAAGGTGTGTCCAGGGTTTGCACTCCTCACCCTGGGAGTTTCATCTTCCAAAATACCTACATATTTTTTAAAAGTAGAACAAGAACACTCAGATCAACATTAAATGACAAGGAGAAAATTAGTTTCAGAAATTAGATCCTTCTAAGAATTCTGGATCAAGAAATGTTTTAATCAACTCAATATTTTCAATTTGACATGTAATTAAATGCTGCATTTCATTTTAGACCTAATTAACTTTTCTTCTTTTTTTATCAATTAAAAAATGAAAACACTACTTTAAAATAAGAGTATGTTTCATTTAAAAAATGCTGAAATTAAACATTTGACATAAAAAACCTCTTTTCCCATATGAAATTAATGACTGCATTTTATCTATGTTTATTAATAGCTTTGTTCATGCAAAATATACTTTTCAATGAACTTTTAATCTTCAAAAAAATGTGYCCACCTCTATACAGTGTCACTCTACCTCTTCTCAAGAAGCTTGTATTGCCTCTGCCTAAAYTGACTAAAGTTGTGCCACCATTATCTGGGGCTACATATATGAAAAATAGTGCTTTAAAAATTATTCATGTGTGAGATAATATTTGGAAAATAATCCTAAGCCAACACAAGTATAAAAGGTTTTTTCGCCTTTTATATATTTCCTAGAGGCAGTTTGATGTAAACRTCAGATTCTGCAGGCTGGACTCAGGGACCTGTAAGTGCACAAATACATCAGTAGCTTATCAATGTACCCAAGGATCATAGCAGTTTTCAGCACACTGAAAGCTGATGGCAARTTCTGTCTGCACTTTGAAATTGCAGCATTATAAACTAATTCAGATTTGGTCTATTTCATGGTAAATATTTATAGCACAGTGCTAGGACAAGATTCCTAGAAAAATTTCATCAGAGTTTTAAAAAGCTATTTGCAAAAGATGTAAACAGATTTCCACCCCACCACCCAAAAAAACCCCCCAAAAAACAAACAAAAAAAACCCCAATACAAACCCACAAAGGAGGTAGATCAAGCACTCAGTGGTCTGTACTTGTTGTTAAAGTCAATGGAGAAGAGATTATTTTTTCCAAGCCTTCCATGAAGGTTATACCAGCTCATGGCAATCAAATAATGACATATTAASCTCTGGTTTGCACTAATATTTTACACTGTTGTGGTCCTTTGTTTCTTTGTTACCTCATTATGTAAACTTACCTGGTTGTGTGAAAATAATCAGGAATCCTAGATTGTGCTATTGTGCTGGCCCACACTCTCAAATGAGAAAACACCTATGAACCTGGATATGCCAACCCCTTTCTTGTCCAAAGGGAAACTGCAAAAAAAAATTGAAAATTAAGGTTAATGAACTTYTGTTTATATGGCACTGTAGGGAATCAGTCATTTAAACCACCAGACCCTCTGGCATAGAGTACAARAGAGGCTGCTAATTAACAGTGGTTATTAATCATACTTCTCCCCTCTTCAATCATTCCAAGAGGAGCTTGCAYTACAAGTGCTCTCCTTGGTTTGAGAAGAGCAGCTGTATCTATTCCYACGTATTCGAACAGACAGATGTTGGAAGGACTTTAATTTTCATACATTTGTCTGAGAAAAGGTCTTATTGTTACAGTGTCAGTCTTAAGACTAATGCTTCTTAAGGTGATGCTGCTGCTCCAGCATCGAAAATAGGGCACTTGAGCATTCCCAAGTATAGTACTTTATAAATTCATTATAGGTGAATGTAAATTAATGTATGTGGGAAGACAAACATAAAATTATTATTGGCTCTAAGCTGRTCACTCAAGAGCATGATATTAGTGTTGTGATAGACAGGACCACAAGAAGGTCATCTCAGTAGAGTGAAAAGTCACACAAAATGTTAGAAATTATTAGGGAAGGGAAAAAGAGCAAAATAAAGTAAGCTAAGGTGCCACTGTTTAAATCCAACTCTTATGCATATCTTAAATATTATCACAAAATCACAGAATTGCTGAYGTTGGAAGGCACCTCTGGAAGTGGTACCACAGCCAGTCCAAATACCTGGTCAGGAAGGGTCAGCTARAGCAGGTTGCSCAGGATTGTGTTCAGTAGGGTTTTGAATATCTCCAAGGATGGTGAATCCACAGCCTCTCTGGGCAACCTAAGGCAGTGTTTGATCCCTCTCATGGTAATAAATAAATAAATAAATAAATAAATAAATAAATAAAATTTCTTGTGTTTAAATGGAATTTCCTGTATTTCAGTCTGGACCCACTGCCTCATGTCCCTTCACTGGACACCACTGAAAGAGCCTGTCTCTCTCTCTTTTATATCCTCCCATTGGGTATTTATACATATCGACAAGAGCCCCCCAAAACCGCCCCTTCTCTAGGCTGAACAGTCCCAGCTCTCTCAGCATCTCCTCATGCCTAGCCCTAGACACAGCACTCCAGATGTGGCCTCACCARCGCCRAGCAAGGATCACCTCCTTGACCTTCTGGCAATGCTCTGCTGGTTGAAAACAGTTAAAGGTTAGCATAGTAATAGGAAGAAATGTCACATATGTTGGTGTTATCTTTCYCATGCATGAGGGACAACTTCTCTCTCAGTGCCTGAACACTGTGGTAAAAGTGAGAGTAGCTAGGCAGACTGTTGTTTTCACCTTGCAAGGCCATTGCCACATCCAGATGACTTCCAAAACACTTTGCAGYATTAGGGAGCATACTTGAGCCTAATTTTATCCATTGCTGAAAAGCAGCAAATCATTGTTAGTCCATAGGCACACAGCTCAACAGGTTAGGACAAGATCTGAAGAATAGCTAATTCTTACACTGTTAATGATTGGAACAAAAAGCGCCTCCAAAACTGTGAGATTATCACCTTTTTTATGTTATGTTATTGACCTCATTAAACTGAAAGACAGAGAATGATAACSGTCCATGAAAATTGTAATTTTCAAATGTGTTATCTCCTTTCTTCTTCAGATTAAGTATTGKCTTATTTAATAAAATATAATTGTACAGAACAATTTATTCCAACTTTCATTTTATAGACATATTACTGCTGTGTGTCAATATAACTCTTAATTCTAGAATCAAGCATTAGATCAACTATTAAAATTGATAGCATACATGAGCTAACCTCATATAAGCAAAAAACACAGCTGGAAGTTTGTGGGAATGTGGTACGCATATTCATGTTAACTCTACAAAGTATACTGCCACAGTGTTACTATGCTGAACCCAAGCAAAAAAACTGCTCCTTAGGGGCTCTAAAAAATTATAGAGTAAAAATTAAAGTTATAGTGCTTGAAATTTATMATGTTCTTATTCTATCTTTGTTTGGTTCTTTCCCTTTCTTTTTTCTGAAGGAACACATAGCCATAACTTTTCACCCTTTGTTTTCAAAAGGAACTCAGATTCATTTTGTTTGGCAAGTCTTTCCAAT
The DNA here is from genome assembly GCA_030449065.1 of Oceanodroma leucorhoa. Lineage (NCBI taxonomy): Eukaryota > Metazoa > Chordata > Aves > Procellariiformes > Oceanodroma > Oceanodroma leucorhoa. Next base: position 621,887 of record JASVER010000143.1, on the reverse strand, counting down.
TCACTATAAAGTTTGTTAACATACCTCTGACATTCCTTAACAAGGAAATCTATTTCATCTTTCAGCACATTTTTTTTTTCTGATTCAGATYCTTCTGTTCATCCAGAGAACTACAATATTTCTTAGTTAAAAGTTTAGTACTTTCAAGATTTTCACTGGCACAGATCTATCCCTCAGCTGGTTGATGCCAGTTCTTGCCATTGAAGAATTCTTTGACCTTTTACAGAACGGAACTTCAAAACCACCACAATGTGCCACATAAAAGTCTAAATCGCACCATACTTGGGGGAAAAAAAGAAGAAAAAAAGAAGAGGGTAATGAGGTCTCAAAAATGATAAATAGAAGTTTTTACTTTCAACTGAAGAAACTGAATTTTTCTTGATTTGAATAYCAGGTCTAGAATCAATGGGAGCTAAGATCAATGGGAGTTATTTGGCTGAGCACTAATGAGTTAATTGTGCAGCAGTTCATAGAGAAAGGCACAAAGAAGGGGCCGGTAACACTGTTCAGACCATCATACACAACCTCAGCAACAGTGGTGATGCGCCACAGGGCACAGTCCCCAGCAGCTGCTGGAGTAACTGTCTTTGCAACATTGGAGGCCTTGGCCCAGATGGAGGTCCAGAAGGAAGACAGCTCTGCAAGTCTCAGGCTGCAGGGAGCACCCTGGGCCTTTTGCTGAGGCTGGGACACATGGTCTTCTAGCCTGCCGGAGGTGTGCAGTTGTCAAGGGGCTGTGTTTCTGAGAGAAGCAGCTGCAGGAATAGGTCAGGAGACTGCACAGCATCAGAGATAATGAGAAAGAGATCAACTGGATCTTCTCTGAAACCTCGTAGCTTCAAGAGTGCTAATATCCAGATGAAGCTGTGAGGCAGACAGAGCCTGTGCCTATCAGGTTGCAAAGTGGAAACTTCCACCGTGACAAAAGCTGGAAGCCTGTGACTTTTGGCACAAGGAGGAAGGCTCTTGCTCCACCTGAAGGCTTGCAAGTATGGAATAGCTTCACCACTGTCAGCTGACAAAAACCTGGGAGCATTGCTGAATGGAGCTTCTCTGTCAGCTGAGTCTGAGCCACTCAGGGGCACTGGTGGCAGGGGGGAAGCAGCAAGTGTAGTAGTGGGAGACTGCAGGGGACAGAGAATGCCTTCTCCCAAMCCTATCATCTAGGGAGGTTTACTTCTCGCCCAGGGCTCACAGTTGAGAAGTAGTGAAGAGGTTGCTGTAGCTAGTCCAACTCTTGGATTATTATCTCTTATTGCTCTTCCATGTTGGCACCAGTGATACTGCCAGGGGAGGGCTGGAAAGTATCAAGCTTAACCACRTTACTCTGGAGGTGATGGTCAAGGACAGGGTCATGTCTCCCTGATCCTGATAGTGAGAGGGATGTGCTTGAGGATGACTGGACAACCCTGGAGGTCAAATCATTGCACAGCTGATGGTGGCAAYGGTGTTTTGGTTTCTACGACCATGCAGCAATCTTTGAAGACTAACAACTGCATGTAAGTGACAGGATCCACCTGACAAAGTGGGGCAAAAATATTTTTGCCAAAAGGTTGGCCCATCTGGAAAGGAGATTTTTAAACTAGGAACTGGGAAATCAGCATGACATTGCCTCTCTGAAGTGCCTTTACGCTTATTACATGCAGCATGAGGAACAAACAGGAGGAATTGGAGGTCTTTTGCAGTTGTACGGCTACAGTCTCCTTGGGATAATGGAAGTGTGGTGGGATAACTCACATGCCTGGAGCACTGCAATGGATGGRTAGGGGTCCATGGGGAAAGGCAGGCCAGGAAGGCAAGGGAATGCATGGAGCTCTGCCTTGAAACAGCTGATGAGCCAGCTCAGAGCTTATAGGTCAGGAGTAGAGGGCAGAACAACATGGGCAATATTGTGGTGACCATCTGCTACAGACCACTTGATTGGGAAGAAGTAGGTGARACCTTCTTTGGACAATCAGAAGAAGCCTCATGTTTGCAGGAATTCCAACAGGAATCTCATGGAATTCAACAGAGGGAAATGCTAAGTTCTGCCCTTGGGAGGAATAAAYCCACGCTCTAGTCCACTCTGGGGACCACATGGCTGGAAAGCAGCTTTGCARAGAAGGACCTGGGGGTCCTGGTGGACATCAAATCTGAACATGAGGCAGCAATGTGCCCTCAYGGCAAAGGCAGCCAATAGCCTCCTGGGCTGCGTTTGGAAGAGCATAGCCAGAAGGACAAGGGAAGTGATCTTTCCCCTTTACACAGCACTGGTGAAGACACARCTGGAGTGATGTGTCCAGTGCTGGGCTCTGCAAGATAAGAAGGATGTGGACTTACTGGAGTGAGTCCAGCAAAGGACTGCTTTGATGCTGCTTTAAGGAAGAGGGGTTGGACTAGACAATCTCCAGGGGTCCTTTCCAACCTCAACTATTCTGTGATCCTGTCATCCTGTAATGCTATTCTCCATCAAAGTAGCTTTCAAAGTAGCATCTGATGTGGAAAAAAAACTTGAATGTGCAAAATTTTGTTAGGTGGAGCACCAAGCATTTTCTATAAAGAGCTATAAAATGCCTGATAATAACTCTTGCATGCTAAAAGCATGTGAGTTTTAAATATTTTGATGAAAGCATCTGTGAGTGTCCAATGCTTCCATTAATAGCAATTCTTTCAAATCCGGTAAGTGGAATGAATTACAATGAAATAAACATCAAAGTGAATTTAAAAATACGAGCACATTGACAACAGATGTTCTTTCAAGGGTGAGAGCTCCTGGTCCACRAACCATTAAATCAATGAAACTTTTAAGTGAAATTTAGGAATGACATCGTTAAATAGTGTCTACACCTGCAAAATATATTTCACATTCTTCTCAGTAATTACAAGACATTCATCACTTCTGAATCTTCTTGCCAACAYATTGCATAAAGTTCACTAGATTCTGCAGCCTGCATTACTGTACTGGTATCTCATTTCTCTTTTAGATAATTTCTGTTGCTTATCTTAAGGATGTGCTGCGGAGCCATTATTCACACATTTTCCTACTATAAAAAACAACAATGTGCAGACAAGTCTTGCACTTCTTTCTGAAGGCAGTGAGACTGGGGCCTGATCTGAATATATGGTGATAAAAAATTTATATTCTAGTGCCAAATACTTTAAAAGCCTTGCACTTGGTCAGCTCTGGAGCTCTTAACAATTCCAGTTGTTATAGTGTTTTTTGAAAAATAAGCATTTCGTCATCACACATTATATGGGTACTGAATGTCTGGTCCAAGACTATAAGGAACCAACGTATAGCAATAAATCATAAAGATGAGCAGTAAAGTCCTCTCCTCCAAAGGTTACAATATCAATAAAAAACCTGAAAGTGACAAATGTATAAATATTCATGAAAACATCTGCTTCCAACAAAGAATTAATTTTTATTTACAATTATAACAAAGTTTTCTGAGTTATTTTAACACTGCCCTTTTCCAACTGCATCTCTCATACAGGGGAGAGACATTATTTACCTGAAATAAGCCAACAAAGATGGATGAAGTAATTGGACTGCAGTTATTGTGTTGTAGAGATTATAGAAACCAGAGTATTGCATGCATTATACACACATGCATAAGTATTATTGCAAACCATATTCACCCATRAGAATCAATTGTAGACTCAGCTTCATAATATTTAAGACTATTTCTTGTGGATGTTTGTTTGTTTAAACTTCTGTGATCTCTGCACTTAACATTGCTCCTACCTCAAATACAGAAGCAGAAGCTATCTAATCATCTATAACTGATAGAAAAAAAATCCGCAGGTCATGATTGCATCACTCTGGAGGCCTATTCCTTCATCTTCCTGCTGGTCATTCCCTCTCAGAGAAATTTGGGGTAGCAGGAAGAAAGGATAACTGATTCAGCAAGGACGGTACCTGTAGTCCATTGTTTCTGCCTCTAATGAGGTCAGGCAAACGTTCTTTAAATAATCTAATTAATGTCAGTGCCCCCTCAGATAAATAAGAAATAATCCTATATTTATATCCCACTGAAATAAACTAGAATTCTTCCTTTTAATTCAGTTGTGTTGAATCTGGCCTTTATGTCCTTTCCCCATACACCTACATACAGTAGTCCACTAGCAACAGAATTGCTTAGTAGGGTTAGTGAAGGACTGGTACATGTTCTACCTGGTGGAGAAAGGATACATGAAATTGCCAAAAGATAGCCTTGTGCACAGAGAGTAGTTCTCAGGTGATCTTACAGGGAAGAAAAATTTATAGTAGAAGTCCTGGCTTAAATCAGAAAATCAAGCATGTTTTTTAATAATAATGATGCTAAGGGGTAGTCAGGTTTGGGGAGGTTTTGGTAAATAATGTTTAAATAATAATATTTAAAAATTCTGCAAACATCTCTACCAGGAATATTTATTTCTCTATTTGCTTTTCTTTTCAAGTCAGTAGAGTTAAAAGCAGGGAGTAAAGCAAAAGAAACAGAGTAAGTTTATGAAACTGCCTATGGCCTAAACCTGTCACAAAAAGTACATAACCTATTCACGGCTGCAAAGCACTACCAATTCAAACAATACAAATTAGTTCTTAATCACTATAAACTTTTCAGGAATGATCAGGGACTGTCAAAGAAGTTGCAATTATTTACAAATATGAGGGTCCTTCTGCTTCCAGCAATAAAATTTATGTAACAACTTTCTGTGCTACTTCACTTTGATTGCCTTCACCACTTCTACATTTTATCCTCAAATAAAATGTTATTAAATTAAGCAGATAAATTCAAATATGAAAATGATGCAATGTCAGAGAAAGGTCTTTGGCATGTATTTCTTACTCCCTATTTTTAAACAACAAACCAGCATCAACACTTACTATCAGCCTCCATAGTTTGGAATATTGATTTTTGCTTTGCAATACCTATGGTGGCGGGTTGACATTGGCTGCCTCTCAGATGCTCACCCAGCCRCTCTCTTACTCCCTCTCCTCAACAGGACAGGGGAAGAAAATAAGATGAAAAAGCTCGTAGATTGAGATAAAGACAGGGAGATCATTTATCAGTTACCTTCATGACCAAAACAGAYTTGGCTTGGGGAAAACTAATTTAATTTATCGACAATTAAAATAGGTTTGGATAGTGAAAAACAAAGACAAAAAATAAAACAGCTTCCACCCACCCCAACCTTTTTTTCCCCCCCCTGAGGCTTAACTTAATTCCTTCATCCCCAGCTCCTCTACCTCCTCCCCKCAAGCAGCGCAGGGGGTGGGGATGGGAGCGTTACGCTCAGCCCGTAACAACTCCTCTCTCCCATGMCTTTCCCCTCATATTTTTCCTCTGCTCCATCGTGGTTCCCCTCCACTGGCTGCAGTCCTTCAGGGCAGACCTGTTCCTGCGCGGSCTCTCCGTGGGCTGCGGGAAAATGCCCGCTCCAGCGTGGTGTCTCCACGGGCTGCAGGGGAATCTCTGCTCCAGAGCCGGCAACTCGCCCCTCCCCTCCTCCTCCCCTCAGCCGGGTGTCCCAGGGCTCCGTCCCACGCCTTTGGCCTCACCCCTCACCCCGCTGTGCAGTGTTGTGCCCTTTCTTCAATTCACCTTCCCCGAGGTGCCACCAGTGTGGCTGACGGGCTCGGCTGTGGGGCCACTGAGGACCYGGCTGGAAGGGCTGGAACCAGCTGGAACCGGCYGGAGCCAGCTGAGGCCAGCTGGGACTGGCCGTGTCCGGCTCGGGGCAGCCCATGCTCAGCCCCATACGCAGCCACAGAAACATTTGCACATATTTGCAGAGAATATTTGCACATTTTTAAGTTCTGGATGGCTTGGATAACCGTTAGGCTTTGCCTGCAAGACAAATTAAATTACAGTTTATGTCTGTTTGCCACTGTATGTACATACAATTTCTATATTAAAAAAATTATGACAACATTAAGCAAAACTGAACTTTTCAGGTTCAGGAAAATGAAAGATTAAACTTATTTTTTATTATACTTTTTATCATTCTTTTATTGCTAGCTAAAAAGATAATGCATCCCCAAAGTATTACCAAAAGACTTGAAAAGGCCTCCTATCATGGAAAATATGTCCATGTCTACTGGCTTATCCTTTTCCTCTCTACTAAAATAGGTACGTTTTCTATTTAACTTGCATTAGTGATAAGCTCCCCACTAAAATCTAGCTTAAGCAAAGAAGAAGTAAAATCTCACACGTTTTGGTATATTAAAACAGGTTTTTACCTTTGTCCAATATGGGTCATATTAGCATAGTTCTACATAARCAAGTTTTAATTACCTGAAATGCAAAATTAGTAGTTTTCACCAGTTTTATAAAGGGCTTTCCACATGATATAAACAAATACTTATTTATTTAGATCAAAGAAAGCAATTAAAGATATTTGGACAAATTTTAATTATACAAAACATATTTGTATTTCTATACCAAAGCCACTTCTATTGAATGTTGTTTAAAAATGCATTATTCTCATTCAGGGAGTATATTAACCCTATAAGTTCCCGAAAAGCTTAGAAAAAACCTTTTGTTTTCTAACTCATACCACAGAAAACCATGATAAAATGACCTTGTGGCTGACACTTTATTAATTTTTTACACTTGTCATAAGTGTAAAAAAACACCACTTGCCGATGTGTTCAGTGTTGCTTATGACATACAAATGATCGCCAAAAGCTAATAATCAGATAAAAGCTATAAGGAAGGGGCCAGCATACATTATACCAGGTTAAATTATACACCCTTGACCAATCTTCAAGCTGGCATTAATTTAGGGCTCAGAAACCTCCTGAGCTCTATATGTTTTATACATAATTGATACTTCTCAGAGGACTTTTCATCCATTACTTTGTTCAGCTTCTTTTTGAACYCCTGTACAACTGTGTCATCTGTGACATCCTTTGGCGAGAATGCCAGCACTTCTGTGGCATTGCATCATGTAGCATCATGCACATTGCATCATTTCCACATCACGTAGCATGGGCTGGCTTTGAAACTAACACCTCATGCGGTAGCCCTCATGCCAGTCAGTCCTCTCATACTTCTCCTCACTGGCCTGAGCTAAGATCTACTGACATCAGGAGCATTTTCAAGGAAGTTGACAAAACAGAAGGGCACATGCTTTTATAGTCATGGTTCCTAGCCAATCATGGAGATCGTGCTATAGTCAATGGTCTTTTCATCTCAGCTCTCATRTATCCCTGAGGAAGAAGGGAAGCAGACACCATGTTATGCGGATCTGTAGCTGGTTATAAATAGCGCAAATGAAATACCATATTAGAAAATGTTGAAAATGGCTTAGGCTACAAGCCACCGTATCTCTACTGGGTTACAAATGTATCTAAAATCTGTGGTGTAGATAAGACCTACAAGCAGAAAGCCAGAAATCCATCAAGATATTATTTAAATTAAAATTTTTCAAATAAAAGTATAAGCAGAAATATGCAATATTACATTCTACTSTTTCACAATTAATATTTTCTATGCACCTCATAACACTTGAGCCAGTATTATTATAGAATTAATTATTTCATTCTAGCTCAGAGTCAGTACAGCCAACTTGAGGCTTCTCAGCCAGATATGAAAAGCAAGTTGCTGTCCATAGCAAACAGTCTGGGTAAGGGAGGAGTTCAGAAGGGTTGTTGGAGTATAGTTGTCATCAGGACTGTGGCAGGAGAAGAATTTCCCTCTGAATCACATCTCGRCTCCCTGCTGCCTCCTAGAGTCCTTCTTCCAGTGGATTTCTCTCCACTGGGATCCAGAGATGCACCCTTTTATCACCAATGCAATCCTCTTCCKACCCAGCGTTCACAAAAGGCATCGCCTGATTTTCCTTTCTTTTTCAAAGCTTCTATTCACTTCCTCGTAAGAAGTAGGGAGGGGAAGAAGCTAGGTCTATAGCTGTTGCCACGAGGGAAGGGAAACAGAAGAAAGTCTGCAGAAAATACCACAGAGCAAAAGGCATTCTTCTGCCACTACTGCTAGAGGTGGATGGAGGTGGTTTCTATGACTGTTGCGAGGAGCTGACCTCTAAGTAATGACTGCCCGTTATGCATCAGGAGGACAAAACAGACTCAGACCGACCAGATCACTCTCCTCGGCTGCTGGCAGGTATGCTCTGCTCTGCCACCCACTGTTAGCTGCTATTCAAGGCAGATGCCTGCCTACGAGCTGAACCAGCAGTAAAAGAAAGACTTTAAGTAAAAAAAGTGCCTCTCCATACTTTTTCACCTTGTATGTGCTACTACTAGAAGGAATCAATAAAAATAATAAGAGACAAACATGGATATATTGTATGTTCTAGAATATATTTCTGTGCAATATACTTAAGCCCCCGATTACAGCAATGAACACACAGCAATGCAAGCTAAACAGTGTTTTCACGGTACCAATTTCAGGTCAAGGGTAAAACATTAATTTCTCTGTGCTTGGGATTGTTCAATGGTTCAAGCTTTGCTCAGTTCAATCACAGCGACTAGTACTTTATTCAGGGTGAAATTCTAATTTCCCTAGGAATGTTAAATTATGTCTTTCATTGTGATCTCGTGGTTGATGGAGCAATAAAAGGAATGAAATGCTACTTGATATAAGTAAACTTCAGGAATCAGCTTCTGATTACAGTGATCCATTCTTAATGTTTTTCTGAAGAAATAAGGTACAGAAGTGCTCAGGAAAAAAAAAGAATAAATGTGGAAAATTATGACATATGATTAAAGGGTGGTTACTATAAACTCTGCCCCTTTTTTTTTGTGTTGGACTTTTTATACTATGTCATAAATAATGTCTGAGGAATTACAATGTGTTTATAACAAAAGGTACTAGTCCATTTTATCTATGTGCATAATATTAAGGCRTCTTCAAGGAAAATTGGCCCTGAAAGAATGCTCTAGTATAAGTATACAAAGTAATTCAAGAAAAAACAAACCAACAAAGGAAACAAACAACYGCAATCTGTTTAATGTACTATAAGCAGGAATTGTCCCTTCAACCTTTCCTATTTTCAGTAGTTGTGTACAAGTTAGTTTGGATGCTTTTTTTCTTTACTTGTTTAGATTTTAATTCAAGTGTGAAGCTAATGGATGAACTAGAAAGCCTGTGTTATGGAAAGAGAAAGAGATGTAACACCTTTCTATTTACCAAGAACAGCCAGCTTGTTATTGAGGAGTGAATTGACTATTATGCTATTCTGGCAAACATAAAGAGACATTTAAAAGGTATAATACCAGCTGCCCGGAGAAATTCACACGATGCAGCATTTTTTCATCTGGTGTTGTACATCTGTTTTCAGTATCTCATCTAGCACATTCTCCTGCTGAAATAAAGACACAAAGAGACATAGATTGAGCATTAGTGGCAGGCAGAGTTCATCTTACTGCTTCTGGATAAGATACTGACAATGAACAGTAATAGACCAAACMACCTCAGCTGAAAATACCATTAATATAATCTGTTGCTAGACACTATGAGAAGTGAGGTTGCTGCATTAAAAAAAAACTCTGCTCCATGCAGAGGAAAAGACTGTTTTGTATAGGGATTTTTTATGTTATTGYTACTTTGTTTTTAGTATCTGTTCTTAAGTAAAAATAAAGATAACTTTATGAAATAAAATTAAAATAAGCTACAGTCTAAACAAATCACCATCACTTTCCAGTTCTTCTGTTAATTATGTCCCAGTGAGGAAAGCAAGATGATTAGCAGAATTATTTGTATGGGGTAAACGTGCAAAGGAATTTTATGTTAAGACTACTGTAAGAAAGCTTCCCAATAAGGAAAATCAATAGAAAGTTTAAGTAAAATTCATATATATCAGTTGAATACTGTTGGAAAAATAGTGTAGATCAAGACATAGGGCATTAGTTAATATTGCTACACAAATGGACAACAATGGCTCCCCCTCTTTCTGAAAAAAAAACCCACAAATAAATCAACATTAGCAAAAGATAAATTCAATACAGAGAACACTACATATGGGTCATAGAATTTGATGCTATATTTTTAATACACTATACTTCTTAATGATTTGTCAAGTAACCTAAAAGSTTGTTGATGCTCACTCTTAACTTGTAACATCCAAATCTCCTCAAAGGCTTCCTTTTCAAGGCCTTTTTTCCTAATTCAGGCCTATGAGAACTCTTTAAAAAGAATAAATTTGTGAGAAGACGACTGCTTTCTTGGAAAAAAAACATAAAGCAAAGCAGAAATACATTAAATACTGAAATGTTAGTTCATTTTCATTGCTATATTTCTGCCACCAAAAGAAAAACATATAGGCAAAGGTTTGATGATAAGCAAGCATGATTTATTTCAACTTTTTAACAGGAATAACAAAGATCCTTAGTATATCATATGCTAGGCTAAAATGTATTTCATTTTCAATTATTTGAAAAAAACTTTTTTTTTCCTATAAATATGGTCTTAGTATTGTACATATATAATTTTTTCTGTCATGTTCTGCAGCAGCAGAGATACATACCGACAATGTATGACAAAATAATTGTAAAAATATTATGAATTTATGGAAAATAAAATATATCAACATTTTTCTGCAACTTTTACCTTTTTCRGTAGAAACCCAGAAAATTTTTCACGGTGGGAACTTAGCAAATCTACAGGATGCTTAAGCACTTGCTCTTTTAGAGTGTCAATCAATGTACTTAAATATTTTTCAGAGCAACAATGGAATAGAATACAAATTAAATTGACTGTATTGGAAACACAGTACAAGTGAGTGGTCACATTACATCRGAGCAAGTATTTAATAGAATTTCTGCTACTTTTCTGAGTGCAGTTTATTAAGCTATGTGACAGCTAGCGCAGCTGGCCAGAACTGCTCCTTGCCTGTGCATYCTCTCTGCCAACCACTAAAGTAGCAAGGAAGGATAACCCTTTTCAGTGTATCTAAAAGTACTATTACCACAGCATCTGAGCATTTCAGAATTATTAATATATTTCTTTACCTTGGAATCAATATTGCTCCCTGTTTGAAAGTAAAGAATAGTAAGAATAATAAAAAAAAAGACAAGCCTAGAGAGAAATTTTATAAAGATATAATGTTATGACACTCATTTTCAAAGGTGACACTGGGACTGGAATAAACTAAGCTCTAATGATGCTTAAATTCTGTAGTCATACAGGACAATAGGATTTAGATGGCTGTGTTKTTCAGGTGGCTTCAAAAGCTTTAGGATTCTTCATAATCTTGAGGATGCTCAGAAGAAAGGAGATGGAAGATGGAACTGAATCATTGTTTATGATGTTGGAGGATTTGCTAGTGCAGCACAGCACAAATAATCTGTTGAAGCAAGCAGCACTCTTCTTTTTCTTTCTTCTTGGTTTCCTCCCCCCCCCAGATAAATGTTCTAACTGCTGCAACATCCTTTTTCATTGTTTTGGTAGTCCATTTTCAATTCTAAGCAATGACAATGTCATAGTATTTTTATGAGATGCGTGCGAAAGRATGGGGAAGTTCGAGTTCATCTAGAGACATCCGAACCTGGCAAAATAAAATAGCCTGAAATGGTTATAGGTGAGGAGTAGTAATTGAAACACTTCATATTCAGGAGCTTTTTTCCTCGGCTTAAAAGAAACAAAGACAACCAAAATACTGCAAGAGAAGTTTTAAAGTGTAAAATCTKATGATGGCTTTTCGTATAAGGCTTCTTTTTATATAAAAAGCTTAGCTATTTCAGTATTTAATTTTTTATGATGTACTCTCATCTTACATGAAAGTACTGTCAATAGTTAACTCATTGGAAGTGCTGACTTTCAGCTGGAGTACTAACTGCTTTTTTCCCATCTTCCAAGATTAAAATGAAAAAATTAACCTAATGAATGATCTGAACATCTTTTCTTGATATTTACTAGCTTGCAGCATAGCACTGTGTATTCTTTTAGAATTATTTTTTTTTTTTAATATATGAGCAAGATGGCTATTTTATGGGTRTTAAAATAGAGTTTAATGACTTACCTGGCATTCAAGACCAATGTATTAACCATCAGAACCTTCCTTCACTATTGAAGGATGGTAAAGATGTTATGTTCYCCAAACTCACCTAGTTTTGATTCAGTTTTGTTTCCATACCCTGCGAAATGATGGCTGAGAGCTTTCTGAATGTTTTATACTTGCCTGACAAGTAGGACCATGGTGTCTGCTATCACAGGAGGTCCATCTGGCCTGTGAAAATGGATGTAAGTGCTACTGCAAACAATTTGGCCACAATACCCTTCKCCTTTTCTTTCACTCCTGAAGGATTACAGACCTAGGACTCCTGTCAYCTAGAATTCAGAAACTGCAGCAACCCAAAATAATTAATGAGAAACCAAAAACTATTTCTGAAAGGAAATAATGAAAATGTTTGGGTTTTTATCTCAATGAAAACATTTTTATTTTAGCGGGATTAAATGAAAAGTGTTTTTCTTTTAATGAAAAAGAAACAGGGATGAACAAAAAAGAGAAACTAGGCATAGTCTCAGTCATATCACCTGTTAGGTAATATTTATCTTCAGCTTATGGTATGAAATTTAGTTTTAAATGTCCTTCAGAGGAAATGAGATTAGCACTCATTTCTATAACCTCATTAGGCACATAATGAGATTACTTCTTCTATTTCCACAAGCTAAGGAATTACATCTGCCTTTTGCATATGTTCTTTGAGTTCTTGTTTGCAAAACAAGTAGGAAGTAAAATCTAAATATTTTCCGACTACATAAATTTATCTTTTTTTACTACAGGGGAAAGAGTAGCTTCTTTAAAYATCTTGATGTCAAAAACTATTAAATGAATATAGGCTTACCCTGAAGAAGGTAAGTTACTGGCAAACTGACAGTGAAAATTAATCCATGCATTTGTATTTAAACAGAAATGGATTAAGCAGATGTTTTCAGAAATAAAGAATGGACTATAAAGCAGGTCCCAAAACAGGAGAAAGGCAAGTGTGACAAGAAAAACAAAAGCAACACATAACTCAGTCACTGTGATATAAAAAACCCCACCCATTTATGACAGCGTAGTATGGGCCTATGAGGGCAGGAATTCCAATTCCAATTCTTTGTGTACTTTTATTGTAGGGTATTACATTTATTAAARTTACCCATATACTAATTTTATTTTAAAAATCATTTGTTTGTTYTATAAGTATGGGTTTAGAATGGACTTAGTTGAAAGGACAGCTGAGTTTTGTGAAYTCATAAGAAAAGTTTAAAACTGTTTTTTGCATATGACTAGAAATTGAGATAAATAACGTGGATGTAAAAYGGCACTGTCTTTGTTTCATATCAGCTGAAGATATAGCACAATTAATTGCCTCTAAAACCTCTCATGTAAGTCTACTRCATTAATGATAATGTATTTTTTTATGCACTTGGCATCTTCCACTTTTCACTTTTTTCCCTGTGTATTTGGTACAAAGTGCCTGAAAAAACCTGCACAAATTATATTCAACAAATGCAGCCACTGACCAGAATATAGTGGTCTAATTAATACTCATTAATTAGTTTTTTATTTGCTCTCTATACCCCTTGCCAAGGAACTTGTAATCCTCCTAATCCTCCTCCAATAGCCATGTCCTACCAATCCATCTTCTATGAAGTATGRTAGTGCTGGATCTTATTTCAGCATTCAAACCAAAATGAACTTAAAAATCATCCAGAAGAGATTTTTCTAACCTGAATTCTCTGCCCAATATCCCTGTCTTTTACTGCTTTAACTGACCATTTATAACTACATTGGTGTCAAAGCAGTAGGCCCAACAGATTAATGACTTTTATGTTGCTCAAGCTTACCTTTGAAGAAACAAAAGCTAATATACTTGCTATACAGTGAAAAAAAATGCAGGAATCCTGCTCAGTAATGGGCAAGCTCCCTTAAARTAGTCAGCATGTGTGAAGACACTCTGTCCTGATATGAACACATTATGAATCGTGACAATATTGTGGAGAGAAATCCTTAATAGGCATAGAGGCAAGTGAGATGTATTGTGTATACATACAACAAAAGCAAAAGGATAGCATTCTGGAGATGGCAGAAGATGCATTATTCAGGTTTTGATTTTTGGGAACCTTTGCAGCATAAGCAATTCATTGCTCTATGTTCCTGGGTCAAAGTTTGTGAGACGTACAGATCGAAGTCAATCAGCTGTATGTCTTTCACCAATCTTCTCCTATGTGGCTTTCAAATAATAACACATCAAAGGATTGACAAATCTAGATGAATCAATTGTCTTCTGTTATCAGCTGGTTTTGCTATGCAACAAGTCCTCTCATCATAGTTATCTCAAGGAAGTGGGATGGGAATCATATGAAATCAGCACAGCTTATGCAAAACATCAGCATCGTTGGCCAGCATTTTTTCCTTGATCTTGAGAGCRTGGTGTTGAATCAGACAATACGATGAGAAAAAACATGGGCACAGAAAACTGAAAATCATGTAAAAAGATTAATCTGTACTCAAGGACAGTRTATGTGACGACAAACAGAAAGCAGATGCGGAACAATCAGGATCGATCATAAAAGAATTAGTCATCACAATGAAAGACAACAGTAAAATTGACTGTCTTCTGGATAATTCTTTGGCTAAGCAAAAGATTTTAATGTTGTTGAGACAACATTTTTCCTGAGAACTATATTTCTCTAAGAATCCGGGAAGCGTCAGAAATTATGAAACTACACTCTATAGATTGTTGGTTACAGAGCAGGGGAGACAATAAAGGCACCTCTAGGAAAGTTTGTTTTCATTTCATTGTGTTAAACACACATATATGTTTCAGTGAGGCCCCTAAAACACAGGAAAATTCTGTTGTATCATGGCATTTTTTTTCCTTAAAATCAGTATTTATACAAATGCTGGTTTAGCGTCATAAGACTTTGAACACTTATGACTGTGGTTTTCAAAATCTATATGTAGTATGGACTAAAGAAAGCAAAAATTACCCGCTATAGCTGATCAGCATGTCAGCTCAATATAAAGATACATCTACATATTTCTTAGGTTTTTATTCCAAACTAGGCATCAGTTGTGTATAGATATGGGAAAAATAGAACATTTTAGTGTGTCTTACATTATTTTCCTGTGATAATCTCATTTCTATTGGTGTGGCTTCCACATCACCATAATACTTTTTTTTTCCCAATACAATATTGTAAGTCAATACTGAATATAAAACTCTGATATAACACCAAGCGAGAATATTTGTCTTACTGGTAGAGCAAATTAGAGTAATTAGGCTGTAGTAGTACTAGAATTGGGAAGTAATTTTTTGATAAARCTTCCTTGTGGTAAGGAAGTTTTTYCTGAAATCCTAAAGCATTCCCAGAAAATATTTTGTTTTACACTAACTGGTGCCAAAATAGGCAGGGTTAACTATATAGTTCCTTGCCACTGCATCTGTTAAACTCCCTGTTGCCTTTTTTAAAAGTAGTCCCAAGAYACTGATTGCCTCAGAAAGTTCAATGCTCCCAGAATTTCCAATAAAGAGCCAAAAAACTGTAAAGTTCTGTCGTAGTGTGAGCAGGAACTTTGGCAAATTAAACCCCCTRAAGACTCAGGACTGAAATGGGCTCTGAGCAATTCTTGTTTCTGTGCTGTAGGGCTGAAACCCAGCACTACCAGGTTTTTCAGGCTCCAGTAGAATATCCCCCACACTGCATACTGCGAGGAGAAATGTCGCTCTGGAGAGATGCGTGAGATACCAGCGAGTCAGGGGTAGACTCATTTAAGAAAGTCAAAATAAATATTTGCTAAATTCCTAGACCAACCTTCCTAAGGGGATTTGTGAACTAAAGCCTCTCTTCCTCATACAAAAAATTCTTATGGCACAGAGAATCATAGTTTCAAACACAACCAGGTATATTTTTTCCAAGCCCAGGGCTGGCTATTGTCTGTGTGGTTSACAGCAATTCAGAAATGATCTAGAAACTGTCAGTCCCAAGGCTCTCCTCAGACTCCTAGTAGATAGTTACCCAAAATTCCTAAAGGAGAGTTTGCAGTAAAGTAAAGGTAGAAGTTCCTTAAGAGTCAGAAATTCTGTTATTTTTTTACTTAAATTCAATAAGGAACTATGTTGAAGCTTTTTCTTCAAGCAAATTGAAAGAAGGCATCCCTCTCAGGGCTTCAACAGTTCAATAGCATAATCTTTGACCTTTTATTTCATTAAGAAATTTGGTGCAGATTTTTTAGGAATAAATGAATCACAACTCTGCTCTGATTATTTTTGTCAGAAAACTGTTCCTGTGGTTTAACATAGGTGACAATTTGCTCCTTGAGGAAAAAGCAAAACATATTACTAGATACCCACAAATTTGAAATGACCTGTTTGGGGAATAACACATCTTCTGAGCTCAGCAGCATATTTCTTACTCATGATGAGTATGTGTGAAGATCTTTAATCAGTGTATTTCACACATACTTTTGTTCAGCTCTACTTTAAATGGTTAAATATGTAGTAGGGTTTTTTTTGTTTATTTGTTGGTTATTTTTTTTATTCCATATTTTATTCATAATCACTAGTGCTGGAATGCACTAGAAAAGAAAAAAAAAACCCACAACAAACTGAAAATTACTGCTATTGGAAGTATCTATATTTACATAATCATTGTGCATTTTATTCTGAGTTTTATACATCTCTARGTGGTAAAAAATCATGAATAACAGGAGGACAAAATTATTTTTTGGAATACAAGGTTGCTGCTTCTGGCTGACTCCAGGACATAGATTGTTCAGAAGACATAAGACTAAGGAGCCAGCCTTAGGTGAATTACTAGATGTTACTCTTTTCCATAGCAACTTTAAAGAAAATAATTGAGAATCACAGCAGGTGGAATCCACAGTGGTTGGACACACAGGGGCACCCCTCAGAGCTAAGAGACACAATAGCAGATGCCTGGAACTGTACCCATGATATACCAAAGCAGAGGACTATTTCACTCAYAAACATAGAAGCATATTAAGCAGGAATAAAAATATTAGCTTGTAATAATAATTACCTGAGTTATATCAGYTTGTTTTGAACTCAAGCACACAAATACAGCATAACTGGTGAATAATATCTAGGCTTTTTTTTTTACCTAATGGTYCAGTAAATAGATTATTGCCATTGCTAGGAAATGGCCTGAGTTCTTATACTAACTATGCCTAATGCTAACTGTGCATGGCTCCAGTCCTGGCCTGTTAGACTTGTTATCAACTTGCAGTGTGAAACAGAGCTCATCATGTCTTTTGTTACAATGCGCAGCTTAACTGTGGGACAACAGCAAACACCTTAAAAATATGGGCACAGAGTCAAAACAGAAACCCAGAATTAGAACCAGGTTCATTACTGGTTTGCATTGAAGAAATGCAATCTTGAGAATGGCAAAAAGAGTGCTTTTTAAGCATGCCAAAAAAAAAAAAAAAAAAGAATTAGAAGCAGCTAAGAGAACACACAAACAAACAGCTAAGCAACATGGTAAGGCAGCTGCCCTGGCCTGGGAAACTCACACATACCAGCACTGGGCAGTACAGGGTCTGGGGAGCAGAAGTCAAGGCTTAAGAACCGTCTAAAGACTGAATCATCTTGTAAAGGAGACAATCTCAAATTGGGAAAGGAGGGAGAGGAAAGAAGATGTTCACTGCAGTTTTGGCTTCCTTTATCAATGAGCCCTTGAGCCTGATCACTTTGACCTCAGCAACTAAAGCCATCAAGAATGGCGGCAGCCCTCAGTCAAAAAAACAGGGCCAGCTGCCTCTGATATCTTCTCTGATGGGCTTTGTTGCTCTTTACCTGTTCCCAAACCACTATATCTATACTTCAATTGCAGAAGTGAAATTGGAGAAGGAAACTGTTCCATTGCCTGAAGTCATGATTTTCCAGTCTTCATCCCCTACTCCTTTGAGGATTGTCTTTAGCTGTCCATCCTTCCTCACATCACAGGACTCAAACTCTTGGCTCTACAGGCTGTCTGTGAAGACCTTGTAGATCTCCTGTTTAACCTCCTTAATGTTATACAGTCTTCTCACCTCCTCTCATGCTCCTTCACCTGATGACCGAGCACCTCAGCAACAGCGCACCGCCCATARGTGAGATGATTTTTGTCCCCAGCACAAGGGAGAGGTGCCAGAGACAACTTGCAGTCCAAGACCTGGAGTCTCTCTGGAGCTCTCTCTGCACTGAGACCTCACATATGCCAGGAATATTTGTTCCAGCCATCTGCAAAACCATGTCCGTGAACACCATTGTTGTAAAGCCTCTAGCAGTCTCACACAATCTCGAGCAGAGCTTCTGGGCCTTTCTCAACAACTGGTTTTTGCACTGTGGGAGCTTCTGCTACTGGTTAGATAGCGGATCCCCAGGTTACAGCTGAATAAGTGCTTGACACGCTGCTCAGCTGTCAGTTGAAGAGGTGTCAGTTGAAGACAATGCAAGCCCTTACTCTCTAAGCTAGAAACTGCTTCCTGTTAGGGCTGAGAAAAGCAAAATTCTCCAGAAGCTACCCTCAACAGCAGCAAGTCACCAGAAGTTTATTCCTGAGAAATTGTTTCCTGAAGAAAAAGTCTGAACGCTGCTGCAATAACTGCTATGTCTCTGACAGCTGCCTCTCTTTGCTCTGCTTGCTACAAGATCCAAACAATTTTTCCTACCTCAGCCACAGGGACTAGTTACAAGTATGTTTTTTTTATTTTCTGTATTAAATAAAAAATCTCTGTTACCATTTTAGCCTATGTCAACAATGCAGGCCATTCCTGCCTCTCCTTCCAATCCAAAAGGTTTATATTTGCAAAAAGGAAAGTGTTGAAATACCTAATCTGAATCTATATCAATGAAAAGACGAGAATTTAATGATTGAATCATTTTAATGAGCTTTGGATCTGACCATTCACTCAATGAAAATGTTACACAGTGGGATGCTTTTATGAATTTAGAGCCTCTTGCTATGAGCATCAAAACTCCCTTTCTACAAATTCCTGAGATTAAATCTCTCTCTTGTCTTTACTTTCATATTAGAAAGAAGGAATCAAGTACATATTTCAAAATTCAAATTGCTGTAAACTAAGCAAAATGGTTTGGCTGTAGTAGAAGCCTTTTGCAAAATCTGACTCTCTCTATTACATGAATAAGACAATCCGTGACAGATAAATCACTCAGAATAAAGGGTTATTTAAATTTCCAAAAGATGCTGCTCTAATGTAGGAGAGAAAAAGAAAGCAGGTAGTTAAAATACAAAATTGAAGCCTTCGGGTAATCATTTCTAAAGACAAATTTATCTGAAAAAAGTCTTGTGAAGATAGTGAAATTTTCCAGAGACTTGCCTCAAAGTGTGATGAATCATTGAAAGGAGAAAAAAAAAATATGGAACTATAAATACAAAACAATTAATTTGTGCTAGGGTATTTTCTAGAGATTTTTTTCCAGATAGAAGAAATAACTTAAAATTCATGTATATGAAAATCTCCATATTTTATTATAAAAGAAGGAAGATGAGGTTGACAATCTTATCAAACACTCAAATAAATTAAAATAAGGTTCAATACCATGTAAAGATAGAAAAGAAAAACTTAAAGCATAAAATAACAGTCATACTCTGGAGTTGATTGGAAAACTGAGTTCACAATTTAAACATTGTGACTTACAATATTAAGAAGTTGAAAAATGGCCTGTGATTGATGGAATCCTTAATTAAGACAAATAGGGTTCCATGTTAGCAAAAGCTTCAGTTTCCTAAATAACAGTCTTACATCCCCAATGGAAGACAATATTTTAAGAACCTGTAAATAACATTAAACTTCGGCTAAATTAGATAGCAGCATTTATTTATTTTCTTTCTCTCATATTCACGATGATACAGCACAACTTCCACTTTAACCTTCCAGGACCCACATGGATTTAGTTCAAGCTTAACTTTAAGCCTATGATCTGGTTTTAATTCTGATTTGGCAGACTGAAGACAATGGCAGGTTGCCATTTGTCCCAAGAGAAACAAAATCATGGCATTTAAGCTCTATCTATCTACTCTAATCTGGTTGAAGAATATGAGTTAGAATTTGAACAGCTTCTACAGATTTCTAGAAAATAATTGGTCTAGATATATTCAACTTATGACTATCTAGGGAGTGTAAGAATATATGGGCCTCTATTCATCTTGGACAATCTATTTGTTTATTTCTAAGGGTAAAAAATAAGACTCAATGCATCTCAGTATGGTACTTTAGTATACAGAGTGAAGTAATCCAATTGAAAGTAAAGCCATTCTTCTTTTTTGAGACAATTACGCAAAGAGAAAGATTCTTGTTAAAGAATCCTATTACTCTAGAAAAACAGGAACCCTTAAAGTAAATCTAAACCAAAAACAACCTAAAAGGAACGGACAACTATTGCTATTCTAGAGGCTGGACTAGAAGGAGGCCAGGATCGCGTAAGGATTTTCAGAGAATCACAGAACAGCTGAGGTTGGAAGTCATCTTGTCCAATCCCCCTGCTCAAGCAGGGCCACCTAGAGCCAGTTGCCCAGGACCATATCCAGATGGCTTTTGAATACCTCCAAGGATGGAGACTCCACAACATCCCTGAGCAACCTGTGCTAAAGCTCGGTCACACTTACAGTAAGATAGTGTTTCCTGATGTTCGGGTGGAAACTCCTGTGTTTCAGTTTGTGCTCATCACCTTTTGTCCTGCCACCGGACACAATTTAACAGAAAGGATTTGTTTTGGGATCAGAATTAGGAACCTATTTGTAAAACCAAGTTAAACTTCTCATAAAAAATATCTGATGAGATTTTATTCTCAAAAAATATTAAACACAGCTTGACATAAATCTTATTCCATGGAACCATATTTCAAGTGTGTGTGTGGGGGGATAGTTAAAAAAATAATGAGGAACATTATGAGTTTATTCAACTGTTTCAATTTATTAATTAGGTGTCATAGTTGTTTGCAGTAGGTTCAGGACGTTCTGTGTTCTTCACCCTGAAACTTCTAATGAAACAATAATTTTAATTATCTTTTTCTGCATTGCTGCACTGATTTCTGTACAAAGCTAATGGATATAAAGCCAATTTTTAAAATACAGATAAATATATTAGTTTATATACATATGTGTGTGTGTATGTGTGTGTATAATTGATTTGATTTCCAACATAATTTCAATTACAGAAAGATGCACTGGCAGATATCTCAAAGTCTCAGCGTGTCTAGAATACAGCCAACACTTCTTCCACCCCTCTCCCTGTGAACGTGGAATTACACAGACTCTTCCTCCCTATCTAAATCATTTAACGCTGTGGCAAGAAACAAAGCTTTGTTTGTCATGACAGCCAGATTCTTATAACTTCTTGATTCCTCTCACTATAGCTAATAAATTGTAAATTTAAAAAAAAAAAAAAGTGGTAATTTTGTGAATTCTTAGCCCTCTGCTTCTAGCCCTGCAAATCATARAGGCATTCTTTTCTCTTCACCCTCTTCCCATGACCTATCATCTTTTCTSTAAGTGTAATTGTCAGAAATCTAATATCGAAGCAGATGGAGCTCCTGCAATGTTTGAAATTCACCCTACAGTTATGCTAAGTGACAGTTTCACCTGAGTGAAAATAAAACAGCTTCACACCATCTGATTCTGGCTAATGTGACAGTCCTTACTTTAAAGTGAATTAACGTGAAGTTTCTTACATCACAGGAATCAAAATTAGGGCCTAGAGAAAGGGTAATGGTAATTTCATACATTACAGATGCAGAAAGAAAAGGATATTTCATTTCCCTTTTACACAAARCAGAAGCTACCCTGGACTGAAACCAGAATTCAAAGCAGTGCCAAGAGCTGGAAATCTGGTCCAATGAAGGGGTTTAGTACATATCTAGCCAAATGTACTTTAAAAAAACAATCCCAGATGTAGTTGTAGACAAAAGAAAATGTGTCAGATACGTTTTAAAATACTCAGTTTTGGCTTCCTTTTATGATAAAAGTATATATATGTATATGTATATAAGAGAGAAAAAGTGGAATAGGACTTTTTTTGTAGTAGTAGTAGTAGTAGTAGTAGTAGTAGTTTATCTGGGAAACGACAGCTGACTGGTATGCATTCAGGGAAAGATGGCAGTAAAATTACGAGGATGACCTTCATCTTACATTACTAAAACAAAGAAAATGAAAACTACAAACCACAAAAATCTAACTAGCAAAACTTGTATTGAGACCAAATAGGATGAAAGCTAAGGAGATATTTTGGGCTAGAAAAATTATAGATAAAAAGCTGTTTAGAAAATAGATTTCATTCCATGTGAAACACTGCCACTTAAGATTTCTGAAAACTAAAATCTGATTTTTTTTTTATTATCAAATTACTGAAAGGAAACAAATAAAATTACATTTTTAGAAATTTCCCCTCATGTATATGTTAAARCAAATCTAGTTCTTAATAAAGTTTTGGTTTTAATGAAATTCCATTTTCAAACTAAAAGATTTTCTGTTGAAAAATATATTTTTCAGCCACGCTTTTGTTGTCAGAACATAAGTTCCCACTGTTGACAAGATTCTCAAAACATATCCTATTGATTCCTGTATATTCATTTAAGTCGGTAAATACTGCATTTCATTGTCAGATTGCTCCAGTCAACGAAATAGGTGGGTATACTCCTCCGTCTACACAAGAAATAAAAAAAAAAAAAAAAAATATGTAAACAGATTTATTCTGGGGTGATAAGCAACTGAAATAAATAAATAGGAGTTAAATTAGGATCCTTTTCAGTGCTTCAGGTTCCTTCAATTACACTTCCTGTAGTGTAGTTCATAATCAAAATTCATCATTTTGGTGACTTTAAAGCAGAAATAAGTAAACTCACTAAACTACAGGAACCCCAAATTGAGCCTGTGCAGCTGACCATGTTGAACTTCAGAAATTTAGCATGCATGGCATGAAATGGAGTATATTGTTCTTTACAACTCTTACAATTCATAACAAGGTTGCTAAAACATATTAACAAGACATTTTGGGGGGAGATTCTAAAAGACAGCAAAAATCAAACTACTCACAGTACCAATTGGATTTAAGTGCCTAACYTCTACTTGTTCCTTTTGAAGATTCCTTTCCCTATCTTACACTCAGAAAAAGTATATTCCTTTACAGTAGATCTTTCATGTTCCTTAACTACTACATGATCTCTTAGGCTCTGATCTATTGACAGTATTACATTGAAAATTTTCATAGGAAAAAAAAAAAAAGGGATGCAAAAATTTGGGACTGAGACTTCAGTACTTCTGGTACATAAGGAAAATACCCCATTGATCTGCACAGCTATAGCTTTCAATATTAATATCATCATAATGCTCTTCTCAGATGCTGAGAAAAGCTAGCTGCAAGCTTTTTTGTAAAAATAATCTCCTAAAAGAAATATGCTTTCTACTTATTTAGTTATTTGATGATGATGATTTGGTGATTCATTTTTCCTGATTCACATTTGTTCCTCTTCAGAGAGAGATATAAAAAAAAATGTAGTAGGCAATTATGACTTAAGTCCGCSCTGTGGAAAAAATGTTCCTCTTTCTCAACTTGTAATTTAGCTAATGTCTTTGTAAGATGGACTTTTCAATATATTAACCATTACTTATTTTCATTTTACATATATATAGTCACTCTGTTAAATTCTTGTATTCTGTGAGACCTTGTGATGAGTACCGTTGTCTTTATCTGCTATACATCAAAATACCCTTTAATAATTTTTTTTTTTCCTCCTCATTTCATTGAAAATCTCCTACTCACATTCAATTATTTTCTGTTTGCCCTGGTCTTCTTAGGAGCACTCTTTTTAATTGCCAAACACCCTGCAATGGAGCATTGTACAGAGATCCTTTCAAAAGCTCCTTTCAAAATAGATTATTTATGAAAGTTTATAAATTCGATAAGTTCATATAGTGCAGTACAAAGACAGCAGTTTAGGTTTTGCCTGACCTAGTGGGCCATGCTTTTCAGTAGAGCAAATGAGTTGATGATACACATCACTGCACTGGTCTAACTATAYGGTTTTCAGTTCTTCAGTTTGAGAAGGGACAGTGCTCGCTTTCATAGCRTTATCCTATATGTTCCCTGTACATTCAGAAGGAAAACATCCAATGCTGTTGTGGTATCAATTTTCTTCCAGGAGTAATGCTGTTTTCCTGTAGTAAGAAGGATACATCCATTTTCACATCACGCAGTCCCACAGGAATGTTTATTATTTGAAAGGAATGATTTACATTGAGGAGTAAAGGAATATATTGCTAACCAATACATATCTATCTGTAAAGCTAGAACCTACCCATGCACTCTGATAATGATTTATCATTTTAAGCAGTTTAAAATATTTCCTCCTAAAGCTTTTCAAATAATTTTCACATACGGATTTTAATTCATTGGAATTTCCTTGGGTTGCTCGAACGTTTGCTTTTCTGTTAATATAAAAGTGTGCATAGGAACAGAGAATGAAAAGTATGATTTGACAAGAGAGACCATAAAAGCTCCTAAGGACACGGCAAATATAACATATACATAGTATAACCACCTTTTCTATGAACAAAAGCATTAACTTTTYCTTTAAAGCTGTAATAATTTATCATGTAAGTCTGCTTGTGACTCTATTATCCCATTGATATATGAAGGAGGTGCACATTAAAATCCCATTAATACCTTGTGCCATTGATAAAATAGACCCTTTTAGCTTACAAATCACTGAAAGCAAAAACAATCATGCTTCATAGCCTCATTCTGGAAAACATTATTTTCTAGTGTTCAACAGAAAGTGCTGTGCAAACAAGAAATGAAACAAAGGTCATTGCACTGAAACACCTTAAAATGTAAGAATGGGCAGAAAAGCCACAGGACTGTACACACATGGAGGATTTTGTAAAACACTACCATATTATCCTATGCTACAAGAGGCTTGTCATCAAGTTTTTACATCTCTTGTAATCTAACCCTATAACAGCAAGTCTGCATGTGTTATACAAATTGAGAAGACTTAACAATTTTGTTCATTAACAATTACATCATTCTGAACATTGATTCAATTCTGCCAAAGTTAAAGTAATAGAAGGAGTATTTCTGGTGATGTTGTGTAGACAACTCTGATTCAGTAGTAATTTTCTGCTCTTGGATAACTGTGAAAATACTATTAAATTGAAAGGACTTTTGACGAAGCACTGRAAGGAACAATGCACATAGATAACTTTTTTGAATAAATGAGCAGAATAAGATACAATGGATCTAAGAAGTTTTTAAGTAAAGAAAAAAAACACATACAARGGAAAAAAGAAGAGATAAAAGCTCCAGCATGGGGGCCTTCACAGGCTGCAGTGTGGATATCTGCTCTGGCATGGTCTTCTTCATAGGCTGCAGGGAAATACCTGCTCCACCGTGGTCTTCCCCAAGGGCTGCAGGGGAATGTCTGCTCTGGTGCCKGGAGTACCTCCTCCTCTTTCTTCTTCACTGATTTTGGTGTCATTAGTGCTGTTTTTCACTTCTTTTTCTCCCTCACTCCTCTGCCTGTGCCACGTTTTTGCCCTTTCTTAATTACGTTTTCCCAGAGATGCCACCAGCATYACTGATGGGCTCAGCTGTGGCTGTGCTGGGGCTGTTGTGGAGCCAGCTGAAGACAGCTGGAACCTACTGGAACTGGCTGTGCCTGGCACAGCGGAGCCCCTGGTCTCCTCTCACAGAGGCTCCTGTGGCCTTCTCCCGCCGGCACCTTGCCACCCACACCCAATATACCAATCACATCTTGAAAACCGAGGACAGAGATGGCAGAATATTTCTGACAAGCTGTTCGAATGCTTAATTGGCATGATAGTGACTTTTCTTCCCCTTTATATTAAATTGGAACAACCCTGGTTTCAGTTTATGCCTGTTTTCTCTTGTTCTCCTGTTACACACCTCAGAAAAGAACTTGCCTCTATTTTCTCATTCCTCAAGCAGGATGTGATCAAAGATTGTCTAATAGACTGAGGTATTAGTAGTCCATTTTTCTCCAGATCATTCCTTTACCCTTTTTGAAGATGGGTGCACTATTTGCCTTTCCCCAACATCTTTGACCTTCTCTGTACAACCCGTAAGAAATCACAGAGAGTGATGATGGTTGCGATGACAGCAGCCATCTTTCTCACAGTGCTTGGATGCAACCCATCTGGCTTCTTGTACGGGCTTCTGAAGAGATCCCTGCTTGAGTAGATCCTCTTCCACTGCTGGTAGCTCTTCTCCTCCTGAATCCTGTCTCTAGGCACAAAAGTCTGGGAGACCTTGTGAGTGAGCACCAAAGCAAAAAAGGCATTTATTACCTCTGTCTTCTTTATGTCTTCTGGCACTAAATCACCCTCCCCATTCAGCACAAGCCCATATTTTCCTTGTTCATCCTTCTACTGCTGATGGAGTGGTAATAGCTCTTCTTCTTGCCCTTGAAACTCTTACAAATTTCAACTCTACTTGAGCTCTGGTTTTTCTAACATTATCCCTTCATATCCATGTATTTCTATATCCCTCCTCTGTCACCTGCCCTCACATCCATCTACCTCCTTTTTGCATTAGAGCTCAGTCTGGATTCCCTGGTCAACCATGCCAGCCTTGTGATACATCTACTTGATTGGCTGCATATTGGGATGCAGCAAATATGCAGAGAAACAAAGGCATGTACAGTTTTTTAAGTACATTTGGTAAACAATTTTCTATGTCTAACATTGCAAAATATTTTTTGGTAGAGGAATATACTCTTCAACCTCTTTCTTGCTGTGTAAAAATAATTAATTTTCAAAATTTAATTAAAGACTGACACCCCACAAGCTAAATTTCAGTCCACAGTGGAACTTTTCTATTCTAATTACTATTTTTGAATCCCATTAATTTTGCAATAGATATTTCCAAAGGTCACTTTAGTCACCAGTTGAAACATTAGCAATCTATGAGGTAGAAATAGCAACTTTAACAAAGAGAGGCAGAGAAGAGGTTGAAGTCTGGCAATCCCTACTTATTCCTTTAATATCACCAAAATTACTCAAAACAAGATGGTGCCTTGTTTTGGTTTTCAATTAGAGGGCTTATATTTAGAATCGCATTGCACTTCAGCATTTTTCATTAAATTTGGAACATTGACTTCACTTGGAGACCTTTCAAGCCTTTCACTCAGTTATCTATCAAGCTATACTACACTGAGTTGTCAAACAAAGCATGTAATGACTAAAATTTTCAAAAAAACAGATGTTAATGTCTCTCRACAAGGAAATATTTTCTTATCACAAAATTATGAGATGCCTTTAGGGCTRTTAGTGAGACATAAACAACATTAATCAAATTTGATTCCTTTTTCTTCTGATGCAGGAGCTGCAGAGGTTGCTCTCCTTTCTGTTCAATATCCTTAGAATAGCTATATGTTAATTCATGATTAACATTATAGTAATAATATAAAATGGCAAAAAAAGAATTTTAATAATTAAAATTGAGAATAAATTGTGTTTTGGTTGGGGGGGTGTGTGTGTTTTGTTTTGCTTTTTTGTGGCAAGGGTTTTTTACCACTGGAATAGCCCACCTAATGAAATTTAGATGTCACTGGACCTTTTAAACTAAGACTGGATTTTTTTCTAAAAGATCTGRTCTTGCTTCACTGCAGTTTATCATTCTTAGTAATGCTCCCTTACATAGCTAGGGAATACAAATCCCTTCACTATAAAAATCACTGGGTAAAATTCAATGGCTGTTTGTTATGCAGGAAGTCAGATTAGAAAGTCGTAGGTTTAGTCAGTTTTAAACTGAGAAAATATAACTTTGTTCTTACACAAGAATTTCCCTATATAAACAGTGGTTCTCTCCTTAAAAAAAAAAAAAAAAAAGTGTTTTTAGAATCAGAAAATGAAGAATAAATTATATTCTACCCCTAGTATTGGGACTACTGCATTCTTGGGAACAACTTAGTGAAATTTAATAGCTTGTGATTCAGAGGAAATCAAACTAGATTTTCATTTTTTTTAAGTAATTTCTACTGATTTATGATTAATTATGACTGAGCAAATTCTGCTCTCAGTTTTGCCAGCTGAACAGACTGAAAGGAATAATTCATCATAACGCATTCCTATGGAAACATTGAAGCTTCCAGGGGTGGTTTTATACCTATTTTGTTTGTTTTATTATGTGTAAGTCAGGAGGTATACATAAACTTATTTAAGATCCAACCAGTTTTGTTTCAGGACACTATCAGCAACAGGCTCAGTTGTTCTGATTCCTTTATCCTACAGTAAAACTTTCTAGAGGGCTGCATGCAGAGACTACTGCCCTCCAACTGTGATCCACCTTGTTTTTTCACTGATCTACATGCTGCTGAAGCTTCACTCCTCTTCCACTGGAACTAAAATTTCCTTCAATGTGTCTATGTGTTCTCCAGTCGCACCTCCAGATGCAGTGTAGCAGAACCTAAGCCTATGCCATTAGGGAATGYTACAAAGGTTTTACCCAGTAAAACTGGGGAACTTGAAACAGCAAGTTGTTGAAATTAAATATTGCAGACTTCTTTTTCTGATGTAGTATAATTTCATTTCTGAATGAAATAAATGCATTTCAACAAAAAGTTTAATTTCTCCGATCAAGATATATTGTGGCAATTAGCTACCATAATGAACAGAGACAAGTATGGAGTCATAGCATCCCCGAGGAAAATTTGAGAAACCCAGTCCATTTCCATCTATCTTTATGTAAGGTAAATGAATGGCATATTTTAGAGGTTGTCATTGTAATCCTAATAATGACTTAATGTATTTTGTCTCCATTATAATACCTACAGGCATTTTTGAACAGGAATGTCATATTAAAAGAAAATACAATGCTCTTTTTCAAGTTTAATCCTCTTGCAAGAAGTGTCCTTTATTACAAGCCCAGTTTTAGCATTTTAATTCTGACTTTAAAGAATGTCAATAGATTCCGCCTCTGTGCCTTTTTACAGGCACAATTCACTTTCAAACAATKTCAGAGGAAGGTATTTCCAAGATTTAAGCTATTAAAAAAAGTGGACCCTTCTTCACTGACACTTCAGTATTCTTTAAAGTCTCTATGATAATGTGAGGAAAACATTTAACTACAGAAAGGTTTCCCCCTGCATGATGATGGAAAAAAAGGAGTTGAAACCTCGAGTTCTCAATACCAGGGCAACATGATCCAGATGTAATTTAGTGTGAAATGTATTCTAACATTAATATCTAACTTCTTTCCACAGCTTCTCTACCAGGATGTTTTACAACATATGTGGGTATTTCACAAAGTTTACATTTGTTTTATGCTCTGAGCACTGAATAGATCTTGGTTTTAGATCTCAGCTTAGCATTTCTTAGTGTTATGCATGGTAGTCCCTTGCAGTAATTTAATGGAGGCAAAGCTGGCAGCAAAAATCCTTGGACTCGGATGTTTGGTTTTATTTAGGCATCCATCCCTCATTATTTGAGAATTACCAAAAAAATACCAAAATAATAACCCACCACCACCTCTCTACTTCTCAGAAATAAAATTCTAATTTTCTTTGAAATCATCTTATTACTGGTCATAGAACACTACAGGCTAATAAAAGAGCACAATGTTTTGTAAAGGGAATCAGGCTTATAAGAATTTCACATGGCACATTCTTCTATAACTTCCTAGTGAGTAATTAATAAAATGTGTTCACACAAGACTTAAAAAATGGTCTCACAGAATTGAGTATGTGGCAGTGAGTGAATAATGACAGGCCCACATCAGCAGTAGTAAGCAACTAATCTGGAATAAYGTGCAGAATTAACTGAAGTTCAATTATCTGCATTAAAATGACTCCTAGGAAAAATGGAGAGTGACACAATATCAAAAAAGAAGAAAATTATCCATATGTGGCTTTTGGAAAACAGGAGGTCTGTATAAATAATGAGAAATTGGCATCTAAATCATTATATGACTGTGTTTTGCTGAGAGATTTTTCCTGGTAGGATTTTGCCTTTGCTAAGTTATCTTTCTTTTAGAGGAAGAATTTTTGTCTTTCCTTATTTGATCGGAATTGTCATCTTGAGTAAAATAAAATAAAATAACATAGCTCTATTGATTAATGCACAGTATAAAGTAGCTCATGGTTTTTCCTACATATTCACAAACTAAATTGTTCATCATGTAAGGATGTATTTAAATGTTGGGACTTCTGTATTGTGCCTGTGGGAAAGGAAAAATACAGGAAAGCAACAATGAAAGAAGACSATAAATAGGTCCTATTTTTCAATTTTTTAAAAAATATGTCATTTCTCTAGTGCTTCTGTTATGCCCAAATTAACAGTCATTCACACAGTTCAAGAAATAGCATGACTTTGGTCAATTTTTATCTATCTCTAATCAGTGAGTTTGCATTTAGATGACATGGTTGAAACAATTTAACTGTTACTAGTCCCACTAAAAGAGATGAATTTTCTTTCCTGACATTTTTCTGCTCATGTCAACATAAGTCCTACTGCCACTCACCAGGTTTGGTACTCCTCTGACATTTTAGTGAGCCAATTAAATGCACTACTTAGCTTTCTTGGTTTTTTTTTTTGTTTGTTTTGTTTTGTTTTTTTTGTTTTTGTTTTGTTTTTTTTTCCCCCTGAGGTAGTTGTCTTCTAGATTAGTAATTTAAATCAGTTCACTAAAAATTTAAATGAATACCAGAGCTAGCACAAGTGAGGCTGCAGGAGTATGTTACATGCACAAATCATGTTATGAGCAAAAGGGAATATATTGTGTAAGAAGCTAAGAATTTGCTGCTGGCCTAAAGTTCTTAACAACTTAATGAGTACACAAGCAGTTGTTAATGACTACAGAAAAACCTCATTACAATGCAGTTAAAATAATTATACAGAAAGCCTTCCTATAACCTATGCCTTTTAGGTACTATGTTCACCCTTCTCTGTCTCTGTGGGTCCTGTGGCTGACACTCAAGAAGAACAGAGAAGGATGACAGCAGGCCTTTGCTGTCCTGAAGTCTTTGTTAGGAGGGTTATAATCTCATGGGTCTGTTGTTCGTTTGAGCGGTGTGTGTTGAGGGGGTCTTGGTCTTGGGCAGCAAGGCAGCGGTGGCAGGGCCCTCACTGACAAGGGACACAGTTCCACAGGAGGACCTAAACAAGAAGAGCAGAGCAGGTTCTGCGAGGGTAGTTGGAGTCAGTCCCAGTCTGTAGTGATAAGGCTGATCCACAGCCAAGCTTCAGTCTATTAGAGATGTCCACAAACACAGGCAGCCCTGGTGGGATGAGTGGGTGCTCCAGGACCCGCCAGGTCACAAGCTGAACAATAATCTTCCCAACCTCAGTTCACATCATTGGTGCCTTTTTAGTTCTTTCTTACAAAAGATAACTCAGCAGTTTTAACTAAATAAGAATTGGCTGTGTTATGGCTAGGCTTTAACTCTTAGTTGTTACTTATTAGCTTCTCCAGTGCAGCAGTGGTGTAAATTCTCCCAGTTCACTTCAGTGCAAAGCCAAACAATGCTAAGCCATTGCTAACAGTAATTTCTGCTAACTGATTTGATTTTAGACTGGGAGAAACTAGGTTTGTTTATGTAGGAAGTTACAAATAAAGACAGATTTGGAGGTTGATATGCAGACCTAAATTCTAAATATGGCATTTAAGGACATATGCTATGGACTGAACACATGGTGCTGCTAAAGACTATTACTTTCCATTGTGCTTAATTAATTGCTAAAATTATTAACCAATTAAAAGCGTAGGAAAGACACATGACAGAAGAATGTCGATATAAACATGACTAGGATTTGATTAAATACATGGAGAAAGAGAGGAGTCCAGGATTGCTTGGATTMAGACTGATATAAACTTGAGGTAAAGCAGGAGAGGTAAACCTTTCCTACTTGCTGTGTAAGGGTTGCTACATGCAATAGTACATTGAAGAAATATGAGAAACAAATCTGCTATCAAGTTGGAAGGAAGAATAAGATTGAGTACACTGGGTTCTTGGGTGAGATGGAACTAGAAACCAGCTCTCAACCACCCAACATGAACTCTGGTAGAGTCGTTACACCCTCARGTGCCAGAATATACACATGAGTGTATGTGCACACACACAGACATATACACATACATGGGTAATATGCCATTCACCAGTATATAACATAATTTCAACCCGAGCAAACTGAGCATAAGCTACTACATTAGTTTCTAAGCATTTTGGATCACTTTCTATTTGATAAACAGCATTTCAGGATTTCTTGATTGCCAATGCTGACTAGTGAGACCCAAAGCCAAAGGCAAGTGAGAAAGGTAAACAATAGAAAGAGCAACCAACATTAGTTTTTGGGTGATTTTGGCAACATATTCCTAAGTGATTGAAATATTTCAAATAATAGGAACATTCTCTTTAGCAGTTCCACACAATTACCTTAACTTGGATCGAAAGCTACTAGACATCCAAATCCTGCACTGGATGAGTAAATATATATTGCATGCACATGCTATGTAATCTGAGACATTTTCATTGTGCAAACAGGATACATAACTTAATCTATATTCAATTTATTTATAGCTAAGATGAATCAGTTTGGTACATAATGAAAAGGATTATTGACAGAAGCGGTGTTTTCTGCTATTTCTTGAAAATTAAGTCAGCATGCAAATTTCCTAAGTGACGTTCAGGTCATTCTGCTATAATATAGAGAACTTGTTCATATACAAGCTAAGAAAGGAAGAAACAAAATGCTGTTCGTCAAACAGAAAGTGATCCACAGTGCTTTGAAATTAGTGTAATACATTATGTTAAGTTTGCATGGGTTGAACTCATGCTCTGTGCAGGTGGACGACTTACTATACGTATATGTGTATATCTGTGTGTTACTGTGTGCACATGCACTTGTGTCTGTATATAGCAGAAATTTTCTATTATGCAAACCAGATGTACAAGTTAATTTTTGCATGTTTACAAGAATTCTACAAAATAAAATTCTACCATAGCAGCAGGAGCTCTTTTAAATACACATTCTAAAAGGCATGCACGGTTAACTTTGGGCAGAAACATTAAACCTCCTTATGGAAACAGAATTAGTAATTAGTAGGAAATAGTGAAGACTGAGATTCTTTGTATCTTTCTATTCAAAGTCCATTAACAGCTTAAGCTTATTTTCTAAATTCAAAGTAATGAAAATAGTTCAATAAGCAATGAAGTCTGAATGCATTAAAGTAGAATCACATCTGTTTTCTACAAATCTTAATGAATAGACCCAAAAAAAACCAAAAAAAAAAAAAAAAAAAAAAAAAAAGAAGAAAGAAAAAGAGAAGAAAACTTGCTGCATTCTGTCTTTTCTAATTAATGTAAATGCAGAGGATAATGTTCTCATGTTTTTATACAGGAACTTAGGTGAGCAATCATTATGAAAGACTCAGTACCTCATTGACTGCAAATGTGAATGGCATTGTGCAAGCTGTACTGAACAAAGCTGGCTTTAAGCAAGTCCTCAGTTTATGTCACTGATTTCTATAATATATGTTCTGAATTTAAAAATAAATCTCAGCCTCCACTCTGTTAGTCCTGAAGAACATTAACAGGAAGACAGGAATATTTCTGGCAAWAAGCATCAACCAGGTTACCCATTAAATACTCCAGCAGTTCTACAGGTCATGTTAAGCCTTTGGCTATAATCATGTAAAAATTTCTTATGGCTTCCCTGTTTGTAGCTCACAACATGGGTAAACATAATTTTTGTAACCAAACAAAAAGAACAAAGCACAGGTTACTTTTTCTGCATATGATGACTTCAAAATAATTATAAGAATGAAAATACTAAAAATATTATTCAGAGTTGACTTGGAATGGTGTTTTTGATGCTGTTGTATTTATTTGAAGTCATTTCTGAAGTGAGTTCTCTTAAGATCACTTTTATCTTTAGCATATTTTTTTTTCACTTTACACATAGGGAGGGAGAAGACTGATCCAGGAGAAATAAGGACCTTTGTCTTTTAAATAATCTTCTTCCGAGTTTCCTCAGAAAGTACAGTGTCTCATATAGCTTCTTAACCTGTACTGCAAGTATAGATATTTTAAAATTCTTTAAGATAAATGCGTATGCTTGTCTTTATTTCTTCAGCTGCTGGCTCAACCTACCTGGAACAGGACACAGATTATGCCTCCATCTCCTCCCTTATCTCTTGGTGTGGGGAGAGCAAGGGTAAGAACTCCTCTAGTGAGTAGTCCCAAGAAAGCCTAAGATACATTTCATACAGCAGTGCAATTTATAAAGGACTACATGGAAGACACATCTATGAAAAAGAAAAAAATCAACTTATTTGTGTAAAACTTGCCCATTTGAAGACTGGTACTACGTGCGACAAATATCAGAGGAAGCCCAATGTTTCCTCATGATTGTCAATGACCTGTTCTGTAAATCAGAGTGTCTATGACACCTCCTATTACTGAAACTCTTTCTACCTCCTCCTGCATTCTTTAATACAGTGTATTATGAAATGCAGGTGCATTTCTGTGCACATGTAGTTTATTCTGTTTCTGCAGTGAGACAATCCATCACAAGTCATTTGAGGTTCCTTTTCAAACCTAGCATACAGCACATTTAGAAAGAGACAAAGGGACAGTTGTTCCCAACTCCCTTTTGCAGTAAGTAGGGACCAATCACAGATTACTATAACCACATCCTCCAAAATCCTATTAGTTTAAAATGTTAGGTCAGGTATTTCAATGTTTGAAAATATCTCCCTTCGCTCCTCTAATTTTTTATGCAATAACAGGAAGACATGTAACCAGGATCAATTCTCCCTTTGAATCCCTAAAACTCTCTAGGTCAATCTCTACATGAAAATGTAATGTTTCAAAATGTAATTTAGCAATATACTGGATGTGTAGTCCAAACTGTAATTTCATTCTAAGAACATTGCTTAATGTGTTAAAGATATCTAAGACCCAAATACATAAAAGACAATAGAGAAGCCTAAGGTCAAATTTAGGTGGAATTTATGCAACTAACTCCAGGAATATGCGATTCAAAACATGGCACAGCAGCTGGTTTCCTGATCAGCCAAAATGAAGCAAAGCCAGAGAAAGCTCATGTCTGTCTATACCCATCCAAATAGGTCTACATTAATTCTGTTTGTCTAGAAAATTTGTCCCTGGTCTTTAGAAAGATATATATTAATCAGCAGTAGAAGGAGAGAAAAAGAATAAGAGCATTTGCTTCTTTCTCAGGTGTTTCAGCCATACAAAGACAATCCTGAATTTATTTTTCATAGTGCTCATGAGCAATTTTTTAGGCATATTAATCCCTACATTCAGACTTGCACTGTGGCCTCTCAGATCTTCTATATTTACTACCCAAATCTCTACATGTTGGATTTTATTAGTTAATTCACCACATATATTGTCATTTGTAGGCTGGAAGCCTCAGATGATATTAAATCCCTTGTGGAAGGCACTTAATATTGTAGCAGTAACTAGTAGGACTCTGCCACTCAAATTCACAAAAGTAAGAGAATAGGAGCAAGAGCATCATGGAACATCAAAATTTATGCTGTAGAGAAATTTTCTTTTGTGACCTACCTTGCTTGCTTTGAGGTTTTACAAAGCATTATTCCTACCTGGCCGTTAAAGGAAATCATAAAAGATAAATAGAACTCTCAGAAAGAAAATGCAATAGGAAATGTAAGTTTAAGAGAGAAACCTTAAAAATTCCAAGAATTTATGTGCTTTTCCCACCATCCATTTAAYGTAATTCCTGTTAATTTTGTTTAAGAAATGTTTTAATTATACTTCACAGAAAACATATGGACACCCAAAATTGGAATTTTTGCAATGTTATTTAGAGAGACATTGAAAATAATCCTTTCTATAACAGATGCATGAATTTTTTATATTACAATGATTTAAGAAGTGTACAAATGCAGCTATTTTATAAGATATTTTATGTTTTATATTTATTTTATAAAATAAACAGTACCTGAAGCTGCTGGAGGAAACACTTCTTCAGGACTAGTGCCTCCTGAATTTATGCTCACCAGAAAGCTCTATCARTGTTCATAATTAAATCACAATTACTGAAACAACAGACTACTTACGGAATAAGATATTCCTCAAAATGAATAACCAGAATTGTTTCTTTCTGAAGACTCAAACTGCAGTGGCTGTCACAGATAAAGTGAAACATTATGAAACGACAYGCACAAAAGTCTTTTCCTATGAAACACGGATATTTTACTTATAATCTAATAATAGATAAGAATGAGACCTGGAAGAGTTATGAAGCTGGTATTAGTTATGAGAGAAGAACTAGGTGCAGAGTGTGTCAGCAAGCATACAAAAATGATGCCAAACAGACCCAAGAGTGAGAAGGAAGAGGCAACATCAACACCCTACCTATTCCACAGAGGATTCAAGATACCGATGACTTGTCAGTACCCCATCTTCCCTTCACCAGACTACGCCATCAACTCTGGGACCTAGTGAGACAGTGGACAGGTGAGCATAAAATGAGAGAAAGTAACAGATACTGGGAAGTTTGTGTGTATAGTTTGATCTGAAGATAATTTGAAACATTGAGGGTTAGTATCATTCTGACTGGATGTACTGATTTTGGCTGGCATAGAGTTAATTTTCTTAATAGTAGCTTGTATGGTGCTGCGTTTTTGATTTGTGATGGAAACAGTGTTGGTAACACTGATATTTTTGTTATTGCTAAGCAGTGCTTACACAGAGTCAAGGCCTTTTCTGCTTCTCACACCACTCTGCTGGCGAATAGGCTGGGGGTGCACAAGGATTTGGGAGGAGACACAGCTGGGACAGCTGACCCCAGCTGACCAAAGGGATATTCCATACCATGTGACATATGCCCAAAAGTAAATACTTGCACATTAGATGCGTAGTACCAACAACAATTCATTAGGACAACACAAATTAACAGTAACCTCTCTGCTATCTTATTTCCCAACAGTCCCACAGCACACCAAAATTTAGATCAGATTTGTTATGCTGCAAAATGCAATCAGCTCCATAATCTTGCAGGTTCATTTCTCACTATATCATAGTAGCATTGCACRCATTATATGTGGACCTGCTTGTGCTTTCTTTCATGTTATGTGCACACTTCCCACCACGTGATGGCGAAAGGATTGGTGAATTTCTTTAACAGGCTATGTGGTCAATCTGGCCAAAATATTGCTAATACTTTGCATAGGGCTTTATTTTAATAGCAAAATAAGACAGGCAATCTTTTATTTTCTTTTTTTTTCCTCATTCACGAAGCTGTTCTTACTTTAGGTAGAGTCTAATTTGGAATTAAACAATTCATATTCTCCCAGGCAAACTGCGGGTGCTTTACTGCATGTCTGGTTCCCTACTGTCACAAGGGGAAAGTAGTGCCAAAACGCCACACCACATGGAAACCCAAATTTTCAGCACCCTTTTACACAGGGGTAGTCATGAGCCATTCTAGCTTTCAGGGCATTGGCATCATCACTGGCCTCTCAGCACAAAGCCTGCTTAGAGAGCAGCCAATTAACTTCCTTCTAAAGACTCACTCRGAGTAAAATCCATCTCTCTCCCCGTCATCTCTGGGACAGCTGAGAGGCGCAGCTGCAATAACCAGACAAGGTGTTTTGAAAAAAWGTAGCAGGTGCTGTGTCTAGAAAAGAAGCTTGTATTCTTCCACTCCAGTAACTTTACTGGTAGCAGGTAAAAGGCTTTGTCTGMTTTTGGATGTAGCATAAAACACAGTCTGTAAAAGTGAACTTGGATTAAGGGATCGGTATGTGTAGCCCTGAAGTTCAAAGGATTTTGATTTCTTTTTGGGGTACAGCTAATATTTAATAAAAAAAGTAACCAAAAAAACCAAACCATAAGTGGCCAGTCAGCAAGTTCTACTTAATACCAGGAAGATGTGGGGAATTTCCGTTCCTTCTGTCTGTCACTTTTTTTTAAATACAAATGGTTACGTAGCCAGGTGGAAACCTGGTCATTTGATGTCCAAATCTGTGGATTTGTTTTCCTACATATTCCCTTGCCTATTTTTAATCAATAKAACAGAAACATATAAATATTTTTTCTATTTTTTTGTATCTATTTGCTTTATTGATTAAAGCCTAATTGTGAAAGGCATYGTAGTGAAGTGAACCAGCCATTTCTGAATCACCATTGCTTTAGATTCTCCTTTTAAAATGAAAGGAGTGCCCCCTAGCAGYATTTTTGTCCTAGTTCAAAAAGTATTTGTAGAAGCATGTCTTACTTCTCTTTGGCCCTTGGCTAGCACTAATCCTTTTCATAAAGATGACCAAGAAGGCTGACAGCTAATCAGTTATTTACTTTGTCCTTAACTTGTTATGTTCTAAGGAATTTAGCATGTCAATCAGTGAAAAATGATCCACTAACAGCTTTCATTTACCCATTTGTCTTAAACTCAACAGACTCAAAATCTACATTCCATGCAGTGTCACTTTGAAAGCCCTGATTCCATATCTCGGGGGTTTTTTAGGGGGAAAAAAAGTTTTTTATGACACTGAATGCATTTTAAGTGCAASAACAGGAAAGTTTATATCTTGTAGTATATACATAAATATACAGTCTGATAGCTATCACCAGACTAACGAAGAAGAAGCTCCACTGAAGTCAAATGGATAGTGCAACATATGAAACTGTAATGAAATAAAATCAATACTAGATATGGATATAGAATTGTGGCTAGAAATTGGGGATTTTTTAATTTTCCTTTATCTCATGTGTTTCCTTTATGGTTGTGAAAATGGTTTAAAACAATTAACACAGTCCTGTAATCTATAAACAGCAAATTTATATCATAGATTTCCAGACTGACCCRTTTCTCTTTTCAGGGTTTCTTTTATTCATGGAATTCAGATTCAAGTAATGCTTTAAATAGTACTGTTAAAAAATATAGAGAACTTTTCTTAAAAAACACTTAACGTCTGTATTTGCTGTAAGTTTACAAACATCTTCAGTTTTCAGTCCTTTAAGGTATCAGACTTAATTGAAGCATAAATCAGATGGGGTATATATGTGCTTAAAACTGGGCATGTCATGAACCAAGTCTGACAATACAGTCACCTATAGTGTGTATCTCTCAGTTACAGAATGTATAAGAATGTTTTAGAATGTATTAGAATGTATTCCTGAGAAAGTTAATGAGCTATATGTTTTTTCACTAAAGGCCCAGTGATAAGATAATTACAAAATTTAATAAGTTATGGTTGTCTCAGTGCAATTTAACAACTTTCTGGTTTTTATATATAAGTTTCTAAAGCTTTATAAATCCTTCTTGTTTAATACCACTTTGTTRTTACTTCAGGTGTGCTTATACTCACTTCTACATTTTAAGTTAACTACAAATTCAAGTAGGCATATCTATTTGTAAAACTATCTGCATACAGATAGATTTCGCACAGTTTTCTGTGGTRCAKTATAATGGTTCAATGATGTAGGGGCAAATGTGGATTTGAATTCATTTTTYATTGAGTTTCTTCAGAGCTGGAGAKATTCAAAAGRCATTTTAAGTTTCAGCAGCTTTTCTTGACTGCTCTTACAAGCCGCAGAGTTATCTAGATTCTTCATAGATTATTATACAGTATCCTTGTTCTTTACCATCCCTCTTCATCGGTACATATTCTAACCATACTCAGCCCCCAACACTTATCATTCACTGCAACTGCTTAAAACACCTGGAAGATCACATAATGATTGGGATGATTCACTAGCTAGAACAAAAGATTTTAACCCCGTTTTACATTGCCTTAGGCATTGCTATAAAGGGGTCAGGGTGGGAGGTAAGGATCTGAAATAACATATTTAATGAGAAAGTGTTTCCTGTTGAGAGTTACTTTCAACATTTCTGAAATCTCACMCAGTGTTCAATCAGTCTAAGAGGAGGACATGATTACGCCCARTTCAAGAGCTTAATTTCACTGAAAGACTTTGGTGCTTTGGAAGAATAAAATAACAATATTTTGCATTCTAAGGTATTCAGATTTGAGAAACAGCCTTYGATAATATTTATGTCTTTATGCCTGCCAAATTACGAAAAGACTTTCTTCTGCAATGCAGTGASGTACAACCACTCATCAATTAAATTTCATTGCCTCACTGACTAACTGTRGTGTGTTTTGTTTTCACATATTACTGCAAAACAAACAAACAAACAAACAACTAAATAAATACCAACACAATCTTTGAGAGGGATGTAACTGAAAGATTCAGTTAAAACTTCAAATAAATGTGATTTTTTCTTCTGCTGAATAATAATACTGGCATTTCTGTGTGGAATTTTCAGTGAACTGATTATTACTATTTTTAGGAAAAAACAGATAAGACAGCTTGACATTGACTTCATTCATATCACTGCAAATGATGCTACACTAGTGACATTAACTAATGTTGATAATTAATAGCAAGATACAAWAATCAGTAAAAGTTTGAAACTCTATCAAAATATCAAAATTATATCAACATCCATGGGAAATCACTGATGTATACAACCTTGAATTCACAGARCTTCCTCAGAAAAGTGGTAATGGAAAAAATGGCAAAATATGGCATAAACTGAATAAGTTCATCAYTGGTGTACATAGTACTAGCATGATTTCATAGTTATTATCATTATCAGAACTGCTACAGAAAAACCATTCTARCCAAAACTTTAATGGATTATGTGCTTCAAAAAATAAGACACAGTTATTGCCCCCACTCCCATCTTACTACCTTAAATATACAAAGATGAAGCATGGAAAGATGGAACAGGGTGAAAAAAATTAGCAAAAAATGTACAATAGATCGATATAGTTGCATGCATATAGAAGCTCACTCCTCAGCTGAGGGAGACAAATMTTCCTTCCTGATCCTGAGGTCAGTGACACTGAAGGCCCATCCAAGACYAAGATCTTTTGCATTAATTGTTTCAGTATGTAATGATCTGAAGACTTTTTGATCTAACTAATCAAAACAGATGAAACATAGAATGTGAAACTGCAGCAGAGAAATGAATGAATTTCAAACAACTTGCCCTCATCTGACATATTCTGGAGCACAGARATTCTTCTTTATATGATGATCACATGAGTGCTGGGGATTTCTGCTATTTTAGGCTGCTTTCTACATACCTTAAACCTGTGTAGTACAGAACAGCTGAAAGTGGGATAAAGCATATGCCCCAGGACTCTCAAGATTAAATTCTGGTCCTGCCTGAGGTGAATAGCAGCACTGCAGGCTTTCTACAGACTTTAGGGCTCTACAATGAGAATTACTTGATCAGACGTGAGAAATGCCAATTGCCTGTTTGTTCAGCAACAGATAGTGATTGAGGCAAGACGCAAGGACAAGGARTGTCTTAGTTTCACATCATGGCGAACAACTCTTACATGTAGACATCTTCTCTGTCTGTGCATGTGTGTATATATGTGTGAGGGGTCCACTCAACCCTTAACAAACTAGCAGTAGTTTGGTACATGCTCCAAAGAAGACAAAGGCCTGAGCCRTAGCCGRGCCAAGAACTCCTCTAGTTTCAATCTGTTCTCTGAAAACCCACAAAAGAGCACTGTGACACAGTGAGCATCAATGCGTATGAGCTYGGAACACCGATCATGCAATTAACAGGTGGTTTTTCCAAGACTCATTTTTATCAAGGAACAAAGTTACTTGTTGGTACAAGCAGTCCCATGCCTACCCTTCCATCGCATGTAATTTGACCASAAGCGAACCACTTTAYTCCATRAATATGACAGCCTAAGTGAGCCTTCTTTGAGCTCTCCCTGCTAGGCAGTGTGGCTGCATGGCCGTAATCTCCCCTTGAGCTGGGACACCTCTCAAGGTTCCTCAAGGCAGAGAGACCTTTTACCAATGGCAGATCTTCGGAAAAGTCCAATYTGAGCTCTCACTGAATTGCAGCTAGACTACACGCTAGGTGACTCTTCCCTTGAGCAAGGACACCTCTCAAGGTTTGAGATTCCTTACCTGAGAATAAGAGATCCTTCCTTGCCCGAGGTGGAGAGACCCCTCACCCATGACAGATCCTCAGTAAGTGACTGATAGCATGCTGAATTAATATTAATGAAACATTACTAATCCATGTAGCTACTCAATATTAATTATTATAAACTTTGTGTAGATATAACTCCATTAGACATAAACCRTTGTCCAAGTCTGAGACTTAAGATTGGACCTAGCTGCACCTCGGCTCCATAAGGAGTTTAGAAAGCAAGAGGGTCTACTCTGAACCTCGTGACTCAACGGGAGGGTCTTCCTTACCCTTTGCATCTCTGTTCTCTGTGTGAATCATTTTAACTTGATTCTAACTCAATTTTCCTTTGTATGTTTTTTCCATGCAGTAATTAACAAAGTGAACCTTGCCATCAAACTTATTGAACCTTGGCAAACCCCTGTTAAACTTTGTTAAATTCCATCAAATTAATTGAAMTTTGTCAAATTATTATTTTACCTCAATAAAACATATTGCTGCTTCTCTCTTTTGAGTGAGATGCATTCCRCTTATTCGCGACAATATGTGAATGAATATGTGTTTGTGTGTGTATACATACCTAACGCTATATAACACCCAGCATTATTCTAGACTTCGGTAATTGTGTAAACCTCAGTTCTTCTCAGTTACCATAGCAACAGGGCACTGCGCTGAGATATGAGTAGTCTTCCCTTGATATGATTTTGATCAGCTCTTTCTGTTGCAAATTAATATTAAATTGGAAGTCAATAATAAATGAAAATACCTTTCTAAGCAGCAACTGAGGATGTTAACAGGATGAACAGCAGGAAGTATTAAGCAAYTTAGCAGTCAGCCACTTCCACTAGAAAACAGTATAATACAGAAAGAAAGCTACTGATTTTTATGAAAACATAGTGGAAAATAGCTTCCAGGAGCATTTCAATGCAGAACCAGTCATTTAAACTGCACACAAAATAATAAGCTATTCTTCTCTTCTCCATCTTAAGGCCTTCATTCCTAGCTTTTAATTAGACATTGCTTAACTCATCCTTCGTCTAAAGGACCTGGTGACTAGAGGCGACACGTTGCTATAAATCCCCTGCACACACACTATCATCCAATGTAGGTAAAGCTATACTTACAAGCTTCTATGCAGAAAAAAGCCAACAACCTACAGGAGAAAGAGAAAGGTCAATTACAATGAAAACAATGGAGGATTTACGGAAAAAATATATTCTGCTTGATGGCATCCTCTGCCTGTTTCTTTATAATTGTTTAAAAAATGTGAATTGTGTTAAAACTGCAAAACTACATGGAAGAAATCTAAATGTTTAATATAATCTTGTAGAAAAGTGCTTATATGACTTTGGAGCCAGCATGCCTAAGTATTGAAATAGAAGTCAGTGAAATTTATGCAACCAACTTGCACAGTAATTTTTGGAAATGGAAGGTAGCTTGTCATGCAAGATTTACATCTAAATAGGCAAGAAATAAACAACCCCATGGAACCAAGAATTTGCCATTATTACAGGGTTTCCATAAACATATATTCTTTTCCTTTTCAAAATTCTGACTACATAGYATACAAAGATTTTGCACACATGCTGCTGTTCTGATTACAAAACTCCTGACAGGTACACCATGCACATACACACACACATATTAAATACAACATACGCCTACCCACAGCTTTTTTTCTTAGCATGAATTCCCGGAGGCTTAAAAAGAAAAGCTCCAATGGAAGTAAAAGCAGTGATCTCAATTTAGCCATACATTTCAGGGATATGCATGGTTGTATATGTTACTTATCTAAATATGAATGATCTCTTTGTAAAAACAAGAGTCATAGAATTACAACTTAGACTAACATTCTTTCCTTTTGAATATGTAATTGTTTGTTTTCTACCAGATGAACTCTACTTTAACCTCTAACTTTTAAAGCTCAGTTTTTTTGTCCATGAACAGATCTGTTAAAAYATATTCTCCAAAAAGTCAGAAAGACTCAGCACTCTACCCTGATAACGTGAAAAAGACAGCACATACTGTAAAGATCTATATGCTCACTCTACTTGAGTCATCCATTAAAATAATAAGAAAAAACAGAAAATTCCAAGTAAACAATTCTGAGCTGACTTTTTACATTTGAGACAGCCTACTCATATAAAACTTCACTGCATGGCATTCCTTGTTTCTAGGTAGACATTTTAAAGTTGTCTCACATCAAATGAAGCTTGTGCACCAGTTTTATTAGCTTCTTACAATATGCTTTGCCAAGAAATGTGAGACTCAAATAGCTATGTAAATTCATTAATCTCGTAAAGCAATTAGTGTAAAATCCAGTGACTGCTAAATGATTCCAAATGAATTAGTTGCAACATAACATTTAATTTTCAGGAGTGTGTTCATTTATTTATGTTACATGGCAATCTTTACAAGACAAATGCAAATATTTAGACCTTAATCCTGCAACTGCCACAAAAGAAATCAATTTTTCCGCACTGTGATATCGAAACTGAAGGACTGGTTTTTAAGGACCAGATATTGAGTAACCCACAGTTAGGGAGAGGTTTCAGAAAAGTTAAATTGCTGTTTAAGCACTTCAGTGTGCTCCAGATTTTCATAATTCTTGAGAAGAGACTAGCTACACTTAGGACATTCATAGGCATATTTAAAAAAATAATAATATTGCTCAAAGCATTGAGCTTATCC
This sequence comes from Oceanodroma leucorhoa, assembly GCA_030449065.1. Lineage (NCBI taxonomy): Eukaryota > Metazoa > Chordata > Aves > Procellariiformes > Oceanodroma > Oceanodroma leucorhoa. The sequence goes on along the minus strand of JASVER010000143.1, from coordinate 577,302 downwards.
AGAAATGTGGCCCAGTCTCTCTTCCCAGTCAGCACAACTATACTAAACCAGGCAACTATGTGCRACAAGATCAAGGCTCCTGCAAGAAGATCCTAAAAGAAGAACAAACTCAGAAAGACTGAGGATCRCCCTACTTTTGGAGTCATCATTGGACTAGATGATCTCTAGAGGTCYCTTCAGCTTTGTTTATTCTGTGATTCTAAACAGTTGATCCAAATCTGTAGAATTCACCTGCATAAGCAAAACCACTTCCTTTTCCAAGTAGGATTTTTCCTGTTATGTGTTCTTTRTCAAAAGTCATATAATCTTATTCCCAGTGAGGAGTGGCAAAGAAACCACTTGTGATATTCAAGTGAAAAGCATGTCTGTTATGTCTACAATTTCTTTTCAAGCATCAACATATCCACAAGGTATTTCATTATTCTCAGTCTCTATCATAATTGAAATTAGAGAATACTGCAGATCTCATTCATAAATCCTGCTCACTTCTCAACCCATTCCAGCAAGATACCCAGTGAGATCCTTGGAATATGTTACTAMAAGCTATGGAAAATTCTAATGGTTGTTTGTCATTACTTCATAAATCTTATGAGTTTATTTCAGACAAGATGTATCTTTTTGACAAACATTTGCAGTGCTGCAAATCTACTGTCATCAAAAAGATGGCATGTGTTAGACTAAATTCAACAGCTCTAATAAACCAACTTCCTGATTTGTGTTACATGGGAAGTTTATAATGTTTGACCACTAGGATGGTTTTGCAAAAGGAGGATTCCTTTTTCTACAATGAATTTTCACCCCTGTATGTCAGAAAATGGCCTCAGTAGGATAAGGTAAACAGAACTTCAGAAGAACTTTGAAATGAATAAAATATATAAAATTAGTAGGTGAACAGGAAAAGAATATCAGCGGGGGGAAGGATACAGAATGAGGAGGGTGACAATACTAATATCACTAAGCAGAACACACAGTCAGTGACTGGGGTCTTCTAATCCAGTGGTTTGGCAAGTAGGTTTGGCAGAGGTTTGGTAAGTAGGAAATAAAAAGGGAAATTGTATAATACTAGGAATCAAACCAACAAAATGGATGAGTAGAAACCACTACTGCAAGATGAAAAAAAATTTTTTCAATAAATCACAGAATCAGTGAAATAATAGGGTTGAGACATCTATCTTTAAGATTTCTATGACAAGATAGGAAAATCTGACTTTTGTAGGGTAAAACTGAGTGATAAAAMCAAAAGGTTGTARAGAAAGTACAGATATGGATACTTGGGCAATTATGAAACAGTATCTGAGACAAAATCACCATGGAGACAGACTAARGTTCTTGTAGGCTAATACCAGTGTTCTGCTAGCAATCTCTAGGGTTGGGTATGTACAGAGATGTCTGCAATGCGATCACAAGCAAATATTACCGAGAACTGTACCGTGATGGAACAGTAAGTTACCATGGATGGACCTGGGAGACTAATGCTAAGTATAATGCTCGGGATTAGACGCTATCCAAAGGAATGTATATAACTTCATCATGAGAGACCTGAGGAGATTATTTTTTTTGTGATTCCAGAAAAACCTTGTGGGAAAATAACAATGCACGTGGTGGAGTCACATGTGCAGATGCAGTGCCAGGGCAGTGAAGAAGATTAACAACCTACTGGTCCGGATCTGAGGGAAGCAATTATTTAGAAGTCTTTGCTCAACAACTGTCAGACTGAATCTGGAACACTGTGTCCACTTTTCACATACAGACACAGTGTAAGAAAASTGTTTATAAATAGGCGAGTTCAGTTGGGGGCTGGAGCACTTACCCTGTAAGGAGTGGCTGAGGGAGTGGGACTTGTTCAGCCTGGAGAGGAGACAGCTTCAGGGGTGGTGGTGGTGGGGCCTAACRTCAGTCTTCCTGTGCTTACAAGGAGGTTACGGAGAAAACAGAGACAGACTCTTCACTGTGATGAGAACAAGAGGCAGTGGACATAAACTGATGGAGGGGGTGTTCCAACTGGGTATAAGGTAAAAAAAMCCCAACCTGTCAGGTTAATTAAGCATTGCAACAGGTTGCAGAGAGTTTGTGGATCTCCATCCGTGGTGGYTTTCAAGATCCAAGTGACCTGCTCTGCAGTCTAAGAGATTTGACGTGAAAACATTTTTTTTGAGAAATCTTTCTGACTTTTGTAACTTATCYTCATGGCTTTGAGTCCCCTATCATTCCATTCCCTATTTTCCTTCTTTCTTTCTGTAGGCCTTGATTCAGTAAGAAATTAATGATTTTATCAAGTACCTTGCACTTGGATTCTAAGCAGGAGAAGACCCCACAGAGTTAACCATACATGCACATCATTGGATATGTTACTGTTCCTCACATTTTCTCCTAATTTCCATTCAGAAGAATGAAAATATAATTGCATTATGCTTAACCCAGAATACCTTTGGTATTTTTAAAAAATGTTCATGTAGTGCRTTGGAGAAAATTCTTAGCCAATATAACTCATTGTATTACAAATTAAGTTGAAGGAGACAGGTTGATGTCTGCTAGTATAAGATTTTCCTCGCCTTTCCTGGAGAAAACAAGTAGAGGAACTGTTTTGTGATGCCTTTTTTTCATTTAGAATGTGTATTTTATTATTTCTTGAATATTTTAGTTTTACTTAATGCAATAATAGTTCATTCATCAGTGACACTATGCAACATTAACTATRAAGTAGGAATGAAACATTCATATTTAAACAGCTATTACATTATTCTTAAAATAGCTTAAATGATTGCATTAAAATAACAAAGCAATGGTTAAATCAACAGTTCCTGTCTTTTAGGTTCAGCTGGTTACAACCATATTACTAGCCAGATAATTAAGCATTGGTACATTTGCCTTTTGGCTAGTAATAAATTAGAATGGACAGTAAATACAACCAAGGAAATAGCACAACATATTCTTTTAATAGCTCATACTTAAAAACTGAATAGAAAACTATAGGAAAGCACTGGAAAAAAATCCTTTCTAAAAAAAAAGAATAAGCTTTCCTAAAATTATAGCATAAAACATGCAGGTTTTTTTCCTATGCTTCATTTATTTATTTATTTTACTCTTACAAAGCTTCCCCTGGGGTTGTTTCAAGCACACATATTATCCTAGGTCAATTAATTTCCCCTGAAAGTAAAACTGAAATGTACTGTGATTGCTTCCCTTTCTGTTCTTTTGAAGAACCCATTTCTTGTCTTGCAGTTATTGAATTCAACTGAAAAAGAGTACATTATGTACCAATCATGTTTTAACATCTAAAAGTACAGTTTACATTTACTTGTAAGCCTGGGAAGGTAAAGAAGAATAAAGCCTGCGTGCTTAAATTTTAAGATCTGTAAGATTCTGACTTATTGTTTTAGAAATCATTTCTGGCACTATTTAAATGAACACTTTATAGTAGCTGGCTACATTGATGTGTTTCCCATTAAAATAAAAAATAAAAAAAATAAGCAAGAAAAGCAAACATAAAGGTTACCCAGTTTTGTAAACAAACTTTAAAGATTATGGCTTCTGTAGTCTTGTGTAAGAGAACATGACAAGTTCTCTGCCCTTGTAGCCACTATAACAAGAAAATCCAGTTTGTAAAACACCGAGTGGTTACATGGCATTTTTCACTTCCAAAATGTGCTTATGGCCTTCACCTTGAATAAGCAAAAGCATAGAAAAGGAATGTACAATGACAGAATTGAATGAATGAAATTTCACCTACATAACATTTATCACTGAATGAAATAAMTAAATGCTAAATTCAGAATACCACATGACTTGGCATAGATTCAGTGCTGTGAGCCAAGATAAGGGTGAAAGGCATGAAAATGGAAATTTACAGTAAAATATACATACAGCAATTGTTGGAGGGAAATCTGGGAAGGAAAGAGGGAATTGTGTGTTTATAAAGCTGATGGAAACAAAGTATTAGCAATAAAGTGAAGGCTTAAACTTTCATAGAACTATTTCTTCACAACCAGTATTAGACAAATWATTTATTTCCCTGGGGACAATATTCTTTTTTTTTTTCTTCTCTTTTTCCTGTTCCCCAGAAATATACAGCAGAAAACTTTGGACCAAGTTTTACCTTCTACCAAGTTTTACCTTCTCCACCTTCTCACATTTCGGATTTTATTTAGGTCAACACACCTGTGCAATTTTTCCTGGATTCAATTCTGATGGGTTGACTTCGTCTGGCTGCCAGACACCCACCCAGCTGCTCTCTCACTCCCTCTCCTCAACAGGGTTGAGGAGAAAATGAGATGAAAAAGCTCATGGGTTRAGATAAAGACAGGGAGATCACTTACCAATAACCCTCATGGGCAAACCAGACTCAACTAGGGGAAAACTATTTTAATTGATTGTCAATTAAAATAGGGTTGGGTAGTGAGAAACAAAGATAAATTAAAACAACACCTTCCCCCAYCCCTTCATTCCTAGCTCCTCTGCCTTCTGCCCCCACCTCAAACAGCGCAGCAGGGATGGAGAATGGGGAGCTACGGTTAGTCCATAACACTTCACCTCTGTCACTTCTTCCTCCTCACACTTTTCCCCTGCTCCATCATGCATCCTCTCCATGAGCTGCAGTCCTTCAGGACAAACTTGCTCCAGTGTGGGTCCTCCACAGGACTCAGTTCCTGTCAGGGTCCTCTCCACAKGCTCCAAGGAAATGCCTGTTCCACCGTGGTCTCTTCCATGGACAGCAGGGGAATCTCTGCTCCAGCACCTGGAAAACCTCCTCCCCCTCCTTCTTTCCTGACCTTCATGTCCACATGTTGTTTCTCACTTTTTTTTCCTTCACTCCTCGCTGCCTGTGCAAACATTTTCCCCTTTCTTAAATAAGTTTTCACAGTGGGCCACCCCTACACTCCCCCTGCTACCAAAACCTTGCCACTGACACCCAATACATCACTGACTCTGTATCAAACTGCAGTCTCTGACAGGAGATTCTTTATCCTCATCCACTTCTTAAGAAAGGAATTATCCAAAGAATTAGCAATTTAGACTGCAAGAGTTGGAGGTTACAGCCATAATGAAGTTCCGGGGCCTGAGAGAGCAGCTAGAGGAATAAATTTAGGTTATTTGTACCTGGCAGAGCCGGGCATACCTGGCAGCAAGGAGTGAAGAAAAAAAAAGTGTCTTGCAGATTAGATTAAATAATTCTGGAGAGGTTTCTCTACCTGCTTTTGTGTTAGCAGCAAGTGATTTTTTAGAACGAATAAATAGTGAAAATGACTGAACTTCTGGGACTTATAAACACTTCAAATTGTGAATTCAATTTATACCTTTTTCTGGCTGATAAATAAGTATTTCATTAGATTGATAGTCAATACCTTTCTGAAAGAAGACAAATTGCAAGCTTTGTATCTTTTAAGTTTTGTCCAGATTAGTAAGATCAATTGATAGAGTGTCCCTCAAATCACCTGAAATTTACCCTGCATCCACATGCAAAACTGCTTCATATGATTGATAGGGAGGCCAAAACTGGCTAAAGTTACGCTAACGACTTTTGAAGGTAAAGCCCTAACTGACTGGAACTCRATCTTTGTGGTAGAAATCTGCCTTAGAGCTTTGTAGGCACAAATAAGGTTTTCAAACAGTGCATTTTATTACTAAAACTGTTGGGATATTTCAAGACGATCACTATGACAAGCAACAGCAACTATAAAGTCATTTTCAATGTATCCAAAGCAGAGGCCTGCAACACGTATAAATTATAAGTGTATTAGACAGGATATAATTAATATACTTGGGTTCAGGGCAAACTAGTAAGTGTACTAAAATAATGTAACCAGTAACAGTAAACAAGCATTTCRTAACATTGTTGGCATATCCAGGCACATTATTTACAGAAGCATGAGTAATGTGACCGCCAAGACGGCAGAAAAATAAGAGACATAGGAGACATGCAAGTGATAAAAAGTTGCCAGACTAAGGAAAAGATGAGCATGAGGGACTGCAAAAGGACAGAACGTTCTGCACAACAGACAAGAAGGATGTCTGGTGAAACCAAAAAACAAAATAATATGAGGAACAGATGAGATTCACCTTTTGGGGATTTGGGCAGAAGATAAAAACATCACAAATGTAACTGAGAAAAAACAGAGAAGAAAGAAAAAAGACTCTTGTAGGTTTCAGCTTCTCTCATCAAAGGTTTCTCAAGACTGAGCACTTTGACTCAGTGACCAAGAACCACTGAGGACTGTAGCCATCTGCAGCATTTATATGGCACCAGCTCCATGGTAGTGTATGCTTACAGATAATTTGAGACGTGATTTTTGTACACTAACAGTTTTGTATTTGTAGAGTTGATGACAAATAATGTGTAAGAACGAATAATTAGATAGGAATTGTATTGTAATGAAGGAATTTAATGAAGTTTAGTTTTCAATTTTAAAACTAGTTTGATTATCAGTTTTCTAAGCACTCCCATCACGGTGATTTCAAATTTTCTAACCAATAGACATACACACAAGCATATATATATGGTGTTGCAACATTAACATGGATTTTGCTGTAGGTAAGGACTTTGAGCTTTGACAGAGAAACTGTTTAAAACCATGTGGATTTCTGTTGGCCAAGATGGATTGCTAAGCTTTCTTGTTTAAAGACAGGGATAATTACTCTAAGCAGAGCCTTACTGGAATAAACCTTTTGGAATGCTGCTTTAAGGAGTAAATTTAGGAAACAGAGTTTCACAACTCCCTAACAAACACAAAGATAGCTGTAGTGCATCAGATCAGTGGTAATTTAGGACAGAATCTGTTTTTAGACAGTGGGCAAAAGCAGGTACCTAGGGGACAACATAAGAAAAAGGCMAGGGTATACACTCCCCTAAAAACATTGTTGTCCCAGTCTCTGACCATATGAGGCTCAGGAGAGAAATCATATCCTTACAAAATCTCTCATAACCCTTCAATGCTTTTCTCTCCAATGTATCTGCTCAGTTTCCCCTTACGTGTTCATCACCCACAATGTCCTGTGGTAACAGGTCCCACAGCTACCATACCTCTTTTGCAAAACCAGCTTTTTTTTAGTCTTGAACTGCTCATTTTGTTCATTGTCCCCCAATGATTGTCCTRGAAGAAATGGAGAATGATTCCTTTCCACTCCTGCCATGTCATTGCCCAGCTCAGTCATCTTCTTTCTGCATTACAGGACAGTCCTGGAAGCCATTCCTCAACTTTGTCATCCATGTGATCTTTCACAGAAACTKTGCAAGTCCTGTCTCCTCTTTTTGATAAGGCATTCTTGTAGAATATGCCATTTAAGCAAATTAGCCAATACTACAGATTGTCAAATAAAGTGATAAATGTTGTGTCAGTGTGATCTTTTGCCATTTAGCAGGTTTATTAATTTGGGCTCAAGTCATTGAACTGTCCATATAACTCCCAAGTGATCAAGGAAGAAAAAGATATAGTTTGCCGGAAAGAAAATGCTGTGTATCGTCAGACACTGAACTGCTTTTTTTGGGTGATTACAGCAATTGTTTCAAGAGATTATCCACTCTTAATCAAGAGATTAAGGACATACGTAGATTTGAAATGGACTGAAATATAATTGGTTGCGTACCATAATTTCTGTGGATTAATATTTATACCAGTCTGATTGGATTTGCTCAAATTGTATAAAAGTATTAAAAATTACCTATAGAGAATGTTAAGGAGCAAAATCCTCTTCATAGTTTTTGAAATCAACCCAATTAGTACAAAGTAGCCTGCATTCATTTTTATCCAAGTACAATACTCATTAGAAAATTTGTGAGTTTTGGTTTGTTTCATGTATTTGCCATCTCCTCTGAAAATAAATTTGCCTACAAACACTATATTGAAATCAGTGTCAGAAATACATTTACTTCCTGATAGCTGTTTTTATTAAGAGATGTTAAGACACAAACATCTCCTCCAGCTGCTCTGGCCCAGGACCCTCCTGCTCAGCCGCCGGAGCCCAGCGGGTGCCCGGGGACCACGTCCCCTCCTCCTCTGGGGCTGGCACAGACAGGAGGTCACTAGTGCGGGCACACACACGACACTCTCAGGGGCCCACAAGCACACGCACATTCACGGGTTTCCCCAAGCGTCGGCACAGACACTCTGCCCCCCGGTATCCCTGCCCAGGTCCCAGCCCTCTGACCCTGCCACTCGCCGCCTGGTCCAGCTTGGCACTCACTGCAARCACGCACACGCTTGTCCCACAGGTCCCCCACACGGGCACGTCCCACAGGTGAATTTTGCTGGTGAATTCACACGCACACCCCACGCACACCTGGTTTGGGGGGTATCCCCCAGCAGCCAGCACCAGGCACACGGGCTGTGACCCGTGGTCCCGCTCCAGCCACCGGTGCTGAGCCCCTCACTCCCCTCACTCACGCTGGTCCCCTCAGCAGCAGGTTTTGGGGACACACACCATTCCCCCACCCCGTGGCTGGAGGCTAAAGACCCCCCCTGGCTCCGGTAGCTGCACTGGGACCCCACTGGCTCCAGTAGCTGACAGCAGGCAGAGGGGGCAGCAGAAAAGCCCTTTGGGAGGAAAAAAGCAGTTTTGCAGAGGTTGACAATGAATCGCAGGGAGATTTTGTGGGTCTGTAACAGTTTTCTAAACACAATGAGGGCATTAAGCACATCTGAATGGTGACAGGCATTTTACCCAAATGTAMCTGGGCCATGAGTCTGAAAGGCAAAACAAGTCCTGAAACACTGAGCTTTTAAAACCATTTTTACTGGGAGTTGCATATCTCAAATTACAGATCAACCAGAGAAAATAAATTTTAAACCAACCTTTAAACAAGCTGTGAAAGCGYTAAAGCATTCACCACTTTTTTATGAAGAACAAAGTGAAAGCTTCCATTTCAAAGCATTTTAACAGGTGCTTCAAACCAAGTCTTCGAGCACATCATCTCTTGCTGCACCGGTTTGTTACCAGACTCCATGAAGAGCTATAATCACAGCTCCTACAGGACTTCAAATTGGGAAGATCATATATAGAGAGATCTGGAGGTTTAAAATTAAAGAAACTGTGCCTCTACGCAGAAAGCTGGGTGGGGTGGAGGTGTGCATATCATGTGAGGGTCTCTAGAACAAAATAAAGATTTGAAAATGGTTAAGARCAGACATTCACAGATGAAATTTTCATAGCAGCTGAAACAGTGAGAAGAGATCAGATAACCACATAAATAGACTACAGTTACACAGCTGTCGAGGGGGTGTTTTTGAAGGGCTTCAAAATATAAACCAAAATTAAAGAGATCCTCACTATGAAAGGGAAAGGAAGAAAGAAACAGCTGTTAGTAAAATGGCAAGCCTGGTTCCAGAAATCTAACTGTTGGATGGAAGCCATCCCTCAGTGATACTTAATGTTTGGGGCTGGAGTGGATGAGAAAAGGGATGCATTTCACATCATAGTACCCAGCAACACCAGCGCAAGGATTTCCCACAAAAAACTGTTCCCACACAGCTGGAATAAAATTAGTGAAGAGACAGCCTTTGAAATAGGTCTGCTGGGAAGGACATATTTTTTTTTTTYCCCTCTGCAAGAGAACCTTTTGTTGAGTAGCAAAAGTAATCTGATGTGCAGCAAAGACAGCTTTTGTTTGTAAACTGGTTCTCTTCTACACCTCACTGCATGAAGTTGTTCAGCACACCTTTTGACAGCCATGTCAGCGACCAGGAAAACTTGTCTCTGACAAGACTGCCCAAGGGAAGTCTGAGCCCACTGTTCCGAGACATCACTGATTTATCAATCTTATTAGCTAGAATACACCTGTGTCAGTAGACTTTCATAAAAGTCTATTGTTGGGCTAATCCTTTAAAATAGAGTTTAAAATGTCACTTCATTAATAAATGACTTCTTTCCCCATCAAAGAAATATATTGGATAAAAATATTCATTTGACCAACTGGCTGCCATAAATAAATAATAAATAAATAAATTAAATAATTGTTTGCAACATCACACAAAATTTTATTCCAACTTTTAGAGGCAAAACATGAATATACATACAGGCGTGTGGACCTGGTGCCATGTTTAGAAACAAATTAATTTTAGATTGTTCATTTCTAGTAATGACGGCTTCGACATTACATGTAATCCTTTTGCAAGGTCACTGACATCTCATCAACTTTGTTTTCTTAAACTGACAACAGAGGAGCTAGATATTTCATGTAAAATGCATGCACACACACAAGACACATTAAGTATATATATACAAAATATATATTTAATGTGTATGTATGTATGTATATATGTGCATTGGCTCATAGAAAGACATCTTCCAAATAAAAAAAASAACTCTCTGTATATATCTATACCAGATATGTGCAAATCCAAAACTTTAATTTTGGAAAATATATTTTTACTAACCTTCTAACAAAGATTTTTTCGTTTACAGAATCTTTTTAGAACTGTCAATGAGTTTGTTACAAAATCCAACACATAAATGTCAACTGCTGTTAGAAACTAACAGGAAAGAATTGTATACACGCCTGATTTACTTCTATGTAAGTCACATATATTTTAAATGAGAAAAAATAAGAAAATAAAGTTAATTGTGTGAATAGTCCAAGAAAAAATCCACTGAAGTCAGCAAAGACTCTTCTGAATCTTGGAGAACAGATGRGTCAGAATATGAATAGTTGAAAGGAACAACCCCCCCGCAGTACTAACAGCTGAATGAGAACAGTTAAAGTTCATCCAGTATGTTAGAGAAAAAAAGTTTCTTTTCTCCCCTGTCCAGATGTCACTGTCAAACTTATGCATGAGAATCATTGTGTACTACTAGTGTAAAACAGTACACAAGTACCAAATGAAATGTGTATGATTAGTTATAACCTCACTTTCTGGGTGACCTCACCATTTTATCTCTTTCTTCAGTAGCAGAGTTGGTGTTTTAGTGGCAAAATCGGGAGGTAGTGAGTGATATAACAAAAGTGTAAGTAATTAATATAATTCCCAGGTTCTGGAATTTTCACCATATGTTTCTCCTAAATTTCCCCTAAATGCAAAACTAATCTAAACATCAAGATAGTATGATGCTGTCAACCTGAGATTTTTAAATTGTCCATTTTGAAGTGACTTTGGCATTGGAAAAACACTTAATGATTTTAAATTTGACACTGAGAGGGAAATCCATGAAGAGGAATAGGTAGAGAATTAATTTAACCAGCCCTTTAAACAATCAGCCTTTCAAACAGCTGATCTGCAAGATGCCAATACATGCTTAAACAATGCTTTTAGTTTAACTTCATAGCAGCGATTATTCTCTTTTAACTCCCAGCACTTTGAGAATGGATAGTTGCAGTAATAATTCATAGTAGTTTCTTTTCCTTGATAAGGAGGCAGAATTTGTGATGCAGAATAACATAACATGATTTTGCRGTTCAGGTGACTGAATATTGTCTTTCAGAACTGTGTTGCACTTTAGCAATGAATGATTGCAATCAAACACGGTGAAGCTGGGTAGAAACAGGTATGGTAGAAATGTGTAATGCAACAATATGACTAGTTTCAGTTATCTAATATATTTTGCATACATGCAACAGAGATAAAGGGGGAAAAATGAATTTCTGGAGATTTTTAAATGTAGYTGTCACTTGTAAAATCATCCCCCATATTCCCTTGCAATAATCGTTAATTTGCCTGTAACTCCTCACTCAGAACAGTAGCTTTAAATCATACGAGCCCTTGCAATTCCAATAATATTGCTTGAAATAAATAAATAAAATGGGAAACAAGTAAAATCTAACTTATTCGACAGCCTAGCTGACTAGACTGAATAGCAAGATCCTGCAAACCGCTACTTCTTTGCTCTAATTAAAGTGATTGATAGAGATTGAACAACTGAAAATGCACAAGACCTGGCAAAATCTAATTAGCTAAAACCAGAAAAAGTATTACACTGAGAGCAGATCTGGGCAAATAATTGATTTAGTGGAAAAACTGCATGTTGGGTGGGAGAATGAGGTCGGGCTTTGATCAAAGTAAATGTTTTGATGATTTCTGGTGAAAGAAAAAATAAGAAGTTGATTCACATAAAGCTGAAAATGATCTGACATTCTTTAAGGTCAATTTTTTCATTATTTTTACTTGCTTAAACTGAAATATGTCATTCTGAAATAAGCTGAAAAGTTAATTTTGAAAATGTAATGAAAAAAATATTTAAGCCAATACTGTTTGAGTATATACAAACCATACAAACCGAGCGCACTCCACTCTATGCCATCACAACACAGCATTACTGTCTGCAAATTCCCRTTTGGTTCTTCAGTTTCGTTTCTCCTCAATTAACATTACTTATTTTAAACATAYACACAGATAAAAGTACTTTTGTGCTAGCAGTTAGGACAAAGGATTTCTGTAACATACGTAAGCATCTTTAAAACAGCTTCCCTTGAGTTCTTTATTTTGCTTCTCACATCTTTTATGTTCAGTACCACCCCCATTTCAAAAGTTTGTTATGCAATATCTGAGAGACGTTGTACTAAAAGTAATGGGTTGCTGCCTTCAGAACCAATAGGAAATATTCCATTAATCAGAGATACTCACTTAAGCATGTCAGCATCATTATGGGAAATAAAATGAATTATCATTGTTCTGACTTCTAACGCATATGACCACATGCTTCTGACAACTAAGCAAAACCTCAAATAACCAGTCAAATGAAAAAGAATGGGCTTCCTTTATTGATATTAAGACATGGATAAGTGATTGTAGGACACTAATAGTCTGGAAAAAGATGTGATTGTAAATTTAGTGACATAGCGGAAAAGCTATCATTGATCAAGCCCTTCGAGAGAGGTCCAGCCATACAAGATATACCCTTATTTTAGACAGTTGCTTTTGTTTTTCATAGAGCACTACAAGTGAAAACTCATAAGGTTTTCAAGCTTCAGCAATTCATTTTGATAGTTACATTCCTCATACACCAAAAGGAGCTCCAGTTTAACCATGTGGGGGTAGGGTTAGAAAAGCTAAAGCATACCTGGAGTTGAATCTGGAAAGGGATGTGAAGAGCAACAAGAAGGGCTTCTAAAGGTATATTAGCAGCAAAAGGAAGATTAGAAAAAACATTGGTCCACTGGTCAGTTGGGCAAGGAACCATTCAGTGAGTTTCAAAAAACAAAGAAATAATAATTTTATTATTCCTTGAAAGGTGGTTTATTTTAATCCTTGTTTAGCAAACACTGAGCATGTATGAAATCACACGCAGAGCCTAGACCAATGAGTTAAACTAGTTTGAAGAAACGTGTCTTATGGGGAAAGGTCCACGTGTTGTATTGTTTTAGGCCCAGTTTGATATTTTATTGTCTACCACCAAACCTTTAAAATCCTAGCATCCTTAACACTGTCTTGATAATTACTTCTTGAACCTTACAAAAGGCAATTGCATTTTCACATTTACCTTCTCTTAGTAAGAACTAGAAACCTTGTCTCATTTCCACCATAACTTCCTTAGAGCCCAAGCTGTCAGAGTTAGTTTTCCGTGTCTCCAGCAGTGTCCTGAGGACTGCAGGTGTGACAGGTCACCTGTGCAGCAGCTCTGCTGCTCATTGTCAGCACACATAGCAAAATCCACTGACAAAACTCAAATTGATAAACATAAGAGTAGCCCAGCTGTTGGTAACCACTAAAAATGATAGTCTGAATAAAAGTCACATAATCAGTTGTATTAGCACCATATCCTATTTACTTCCAAACACTTAGTTTCTATTTAAGCTGCTGCAAATTAGATGAGCAGAAGGCATTCAATTTAACAGCACCTTCTTTTTGTTGGTGGTTTGTTTGTTTTTTTCTTTCCCAAGAGATCACAGTGAGAAGAGTGGAAGGATGGAGAGATCAGTGCCACAGTTAGAGGAATAACAAGGAATAGTGTTCCATTTGCTATTACAGTATTTTTCATTCCTTTTTTTTCCTCGTATGTAAACTGGTATTTCACAAACCTTTAACAGATTCAGAAATTCATCTTAAATAACAACATGTAAGTTACAGTTTTAAGATTYCAGGCTCTTCAAATCTGAAAAATTGAATTGGAAATGTTGTAAGGATGGTGTCTCCCCCAGGATTTATACTAACCAGTTCTGTCTCATCAGCTAGTTAGCTTGAAAAAAATCTTTGTAGTATATTGACATGTCTATTTCTGTCTGCCTTGATGAAGAAGGATCAAGAATACGTAAAAGTCTCTTATTGAAGTTATTCAGGGTTTAGTACATTACTAGAAAGTTATTTTCTTTTCCACAGTACTTGTTCATGAAAGCAAGGTGTGTGTTTATTCATCCCTTGGTGGAAAGTACATGTGTCCTGTCTTGTAAATGGCCAGTTTTAGGCTTACTTGTAATGATAAAGCATGATGGGTTTTTTGTGTAAAACCATATGCTTCGAGTGTAAATCTGTTTAGTTTGTCAGTACCTTCACATAAAGAAAGAATATTTTTAAACATGCAAGTGACAGCATCTGCTCCGACTTGTTCAGGGAAGGTGAGTCCAGGGGACTTTGGGATCCGGGGGAGTAGTCCTTCCCAGCTCACTAACCCAAAGTCCACRGGCTCTCAGACACAGAGGTTGCTCCTGTCCCAGCCTGCTAGAGCCAGGCAGCAGTGGTTCCCTGGCCCTTTGTCCAAACAGAAGTGAGGATAAACACATGAGCTCCTACATACCAACACAGAGAAGAGCTGCACCTTTACAGGCAGCGCATAGACAAAAGTGACATTCACGCRAACATGAACAGTACAAATGCCCTGAGCCTGTTCTTACTTGTCAGCTATCAGGCTTAAAGCATGCAAGCGGATCCCACACCTACATACTGTCCCACACAATGGGTCTTTGAAGTAACTGGTGTGCACCTGTGATCTCCACAGTAGTTGATTCCATGGTCCCAGCAGTATCTTACCCCTAGACCAAACATGGCCAAACATGCGTTAATTGTTTACTCGCACAAGTTTACTTCCACAAGTTTGGCCATGTTTACATGTACAAGTTGTTTACTTACAGCAACAAACTTTTATCACTCCTCCTCTCAATTTTTCTATGTTCATTACACCCCAGTGCCTTCTTTCCCCCACCTTTGGCCCCTACCCATAAGAAATTTTACCAATTCCCACATTCCCCTTGAAACTTTTTTAAGATTGCTTTTTCCTGTAAGACTTATGACGATCTTGTTTCCCTTCTTTTAGTCAATTACCAGCTTCTGAGTGAAGGTCTCCAAGGCTATGCATGAGCAGCTTCTTCCCTGGCCCATCCATTAGTGTYCTGTCCTGAGTCTTCATTGTCTCCCTTATCTACAGCTTGCCAGGGTTTATGCATCTCTGTGTTTAATCTATTACTTTCCCAGTCTTTTGCCTTTGTCTTTTATGCTGAAAGTCATTAAACAGATATCCTTAAAAGCCAAACATCTCGCTGTCACACTCAGTGCCTGAATCTCCTTCCCTTGTGAAGCCTCCTCTTGCTGCTCTCGTATATACAGTTAATCACAGGTGTAACAWCCTGGCTTCAAGAGAGAATCATTTCCCTTCCTACCCAAAATCAGGATCATCTTTTCTTCCTCATGTCATCTGGTGTCTTTGCGAAASCTCTCAAATGTTGTAGTTATAACTTATTAGTATCTGTCTCTAATTTATAMTTCAAAGATCTCTATGCATTCTGTGGATCATTCCCTGATTTATCATGGTTATCAACAGTAATGACTGTGTATGCCGACATACAGCAAAAAAGGTAATGTTTTTTACTTTATTATATACTTATTCTAGATTCTAGCAACAAAGATCTCTTCTTYCAAGTAGTTTTAGCACCTAAAGTCCAAATCTTTTGACTGTTGAGTAGATCCATAGAATTGAAAAAGTTCAGCAGGTGCTAAAATGCATGAGTGTGCGGGTCACCACTTTGTAAACGGCCATGCCTGCTCTAAGCTGAGRGAGCCCGCTGCAAGTCAGAGCTCAGAAACCAGAAGCAGGCTGCTAAACACAATGCAGGTGAGATGTTCTTGTACATTGAAYGAGGAGAAATTTCCCAAAATCTCCATAAATATCAGGGGTGAAATACCAACCCCATAGCAATCAACGGCAATACTGCTTTCCCTGCCCCCCTTTTTTTTCATTAGAGGCAGTTTTTCAGGTGTGAATCYTTAGATGTGTATATAGATCTAATGCAGGTTTCCAACTCTTTCCACCCAGTTGCTCTCTCTGAATATCTAATGAATAATGCAAYGCAAGTTGATGACTGGATGTTGCAGTGGGGCTTACCAACTGTTTCTTSAAGTTTACGGATGTTTATAAATCTTTCAACTTTAGCTGCAGCAGCTCTACATGATGTTAGAGGAAAACCAGGAGAAAAATTAAAAAAAAAATGAAGCAAATTTTTCAAGTACACTTGAAAAAGTAATTTTGACATCTCCCCCCGCAATAATCCTTTCTTAACTTAACTTTCCATTACTCCCTTCTGCTTGAGGGGATCTGGATTTTCTTTAAACTGATGCTGATTTATGTTAAAAATATTTTATTAATTTGGTAATCTTTATGCAAGCCTTTCAAAATGCAAACAGAACTGTCCTCTGGGAAATACACTCAGCTGGCTTGGGGCTAAAATAGACTGCTTTATAATGTCAAAAGGTAGCATGAGGGTGAACTTCTTACTGATCTGAGATGCATTGCATGATAGTATCATACCTACAGCCGTAATTTTAATGATAATTTATTGTTACTGAGAAGGGGAAAAGGAGGTCAGGTATATTGGTTCAGCGAGCACGTGCTGTTACTCATTCTCTTGCTCAGTTTTTGCAGAGATGATGGAGAGGAAAAATAAAGCATAATGCATTCTCAATGTTGCCAGGAGCAACTAATGCTTCCAAATTGGTATTCATGTTTTATTACATCTTAAATTTCAGCACCTTAAAAACAATAAAGGAAATTGCATTTTCACAAAGAATCTTCCTTCAGGGAATGTAGTTCAAGTTTACTGTCTTTTTCCTGATGTCTTTGTCCATGTATTATGAACTCCTTGTTTCAAAAAGAATATATATAAATTCACATTATATGTGTGCAAARACAAGTGTATATAATTCCATGTTCCTGAAAGCTTACAAATTTGATTCCTCTAAAGCATACACGTAGAGTCCTAGTAGGTCTTTTAGAGGAACTATACTCGTAAGCTTTCAGGAACATGGAGTTATCTCTTCACTTGTCTCTGTACAGCCCACATGAAATATGAGTTTGATCCAAGGACAACTGATTTGTAGAGGACTTCACTGACGTAATGCTGAATCCCCCGACCACTTTTCCTTTTTGAGAACCAAATGGTTCTACTTGGCACAGCATCTGCCTGTCTTTATCTGGAATCTGTCTCTTTTTGGAGACATAACCAACTACTTTCCACAAAGCAGGAGCCAGAGGGAGGGAAGAAAAAGCATTTATCCACCACTKCTATTAAAGAGCTACACAAGTATTTTTAATGAAAAAATGTCAGTAGCAATGAATTGTTCCAATACAGTTTCTATCAAACGAAAATATTATAGGGCAAACTCTTAAACTCTAATTTGTTCATACTGTACATGTAGCTGTCATATTGGCATGAAGAATATTAGACTGAGTACAAAAGAAAAGGAGATGAATGGCTGTAGAAAAAAGAAGTAATATCTTTGAGGTTCAGAATTTCTTATCATTCAAGGGAGTTAATGTAATTTACATTGACTGTGGTAAGTTATTAATAAAAAATACATTGATCAGAAAACTTTTATATATTATGAACATTAGATAATTTTACTTCACAGGGGTAACAACTTATTAAAAGGAAAGAGATCTTCAGATGAAGTCTAAGGAAACCATTTCTGTTTTCTTACTACATGTTCTTACACCTTTATATATAAAAAAGAAATAACAATAGTGAAAGATTTCTGAACTGRGTTTTGATTGTAGCAGGAAAACAAGAGTTCTGGTATCCAACTGCCTTATATTAGTCTACACAGAACTACTTTCACTGCACTATTACAGAAATGAAGTGCAAAGAAACAAAACTTAAGTGCAGAAAAGACTGATGGATTATTTCTGCAAATTTCATTACCATAAATCCAGACTAAGTCCATTAGCTCTCCTCTGAGTTGCTACCAGTTGCTCTTCCCTTTCTGATAAAATTYGCCAGGAGAGTTGAATACCTGAATTGCTAATCCCAATAATTATTTCAATTACATTGATACTTCCATTTGTGACACTGGAAGCTTTATGTCTGATTTGATGATTCACAAGAAATAACTCTTTYGCTCTACCTGAAGACCACTTCATGCTTTGTTTCCATCTACTCTCTAAAGGAATTTTGTAGGAGTGTTATAATGTTATTGTATTTTATGCAGTATGCTATAAAWTTTTTTCTTCATGAAATCAGTAAAAATTCAAGAGAAAGACTAAAACCTTTTAGAATATAGGKTGTTGTATGAGGAAGGAATAAAGTATTATTGTTCTGTTATCAATAAAAATGTTATCTGAGAACACTGAGAAGCCATTGAACATCCCTCAGACCATTAAAAATTGCATAAAATGCATAGAGAACACTAGCTTTTAAAGAAATATTAACTAGTCTTTGTTGACTGTGCAGACTTTGCATTACTTGATGAAATGTCTGTAAGACAGAATCAAAGGGTGAGGACTGTAAATGTTCTATTAGAAAACAGATACAAAGTTTCTTAAGCCTGTGGATTCATAACTTTTGCCATGGAAAAATTTAGAGTTTCAGAATTTTCTATTTGAACTTTTACTATCAATACCATTCAATTTGCCTTAAATACTTGGGACTAGTAATCTTCTTTTCCTGTTGTTTCTCATCACTTTTCCAGCRTACATTTCCTCTGCATTCTCCATCATCTTGAATGAAGCTATAGAATCTGCTTATCATCTTCCAAACACCACTTACATTTCAGGTTGCTTCTACACCAATTTACAAAGTCTCCAAATTCAGCAACACTCCTTCCGTTCTCCCAAGCACCAGTCCTGGTGACTGGTGCAGTTAGTTCTTTCACCTTTCGTCATTTTTTATATATTCCCATCCCATTCCCTCCATTTGGAAGGCCCCATGCAACATCTCCACTAAAACYGCATCTGATAGACAAGTTCAGAAAAGGATTTCAGTGATAACCTTTACAGTGATAACCTGCTTTCATAAACCTCAGGTTCTGCTCAGTATAATTTTTTCCTTTAATTTWTTTTTCTCCCAATACTTCTTTTGATACGTTGCTTTACTTCTGTGTTGTCTCCCATTTCTTCTGGTCTATTGTTTCTCCTMTTCTTTTGCATCTGAGCATTTTTTCTCTCCACTGTTTTCTTTCTCTGCCTTTCCTTTCCTGTTTTGAGATTCCTTGCACACCTGCCACCTACCAGTCAGGTAGGAGTGATGTTTTWGTGCACAGTGTGCAATGTGCTGAGAAGTGATGGATGCACACAAAGCTTCTGGAGTGGACCGTGATCACTGAATCTGCCCAAGCAGGAATGAGCAATTGACACTACCAACTGAAAGAGTGGTCACAGAATAGAAGAGCTTTTAAAACACAGGTTTAGCAAGTGAGTATATTTGTATGCCTCACTCTGAAGAGCCTCCTGGACTTTTCCTAATATCAGATTTTATTTTTTGTTGTTAAAGTCCTAGATGTCTTAAGATCTGGAAGTCTCAGAATGACCATGAACTTTTTCTGTGACTGTAAATAGTTATCAGTTCCTTTCTTGTTATTCATTTTCTAAAAAGCTGAGATCATCRTATATTCCTCCCTTCCACGTTATCTTTCAGTTGTTTGTACTGAATTGTGTCAATTCTTTAAGACAGCTTTTACCCCTCTTTTACTCTTAAAAAAAAAAATAAAATGAAAATAAGCTACTAGTATCTATTGTGATCTCTAAATGGTATAATAATCCATACAATCAACTTAATCATTTACATTTTTCCCCAAACTCCATTAAAATGTCTAACTCATAAAAGTGAATAGTTATGACATCAAAACCTGAGCAAACGATAACAAAATAAAAACATTACTATACCCAGGTAACTTAAAATCAAACCCACTTTTATTTCTCCATATGTTTCTCATGGGATGTAGACAAATGTTTCAATTCATTAGAAGCAGTGTTATCAACCCAGTGGGAAACCATTCTCACTCACAAGAACTGACAGTATTTTGTAGTACATACCCAATAGAATAAAGTAACAACAAAGGTCAYACAAACTAGTTTTAGTTTTCCAGAAATCTGTATCCTTCCATAGTAAGATTCAAACTTTTGTGTTCTTTTCCTTAGGTGATCTATTTCCAAAATTGTTCTGCRCTTTATAACAAAGCAACTACCTCCACAAAAGACTAGGTACCATATAGAAATATAATACAAAGGAATTGTAAAATCGGACCACATAAGCTTCATTTTATACTTGTTGGAGCTTAAGTGATTAAAATGGAAACAAAAATATATGTAAGGCAAAGGAACAGTTCATTATTCTCAGGAAGTGACAGTACAACTAAATATACACAGGGAATTTATTTAATTGATARGTGCTATCTCCCAGTTCTAATGCCTGCTTACTAATTACAAGAAAACCAGCTAAGCCCCTGRGCCAATTAAAGATGTGATATAAGTGATGTCGAAAGATTTGCTGGTGGACTTCCTTTCATTTTATCCCTATTTCTATTGCTTTCCACTTCTTATGAAAGTCAGAGAAAACTCTGTGCAGGAGGGCTGGGTAAGAATAAAATAAAACTTCTGTTAAGCAGGAAGGATCCAATTGACTTCAATATGAGTAGGATTAGGTCTTGGGATCTCTTCATTTTAGTCTTACAAATTCTCTTTAGTTAATTAAGAAAGGATTTATTAGGTAATATTCAAAATTCAACTGGCTATATTAAAAACTCAGCTGGGTATTACCTTGAGCAACCTGATCTAATGTTGAAGCTGGTCTTGTTTTGAACAGGTGGTTTGGACAGATGATTATCAGAGGTCTTTCTTAAAAAACATCAAGAAAAAACTCAACCCTCCAGAAAAAAAACTCAATTACTGCAATTAATTCTTAAAACTCGAACATGAAGTTTTATTTTCCACATTCTCATACGGAGAAAGAGATTTGGACTCTTCTGAATGGCAGCTTCTAACCTAAATTTTATATTATGCCATCTTTTTCTTATTTTCTGACTTTCTCCGTACTAGCACTATTTCATGTTTCATGCTTATAATAATCAAAGCAGCATGATACAATAATTCTTATCCTCATTATTTTCAGCTTCATTTTCTTTAAGAGCTACTGTACTCATAARAGTTTTAATTTGCCTATTGGCATGATGCAAAACTTAAATGTGATAGTAAACCAGATAACAACATATGATTGGCATTCAATGTGGAGAAAGTCAAAGAGATTACCTTGGGGTGACTTGACCAGTGAGGCCATTGGTGACTTATGCCAACCGTCCAAGTTAGAAAGCAATAAATAGTGAAAATACTTCTGCTTGTGGGGAACATCTACCCGTTCYAGTTTTACACCCTGTAGGAGCCCAAGCCTGCACTTGGACTGTTACATGCAGGGGCCAGACYAAGGACTGGAGACACCGAGTGGTCTGATATGAGTGCGCTGGTCCCCCGGGTCCATGGTGTGGGTCCTAACTGGGCCAGAGGGGCAGGGATGGGTTGGTATGAGGGTGTGCTCTGCCCAGAATGTGCGTGTGTCACTGAACAGAAATCTTAGAATAGAAATCGCTATCACATTTTACACCCATCTCATTTAATAAATAAATCTAAAATTTTATGTCACCAAGAAGTAACATTTTATTCTTGTGTCTACCTCACTCCTCAATTCCATCTCTGTAAGTCTGTAGAACAAATATTGCCAGTGCTTCCACCTGCTACTTGATGGACAGACTACTGAATTCATTCCTTTTTTCACTCTTAACTATTATGAACCTACCAGATAGCAGAAATAATATAAAACCTTAAAGTTTGTGTCTACATTGTARCACCAGATATACATATAATGGCACAATTCTGTGTGGCCTCCAGCAACAAATGCCAAAATGTCTGCTATTCTAGGTATCTGGATCCCAAAGAGGACTCCGAAGCAACAGGATAGTACTGCAGTTTGTTATTTATTTTCAGGTACACCCCTACAGTACTTAACAAATCACAATTAGATTTTACCAYCAGCTTTGCACTAATGAATATTGACAAACAGGAGATTACTCATCCTGTCAGGTTTGACAAATATAAGCCATATCATTATGTGAAATAAGTGTTGATAGTTGTTATCGGTCTGTTTTCTATGCTAGCAGTATAACTGTGGCTGTCATGAATTATAAGCTGATTTCCACCGTCCCTGAACAAATTTTATCTTACCTGTCATTTGAACAGATTTACTTCCTGTAGCACACATGATTCTGACACTGATGGAAAGGGAGAAAGGCAATCCAATGTCACTTTTTGAGGCACARTCATGCGATTGTTGGGGCTTTTTAATCTGAGGCAAAACAGGTTAAGATGCCACATAAAACCCAGTTGGAAGAATTTGTTTCTGTGTTATTGTACCTTAGATGATAGGCAGATGCTTTCASTATTTCTCACTGTAAATAGTATCCTCTGCTTTCCAGAAATGCATGGAACTTATACTACAAATGAGGAGGTTTTCAGAATATACACCTTAATCTGTTTTATATCCTGACCCCACCCTACCATTTCCCCATCCTCAAAGAACCATTTTATTGCAAAGTAAGGTTAGGATAATTTTTCTAAAGAGGCATTATTTTGATAGTTCCAGCARAAATAGCCTTTTTGTTTGAACATTATAGTGATAAATACTCATCAGGTATAAATCAGTATTAAGTAAGTGAGCAGAACTAGGCCAACATATGTTATTGCTGAACACTTTCAAATTCCCAATCTGAATTCTAAGTAACTGGAAAAAATGACATAGGAATGACATGTACCATTTTTCCAGTTTCCTCAACCCAGACTTGACATCAGTGTAGAATAGAGGAAAAATTAGCTCACGAGCAGTCAGTCCTGGGTCTGTCCCGAAACATCCTACTGCCTGGGCTCCCACAACAGCTGTTACAATGGGGGATTCTGTACCATGCTTTTTGTTTTGTTTTGTTTTGTTTTGTTTTTTAACCAGGAATGAAAGAGATAAGTAGTTTATATCTAGGTGGATATAAATTGATGACATAAAAAAAAAGGTCTATGCCTTGCTCAATTCTTTCAGTTAGTCTACTCTCCAGATGTTTTTATAGTCTGAACTTGGAACAAAAGTAACAAGTGTTTCTCAATTACTCTTTTCTAATGATAGCATTTGTCCTCGTTGTCTACATTAGGGAATGTTTATCAGATTAGTGCCAAAAACGGAGTTAGAACTGTTATAACTGATAGGGCAGAAAATTGGAATAAAAAAGGTATTTTAACTACATTGGCTCTCTACTAGTAGATTGGAACTGTGTTTATAGTAAGACTCCACAGCTCATGATGTATAGGGCATTTTGCACAATAGATGTAATACAATCTAATGTAACAGATGAGGAATAAGGCAGATTATTCTTTGCTATTCCTATTGTCCAAACGAGGTTTTCCAACATGGCATTCCGAATAAGTAAAACAGTTACTGAATCATTCATATTTTTGTCAAATTACTGAAGTAAAATCTAAGAACACAAGAAGCAGCTCTATGATCACCTCAAGCTCTTCAATGAAAACTGTAAGGACAGAAGCTGCTGCTACTAACTCATTTCAGTGAGCCTTTTTCCCCTGAACTAACAATTTGCATTTTTACATAAGTCTGTAACCCTCTTTTCAGAGCCATGCAGAAAGGAAACACTGCATCATATTTACATGCTGGAGTATACACAGCTTTGGACAAACCTATCTAYGCTGCTGAAAGCATCCTGGAGAGATGGATCCATGACTTTGTCCCTCACTGCTTACCTTAAGGAACAAGGTAGCAGATCTGCRGTCTGTRTCCCTGCCGTTGCGTGATGWGCTGACACGGGAGAGCATCTCAGCTTTTTATAGTTCAGCCTATGACCATGTCGTGGTTTAACCCCAGCAGRCAGCTCAGCCCCACACAAATGCTCGCTCACTCCCCCGAGCAGGATGGAGGGGAGAATCGGAAGGGTAAAAGTGCAAAAACTTGTTGGTTGAGATAAAGGCTGTTTCACAGGTAAAGCAAAAGCAYGCAAGCAAAGCAAAATAAGGAACTCATTCACTCCTTCCCATGGAGCAGGCAGGTGTACAGACCAGTAATTTGTAAACCTGCATCATAGGTTTTATACCTCATCAGTGAAAAAGCTGCAATATCATGCTATTTGTCCTTTCTTGTGCCTCTGACTGCTATAATTCATGTCTCTGGTTGTTAATTCTGATCCTCAGAGCTGGTCATGATCACTGATCAAGCGACTTTGCAAAAGTCTCAGGTATTATATGATTTTGCAATTTTGATATTTATAAGTTTAAGTTTTTTCATTGGTTTCTCAGTATAAATCATTGCAGTTTGCTACCTGTTATTTTCAGTTGTGTGTTGCACCCCATCCAGTGAGACAGTAATCATCCAGTTAATTAAAMCAAGATGTTTATTATTATCAGATTTTGTTGTTCTTGGAATGGCTTTCTACCATTCTGTCTTACTGCTTTGCGGTAATATTTCATTTTCTGTCCACCTCCATACAGTGTGCATTGAAATTAGTAAAATAGTGAAATGAAAGGAAACTGATGAAAGAAACACTTGATTTATGAAGTATAGGAGAGAATTTTAAGAAAACGCTATTGTCAGTATATAGAATTTCCTGCTGCAGGAGATCATTAAAAGTAAAAGGAAAGCAGCAGAACATCCACAGTTATGATTGTTGCAACTTGATCAGAAAACTGAATGYGCAGTATCAGTAGATTATCCAAAGTAAGCTTGCAAAGAGTAGTCCTCTTACTTTGAAATGTTACATCAAGAAATAAAAATTTTCTTTATGAACACTGTTATTGTCAAGAACTCAGTGTGGTCATGTGAAGGTGTTGTGTTCAAGACAATCCTACCTGTAAGTATTGACAAGTTAAGCAAGGTCACTTGCGCTCAATACTTGAATAGAAGTCCTCTGTCAATGTCATTAGTAGCTGAGGAGGGGAAACTCTATCCTGTAAGTCAATTCTGAAAGCCGTGTCAGGCAATATTTAAGGAACTTCTGTTGTTTCTGAGGGTCATCTTTCAGATGGAATGCAAAGCCCAAGTATTGATGGTACACAGTAGTTAAATACCCTTTGAGGAATTAGCTTATTAACCTTATGTCCTGGCTAAATCCCAATTTCAGCAATTAAAAATTTGCTTTCTGAAATTCTCTCTGCAGATTTAATGCCGCACATGATTAATAAGTTCCTGTCTTAAACTACAGTCCTATTTTTACTGAGAAATGTTTAAGGGCAGTTTTGTTCCACTCTAGGGATGAAGAAATAGATTCAGATCTCCTTTTTCAGGAGGTACAGCAGCTGTTATTTAAATGGAAGACAATAACATGAACATTATCTTCATGTACATAAGAATCAGAAAGAGTCTGCCAAGTTTTTAAAAAACATTTACCATGTAAGCGCAAAGACAAAACAAAAAAAGCATAATAGAAGCAACAGTTTGATTAAAAATACTGGAGTTTTAACTGCAAAATTGTCATAGCTATTGCATTTCTAAAATCATACCTGCATTATTTTTACTTCCCAGAACAATAAAACCCAGCAGAATCAAAAGGGTGACTTGAGAATAAGTAATTGGTTCACTTACACTAAAAGGMTCACACTGATTATTTTTTCTTTCTTTGCATCTACTACCTTTTTTTTTTAATATAGTCAAAGAAAAAGAGAGAGAAGAGACAGGAACAGCTATGTTCCAGTCTAACAAATTATGAAGTTATTTGAAAGAGCATGTTGAAATATTCTTATTTATGAAATTGCTATTTTTATATCAGTTTCATTTGAGGAAAGGGTTCAGTTTATGTGAATGTCATATTTTATTAAGGACTACACTCTGAGTTTATTTCTAATTCCTCTCTGCATCAAATTGAAGAGGGCACACGGTTATAATTTTGATTTCTTAATTTCATTAAAATTACCCAACCAACATCTGGTCTCTTGAACAAATGAGTATGTCACTRGTTGATTACAGATTAATGATATATTCTTCGAAAGTGTGGCAATTTCTGTTAAAACTTGGTCCACTAAAAATTTAAGATGTTTAGTCAAAAAATAGGAATTTTGAATTTATTATTTCAAACTTTCTTAGCACAAATGGCTACTTCTTATTAAACATCCTAAGAATACTTGAAAAGTCTTAGAAAAAAAAACCCAACTGTATTCTGGGTTGCAGAATTGCTCAACTGCTGTGTATGGGCTGGTCTTTCAAGCACAGCATGAAGTGACTGCTAATCAAATATGCCTCAAGGCAGTAGACACTAAAATATTAAAGCTGGTTTATTCAGGATCTCTCAATTTTTTAATTTAACTTTGTCTGGTACTAAATCAAACTGCCTTTAAAAGTATTATTTAAGCAACCCAAAGCATTAACAAAGCATCCATTAAGATCTGGGTTTATATAATTAAAACATATTCAACATTTTGGAAAATAAACAGAATAACTGATCAAATCTAATCTGCATGATAATGCCACTGTGTAAAAGTAATAAAGACATATATGTCCTCTGTGTCTCTGGTGTGYTACTAGTGGTTTTGCAGGTCTGTCTAGAAGCCAGGAAGGCCRTAGATATTAAGCCAGGAAACACAGAGTAACTCATCTTTATGTTCAGGATGTCAAAGGAGTTTCTGACTAAATAGGTTTGCATACCTAGTAGATATCATCTTTAGGCACCAAAATAATCTTTTGAGATTCGATTCCTGAAGCACATTGCACAACCTGAGATTCTACCATGTAATGYCTCCTTTGAGCTGCAAACTTTGAGCTGCAAACTCTTTCCAAAATGGGTACTCTTTTCTCTGGTCCTTTCTACCCAGTCATCGATTCTAAAAAATTAATCAGTGTGAAAGTCCACTGTCCCTCATACCTTTTCTAGTTAATTTTGCCTGTCTTAATCCCCCAGCCATTGCTCATTATATTTCTGCTAAGACATTTTTTTACTTATCATCAGATATCTCTTTCTCATGTAGGGATCTGTACATTAAGCAATTCATCTATTTGTTTTATCTTACATAAGTTAGACTTTCCCAGGTGTTTTTACTATGAGGCACATTTTCCAGAAACACTCTTTTTGGAGCATTTTTCAACTATATTCTTGAACTGTAAACACCAGAGCTAGGAACACAGTTCATGTACCTATCACTGTATCTAGGATTATCATCTCAGTCCTACTTTTGCTATTATCCTACATAGTCTTCCAGGACCGAACTGAAATCTTAGCTAAAGTCTTGTGCTTGAAGCTTATGCTCAACCAGTTATACGCCACAGTTTATAGTTACATATSATTGCCTCTGCATTACAGGGTAGTCTCCCTTTTTCCCTGAACTTCATTCCCAAATGCATTCTACACTTTCTCCTCTCAGATGTATAATCTTATGCTACATCTGGCAGTGTAAAGAGTCCCTTGAGCCTCTGCTTAACAGATAGATCACCATCATCATTTTCCTGAACACCAATAAGTGTATACTTTGCACATATTGCTGCAATCAGATGCTTGAGTTATATTATTTTTAGTAGACTGGTCTTTTAATAACCTGTAATGTAAAGATATTATGGAGGTGGCTGTGCTAAAGTGTCTGAGAATTCCTACTGTGGATTGCCAATTCAAAATCCTCTAAGTACTCATGAACATAATATTATCTCTTCATCCTAGTCAATTTTCTACCTGGATATTTACTGAATACTAAATGTATATCCAAGTCAGTGGTCATGAAAGTAAGGGAAGAAGCAGGACATAACCCATGCTTTTTCCTCCTTGTCATTGAATTACTATATRACAGAGACAGCTGTAAAACTCACCTAAGTATTGGATTCATAAGTTGCATATGTTCTTTTAAGTGATACCCTCCTATAAACACACACCAAATTTCCAGTTGATTTTGAGGCACTTTGCATTAGAAACACACAGATATTAGATATCRAAACTATTAGTCTCTTTCTTGGTATTTTGGATCACCAAGGAGCCAAATTTACAATAAAGGTGGGCTCTTCATTGCAAACATACAATTTTTCCTTGGTTTCAAAATGCAATCCTATCAATTTTCCCAAACTTTCCTTGACAGAATATGTAGCTTGAATGCGCCATAATTAGTAAAAATAATACTTGCTTGTTCCAGGTGAAGAAGCCAGATTTTCTGTGCGTATGGATAACTACATTAATGATGATTGTTTAGCATTATTATAGTTTAGGTAAGATGTTCTAAACTTCCCTAGTAAAACAATCTAACCTAAAACATTTGTAGCTCTATGGGTCACAGATATTTCTGCTGTCATTTCTCATAAATGAATTATCCTCTGTTGTTATTTTCCAGATTAAATTGTGTTTGGGACGAGGAAACACAGCAGTGGGATTTGCACTGKAAGCAGACACTTTGTACACATACCAAGTAGAGAACTCAAGCAAATAAAACAGAGACCAATCAGGCTTTATAAAAACACTTTAAAGCCTTCCTAATTTTCTCATTGCAAAAGGTTTTATGAACTTTATTTCTAAGAAATGAAATTTCCTTTTCATCCTTCTTTCCCCTTTTGTTCTTTTCCCTCAAGCCAATATATGGATAGAGCATATTTCAGAGACATCAAATTTTACAACACTGCCAGTATCTGAGATCTCATACCAAAAAATCAGCATGAAAAAGAAAACAGCAGCCAAAAAGTAGACAGATAGATATTTACTAAACCATTATTCTTCAACCTGTAAACTGAATCTGAAATAGCTTTGCCCATGAGTATTAACGAAATAGCTTGAGGGATATGGGAGGTGTTGCTTCAGCTCTTTACCTCCAAATTTAATTTATCTTCTGCAGTATCCATCTCATCTCATTTTATTATGTTTTGTAGGATATTTACAATTACCTTGATTCCTCCCATCATAAACTGGATGAAGAATATTTCTCTCTACTTCTAACAGAGTGGCTCACAAAGTGAAAGCTATGGAATAAAAATAGGGGTGATATAATTAGGCTTGCTATTTTAATGAAAAACCTGTCAAACTTGTAATGTGAAATTCTCATTTAGCAAAGCCACTCTCAAATTGTTTCCTCTCTTGGTAATTTTTCTGATTCTAGTCCCACTCTGCTGATTGAAGAAAGTTTCTATCATCTCTGAGACTTTCACTGTGTTCCCTGAGTTGCAGTTTCTCAGTGTATGCTGGTGTCAATGGCATGTGTCAAGGAATGTCAGTGATTTCTGATTGCAATCACTGTTTTATACTGGCTAATAAACAGCCCTTTAAAGACTTTGAAAATTCTCTTCTTTTTCATAGTTATTTGACATTCTTCAATGTACCTTCAATGTACAGAATAATGTACCTTTCACTTGACTGTACATTCTATTTCAATCTGCATAGTAAAAACACATATTGCACAAATATCTGAACAGGTTTATTTCCTGGGTCTTATCTGAAACCAAGCAGAGTAATTAAACACCTTGGGATGCCAACTGGTTTAGGCTGAATGATTCTCAACCTCTTCTTCTGTAATATTAATTCATACAACTAAATTATATATTACTATATACATCTGCACTTCTATATACATATTGTATATGTTCATATCCACAGTTGAATAAGAATGTTTTATGCATAACTGCATTTCCTTCTGTATTGCATACTAACACTTTTTTTCAGCTCTCCTACCTCTCATATCACCATCACCAGTGCCATTTAAACTATAAGATATCTGGAACTTGGAAATGGTCTTCATAATATACCTGTGGAAAGAACACATCAATTATGTTAGAAACAAATGTTGAAAATTTTAGTACTTGCAGCAGAAGCTACTCATTCACTGCTTCATTTTCCCATTATGCTGAGGAATTCAAGAACAAGCCAAAGTTAAAGAGTAAGACTTACTTGCTGTGAAAGAATATAAAAAAGTCTTTCAAATGTAACAGAGACTATATAACACTATATAGTAAAGACTATATAGTTAGGGTGATGAAGTATCTGCCTCTCTAATACTGCTTGTTACAGCTTTCTCATAGTATTCCTGAAGCAGTAGGCGGCCTGCAGTAAAAGAGCAAATGTGGTAAATTTAAAATCTTGGTTATGGACAAAAAAGAAATAAACCTTATATGTAAGGCCAGGAACTTATCAGTGGTATAATTGAAATCTTAAAGGAATTTGTATTGGACAAGTTCTATTACAAAGGAAAGAAAGGAAGAAAGGAAGGAAGGAAGGAAGGAAGGAAGGAAGGAAGGAAGAAAGAAAGAAAGAAAGAAAGAAAGAAAGAAAG